>SSNQ01034660.1:325980-353804 GCA_006942095.1 Nothobranchius kuhntae
TGAATGTGTGTGTGAATGGGTGAATGACTGATTGTGTTGTAAATAGGGCTGGGGGTAAACGATTATTTTTAAAACGATTATTCTGACGATTATTTTATCGAATAGTCGACTATTCTAATGACTATTTAGAAAATTAATCTAATGATTATTTTTCTATTGCACAATTAACAAAAACCAGAAAATCTCAAATAAATTCCTCAAAAAAATTGATAAATTCTTACTGTAAGAGAATAAACACTACAGGCCTTCCATTTTGTATAACACTGCTTTTATTGTGTTGCGGTTGGTTATGTTCTGGTGACGTGTAGAACTTGGGAGTGCAGGCTGCTGCCTGAGAGGTGGTAGAAAATGGAGTGTCTCCATGCTGCTTTGTTTTGGTCACTTATGAGCGTGAGGCGAGTGGTGTTACGACTCTTCCTGGGGAGTTTGGCTCGTGTGCAAAAAGGAAGGGACAATAACGGGATTTAAAAGTTAAAATGATGATCAGGTTTATTTACAACTACAAAAAATCATTAATCTTTCCATCCACAGGTTGGGAATAATAAAAATAATTCTGCCTGTGGGAAATTAAAACAAAAGTACAAATAAGTAGGGATGTCCCACTGGGCAAAAATTACAAGGTTCTGGACCAAAATAAGGATCTCCAAAAGTCCAAACTCTAAACTGGGCGGTTAAACCAAACTCAAGGTGATATTTTAAACTAAACCGAAAAGCCACAACACTCTAAATGTAATAAAAGGGAGATCTGCACCACAAAAAAGATGAACTCTAAACCAAAACGGTACAGCTTATCCCAACGCAAGAAGCTGTTAGCGAAAATGCTAACAGTAGCTTTACCAACGTTAAGTTCAAGTTACCAAGTTTGAATAAACCAAAAACACCCAGCAGCAAACCGACCAGCACGGAGGAGAGACTGCTACCACCAAAACAGCTCTCCTAATGTCTGAAAGAAGCTCCTTTATGAAGGGAGAAACGCTCCCGGTGATTTTCTACATCTGCGGTAGAGACGAAGCAGCGCGTCTGACCCCGGAAGTTGTTGTCCGTTGCCGGGAGACGAAGGCGGGCAAAACAGGAAAATAATCTAGTAGTGGACGGACATTGTTCCGGTTCTTCGGTATTTGGTGGAGATGTTAGTGAAGGCGGAGAAGAGAGCGAACTAGAGGAAAAACAGGCAGATTCCTCCTCTATTTACAAACTCCTGATCTGACGTCGACAAATTTTTAGAATCGAGCCGTCGACGTCATCGAGGCTTCGCTACAGCCCTAGTTGTAAAGCACCTTGGGGGGTTCTAGGACTCTAGAAGGTGCTATATCAAATACAGGCCATTTACCATTTGTCTTAGTGGTGGAAACATTCTTCCCCAGCCGCACGCACTGCCTTCGGTCCGTCAGGAAGTCTGTGATCCACCTGCAGGTGGAGTTGGGTACGTTGAGCATGGAGAGCTTGTCCTGGAGCAGAGCAGGGAGGATGGTGTTGAACACAGAGCTGAAGTCCACAAACAGGATCCTAGCGTAGGTTCTTGGGGAGTCCAGGTGCTGCAGGATGAAGTGGAGGGCCAGGTTGATGGCGTCGTCTACAGACCTATTGGCTCTGTATGCGAACTGCAGAGGGTCCAGGAGGGGGGAGGTGAAGGACTTGAGATGAGGGAGGACCAGGCGCTCAAAAGACTTCATGACTACAGACGTCAGCACCACAGGCCTATAATCATTCAGTCCAGTGATACGGGGTTTCTTAGGGACAGGGACAATGGTGGACAGCTTAAAGCAGGCTGGAACATGGCAGGACTCCAAGGAGATGTTAAAGGCCCCGTGTGTGAAATTCACAGAAATCATAGTAAAAAGATCCGACTCTTTAGCACCACGCAGTTTAGAGTCGGTATTGCAGCTATTGGAGCCCCCGAGGATCAAAAAGGGTTTTTTTATCATTATTTAAAACTTTATTAACAAATATAACAAATACAATACAAAATCGTGTTGCTGTAAACGGCAGCATGTCATCATCTAATTCCAGCTTTCAAGTCAGCGAACAGGTTAGTTGTTTTCATCTAACTTATTTTATTAATTTAATCTAAATAGGTTTTGAATAAGAAAAACTTTTTTTATGTCAGTTATGTTTGCTAATAGCAAACGGCAGCTAGTTAGTGATGACTTCTGACTACAAAAAATGACAATATTTTGTTCATTTTATTTGAGAAATGTTATATTTCTATTTGCCATTTTAGTTCTGTGTGTGTGACCGTCGGTAACGAACCTGTGACAATGATTACACAAAGTGTGTTGTGTAATTGGAGCGGGCAGCCGATAATGTTGTGTTTCTGTTCTGGTTGCTCGTCACGGTCACGGAGCATGCGGTAATCTCCAAAAACGAGCGGTGTGGTAGCGATTGTTAAATCATTAAATATGTCAGACTGCATGCTTACAAGGCGCACTTCTGCCCCCTGCTGTTTCTTTGAGGTTACATCATTTAAAAACGCAAACATCAAATGCGAAGCTTAATAGGTTGTATGTCCCTAAAAGGTCACTGTATTTTAAGATGGCGCATGCCATATGGAGCACCGGTCTGCTTCTTTTGTCTAAAATATTAAAATATAAAGCTAATAATAATGCTTAGAATAAATGCTTGTTTGAATTATCATTAAAAAAAAACAAATATGAGAATGTGATACAAGAAATTTGATAACTTATAAGATGAAATATCACACATTGGGCCTTTAAAGATGTCCGTGAAGATTGGACACAGTACCTCTGCGCAGTGTCTCAGGGTAGCGGGGGAGACACCGTCCGGGCCCGGGGATTTCCGTGGGTTTTGCTTACGGAAAGCCTTAAGCACATCCTCTTCTGTCACTGAGATGGCAATGGAGGGGAAGGGGTGGTCAGCGGGGACTGTACTATTCACAGTGGCGAAGGTGGTGGGGGAGGCATGTGACACCAGAGTGGCTGAAGAAACCTGTGCAGTAGGGGGTGTGGGGGATGGGTGTTGCATTTCAAACCTTACATAAAAGGAGTTAAGTTGTTCAGCCAGTTGTAGATCGTCAGCAGCATGTTGGGCCCTAGGCTTGTAGTTGGTGATTTGCCTGAGCCCTCTCCAGACAGAGGCGGTGTCATTGTCAGTGAACTGCTCCTTTAGACGCATATTGTACCGGGATCTCGCCTTCTTCAACTCTTTTGAGAACCTGTACTTAGCGCCCTTGTAGCTTTCTCTGTCCTCGGCTCTGTGGGCTGCTTCTTTCTCCCTCCTCAGCTGTCTCAGTTTGGGTGTGAACCAGGGCTTATCGTTGTTAAAAGTGACCCTGGTTTTTGTTGGAATAATGCTGTCCTCACAGAATTTTATGTATGACGTCACAGTGTCTGTATATTCATCCAAGTTGTCTGTGGCAGATCCAAACATGTTCCAGGAATCCAATCTTTCCTTTGGCAGCTCTGTTCTGTCCATGTCCAGAGCTCCATAGAGCTCACTGGAGAAATGCTCGGGGTTAATGAATCCTCCATTTTTTCTTTCCAAACATAGCTTTACTTATTATGGGTAAAAAATCTGTTTATTTCATTATTTGGTTTAATAGTTTCTTTCAATTACTTTCAAAGACTTTAATGTTTAATTCACAAGCTCTTTTGTAAACGTTTGATTAAAACAAAGAAGAATTCTGTAGTTGTTTCATGCTTTAAAATAACAGGGAGATCTGGTATTGGTGTTGGTAAGGATTTTTTTAGTCAGGTCATTAAGTGCTGCACTTTATTATCATTATCATGCACCAGAGTTTGTGTTGGAAACCCACTTTTGATGACATAACACCAAGTGAGCAGTCTCAAGATGATCTTGATTCTTCTTTAACCCTCTCAGGCTCAAAATAAGTTTGATAAAAGGACGAACAACTAAGTCCTTCAGGGGTACTTCTGAGTTAACAAATGCTCATGAAATACGTATGTGGAGTAACCAGGTAGGTTGGTTTTAACTGTTGCAAATCTGCAATGTCTTCCTCCAGAGGGTTAATCAGTAAAATGAAAAAAAAAAATGTTATCTGAGATTGTTTTTTTAACACATGTATTTTTTAAAGGAAAACAGGAAATTGGGATGTTAAAATGTAGGAACACCCAAGGTTTTGGAAGTATATTTACAACTAACTTATAGATATCACTTTATAATAAGGCTCCCATTATGAAAGAATAATAGATAGTTGCTTGATAAGTTATTATTTGATCTGTATTGCTTTATATATAATTAAAAAGTGATAAAGTGAGAAGCTCAGTAATCTGAGAGGAGCTTGGAGTAGACCTGCTGCTCCTCCACATAGAGAGGAGCCAGTTGAGGTGGCACGGGCATCTAGTTAGGATGCCTCCTGGATGCCTCCCTGGTGAGGTTTTCCGGGCACGTCCAACTGGGAGGAGACCTAAAGGAAAACCCAGGACACGCTGGAGGGACTATGTCTCCCAGCTTGCCAAGGAACACCTCGGAATTCCCTCTGAGGAGCTGGCCCAAGTGGCTGGGGAGAGGGAAGTCTCGTGCTCTCTGCTTAGGCTGCTGCCCCCGCAACTCGACTCCGGACAAGTGGACAAAAATGGATGGATGTTATTTAGCATTCCTAAACACAGATGGTACTACTATGCATTAAGACTCCCTTTAGGCCTTTATACATGTTCACTAAGCAAAATAAATAGGTTCATGTTTTACACTTTAGAATAATTAAGTACAATATCGTATGCTAAAAATAAATGCTCATTGTGCTTACAATGTAGTAACTTAGTCAGAAATGTTTAGTCAGTTTTCTCCCTTTCTTATCCTTTATTAATGCATAAAAAGGATGAATGAGGGAAGGGTTGTGTCCTCTATGTGTTTATGTTCAGATGTTAATCATGGACTTATTGGACAAAGATTGCAAACTGTGGTATTGATTTCACTAATAGATCCTCCAAGAAGTCTCTGCTCATTTTTATTCTGAGTAAAAAATATATTTTTTTACTTTAGACCAGCACTTTAGACTCTGCGCCGCTTCCCTGGGTTGGAGTTGGCTGCCACTGCCCAGCTCCGCCTTCGCTTGTGAAGCTCTCTGAGAGACCACAGACACTCTGCAGCTCAGTGAGTTTATGTGTGCTTCATGATAGAGTTGCTCAACCATGTTTTCCTGGCTAAAAACACCTAACAACCTCCGTTACCTTCAGTTATCTCAGTTAGCTTTAGTCTAGGAGCAATGTTAGACTCAGATCCTTTGCCTTCCGCTCTCTGCCCCACTTTTCAGCCAATTTTTGTGTTTTCCTGGATGTGTGACACAGCAAAGATGGAGGTGATTGGAACTGCCCTCTGGGCAACAAGTCGAAGCCTCAGGAACTTACATGTGACATCACGGAGGATTTGTCCATATGTTTTTACAGTCATTGAGTCAGTGATTAGTTAATGAAAAATATACATATTTTTAATTTTATTATTCAGTAAACTTCATAAAGAATTCTATGGATGGAGAAAATCAAATTGTATATAATGTGGAACAACCTTTAAAAGCAACATGATTTCAGCTGGAACATGTTGCTACAGTGGCTTGTTGGTAACTGGAGAACTTTTCATAGATTTATTCTGTCTTTTAGGCCTCCTGTTTTTCCATGTAATCACAAACTGAATCCCAAGTGTTATCAGACCCTGGGGTAGGGTGGGGGGTGCAGTCATGCATTTTAATTGCAGCAAAAAATAAAATAATAACACTATATATATATATATACATATATATATATATATATATATATATATATATACATACATATATATATATATATGTATATATATATATATATGTATATATATACGGTATTCATTTTGTTTGGTTTTGGTCTTTCCAGTCTGAATTTTAAACATGAAAGTTCTCATACTACAGGAGACATTTCTGAAAGTGATTTTTTAATAATTCCCAGAGAGTCTGGCATTGTTTTCCTTTCTGACCCAGTCACACAGGTCAAATGAGTGAAATGGGTCCCTAATGAGAGCTGACACACTTAGTGTGTTTAATTATTAAAGACTGGAGCCAGAGTGATGCAGCAGCTCCATAGCATGAGAAAGGCAGATCAGAGTCTGGTTGTGAACTTGGTGCACATAAAAGATTCTCTTTTTCTCACATTACAGCCTGGTGGTTTTACACAAATCTAATCTAACAAGGATCTCCAGGGTTTTACACTGAGGAGTAAATGTGGTTTATCACCTCAGGGTTACCAAGACTGGAATCATATTACTTGTTATGTGTTAGATGTTCTTTAATCAGTTTAAATGGAACAACGCATATGAAGCATGGATTAAGTTTAGTATGTTTCATTATATGTTGTCAAAGGTGGAAAGCAGATTCACTCTTCCCTGATGGAATCCAGGTTCTTTGGTTTGAGCTGTTACTAGCTACATTTACATGTGACAAATTTCTCCCATCAGATTCAAATCTTGGCTGATCAGAAATCCCAAATCTCTGTTTGCGTGAACACTAACTGAAATGATCCGATCAAGCCGTGAGTATACAAGCACCAAGCATTCAGTCAGATTAAATAGGTTGAGCATGCGCAGAGTTGCCTTTCCTGGAAAAAAATGCAAATAAACACCATCTTGTTTGCACATCTTTCCCCTCGCATTGTATTTTCCTATTCTTGGCATTTTTACCTGTATACTTTTGTTTTTACTAATTGCATTAACTAAGCTACAGGCTCAGTGGTACGTAACACTACTGCTCCTCCTGTTTCAACAGGGGATCTCTGCCGGGAGCCGGGATTGAACCTCCAACCTTCCGATAGCTGGAAAACCCACTTTATCTTCTGAGCTACTTCTGCTCCAATGTGTGCTACTGTCTGCTGTGATTTAAAGAAATATCTGCTAAAATGTTATAAAAGCAGCAATAAGAGTATGTGCTTGTTAAAAGATCTTAGGTTGATCATCACCCTATTGGATCAAAATGCAGATCCAGCAAAGCAAGCCTTGCAGATTTCTCTAAATGAAGTACATCTGTTGGGTAAGTAAGTGGATGCAACATCCCGTTTTTCTCCAATGTGATTCCTGTGCAGCACGTTTTGTATTGTTTGTTGTGAAGTGCAGCCACTTTGTAAATCTGTCCAGCTGCTGCTGCTGATGCACAGCTGTGATCCTGTCACACCTGCGTTTCCACTTTTCAGTTTTCTGCATGAATCAGGAGCAAATGGGAAAGTGCAGTTCAGTCCTGCAGAAACAACTTATTGATCAATGTCAGATCGTGCAGAACCTGATCATCTGTAAAAAAGCAACTTATTTATCAACACTTATACACTACTGGTCAAAATCATGTTTGTGAAGTTATTTGAACTAATCCCTCTCACATAAAGTGATTTGCATATACAGTATGTGGAGGTACAGATTCGTAGAGAGTTTAATTTCAACAATGCCTGTCAGACCTAGCAGGCCAAAACACTTTGTAAGTATCTGCTGGGAACATCTGACAGTCTCCTGTCAGAAGGAGCTTCAATTTGGGCATCTGGTCAGGATGCATCCTGGATGCCTCCCTGGTGAGGTTTTCCGGGCACGTCCAACCCGGTAGGACACCTAAAGAAAGACCTGACACACTGGAGGGACTGTTACTTGGCTGGTCAGGGAACGCCTTGTGGTTTTCCCGGAGGAGCTGGCCCAAGTGGCTGGGGATAGAGAAGTATAGGCCTCTATGGCTGCTGCCCCTGCGACTCAACCATGGATAAGCAGAACAAAATGGATGGATGTACGGATGGAAGGATGGGTGGATGGATGTAGAATTTCAACTATTGAAAATAAGTGTGACGTGCTCCCCCACCTGTTGAATAATTTGCTGTTGTTTGTTGTTTTAGTTTTGTTTATTTACACTGCATATATATTAACTGCAGTATTTACCATATTTTGTTGCTCAGGAGTTTCTACTGAAAAGGAGGCACAGAAATTAAAGCAAGTAATGTAGTACAATAAAGATTCATCCTTTTTAGCTCTATTATTAATCCATTAAATGACCAGCTAACACTCAAGCTGTAATTGTTTTGACCAGCCCGCTCTGCCTTAAAAACATTGTTAAAGTTAGAAAATTAATAAAGCTCTAGGGATATGACATGAGTTTAAAAGAAAAATCTGCACAATAAAGTGAGAAAATTGAATTTATGTGATGCATGGCTGAGCAGGGATGGGCTATAAATGATGCTTTGAATATTTAGAGTGTTGTTATTATTTTATTCATCAAGAAGTGAGTTTTAATGAGCATCCAGGTACAAAGCCACCTTACTGAGCCTACAAGGATTGAGTCAGAGCATGATTAATGGAGTTAGTCATTCTGCCTTGTTCTCGTCATGTTTTATAAGGTTGCACTGAAGTGAGGGCAGTCAATCCATTAAAATCTGTTTGTAAGTGCCCATCACATTTTCAAGGATGCATTCACTTTGGTGTCACATAATAACAACAATAATTAGATTTCCCTTCATAAGAAATTTCTTTTACAACAAGATACAGACAGAAGAGCATTAATTTGAATAGTAACACCAGGACTGAGGCTAATTGTCCATATTCATGTGAAAAATCTTGATGCGTAGTTAAGTTGCTGGAGTTTTGTTTATTTCCCAAACTAGAAAATATTATCTATTATTTTGCTGGAATGATCTCCCTCTCTCTCTCTCTCTCTCTCTCTCTCTGTATATATATAAAATATAATATTATATATGTATGTATATAAAATTATATATATACCGGTAATATAATAATATTAATATAATATATATAATATTATAATTTATATATCTATAAATATGTAATATTATGTATACATATATACATATATATACATACATATATATATATATACATACATATATATATATATATATATATATATATATATATATATATATATATATATATATATATATATATATATATAGATATATATATATATATATATATATATTGGGCTGCATGGTGGCACAGTGGTTAGCACTGTTGCCTCGCAACACGAAGGTCGCAGGATCGAAACTCGGCTGCGGCCTTTCTGCGTGGAGTTGCGTGTTCTCCCCATGCACGCGTGGGTTTTCTCCGGGTACTCTGGTTTCCCCCACAGATCACAACATGCCCTATAATTAAAAAAAATTGTAAGTCGCTTTGGGTAAAAGCGTCTGCTAAGCACATAAACATATTTGCTTTTTTTCAAAGATCTGTCAAACAACTTCAGTCCTGCTCAACCACATAAAAGCGTTCATCATTTTGAGAAGTTTAACCCTTCAAATGCCACATAGGGTCAAAAAGCCATAGGGAGTACAAACTTCAGCAAAATAACAAGCACATCAGACTCCTTTTCATCACTTCCAACAAGAGAAGAAGTAAATGTGTAAAACAACATTTATGAATGGAGAAAGTTTTTTAATTGTTTGTTACAAGTCAGTAAATGCATTTTGTCCTCTTGGTCTCCTGTAAAAGGAACCATGGCCTCTAATATGGTGCCGCCCAGAGACTTAGACCCGCTCCCATGTATTTTAGACCAGACTTTTATGGTTAGATGTTACAAAGACGTCCAATATTTTTCAACAACTGGGCAACATTTAATTATTTTTCGACAACGTTTTGATGGATGTTTCCAGAAATTAATGGTAAAAACTACACATTGTCACTTTAATGTCACCCAATGGTACCCGAGGGGTCTTAAAGAGTCTTAAGAGCATTGAATTTAGGAGTTTGGAAATAATAGCATAAACAAAGTGATGGAACCAATAATTGAGAACGCAGCGCAGCCTGGGGTAAAAATACTCTGAACACCTGACGTATTCAGCTTCTGCGCTACAGCAGCAATACAACACGGTAAACATAACACAGACCACACAGACCTCCAGCAGAGGAGGAATGCAGAAAAACTCAGCAGACCATGAGAAAGGGTGAGTGACGCCCAGGGATGGACTGGGACTAAAAAACAGCCCTGGGCTTTGACTAGGCCTGGCCCAAAGTAATCAACGATTGGAAACTTTGCAACAATAACACTGGATTAAATGGAATATATATATATATATATATATATATATATATATATATATATATATATATATATATATATATATATATATATATATATATATATATACATATATATATACATATATGTATATATATACATATATGTATATATATATACATATATATATATACATATATATATATATATACATATATATATATATATACATATATATATATATATATATATATATATACATATATGTATGTATGTATATACCATACCATACCACTCAACACCACTCTCATGTTTCTGATGTGGTTTTGAGTGACAAATGAACAACAAAGAAATCTTAAAAAGAGATGTGACGTTGCAACATGATGGAACATCACTAGATCCAAAAAGATGATTTTAAACATTTTCTTCTAATATCACTTAAAGCTCTAAACTTTTATTTTTTCTTGTTGTGCTAAAACTTATTCTGAAAAGACATTTATGTGTGTTTATGTCTGAGGAATCATAAACCAAACAGATGGGTCCACACAGCTTGATCCATCACTCCCCAGTGGAGCTGCTAAAACTGTCCCACGCATGAACTTCAGCTGAAAGTTGCTCCTCAGCAACACTCGGTGGCACTGGCGCCATCTCACTGGAGACGGGCACATTGGCTGAGGACATCAGCCATCATTTAATCAGCCAGATACAGCATATGCTCCCTGGTTTTTAAATAGATCATGTAATGAGGTGAAGAAATCTCACCATCCATTCACAGCGGGCCACAAAAACAAGCCACAATATATGTATGGATTACAGGTGCACTCAGGATTCAGCTGGGATTCAGCAGTGAAGGCTGTGATCTGTAGAGCAGCCAAGAAACAGCAAGAAAACAACAGATTACCAGATGGCACAGGAAAAAAAATACCAAGTGGACTCATGCTTTAGCTTGTAACTGAGTCATTCATCAATGAAATGTTTTGACCAGAAGTTGGGTCATTCTGGGTCTTAATGATACAAAAAAGAAGAGGTGTGCTTGCTAGCTAAACATAAATACTTTTCCTCATAAACATGTCCGTTCAGGTTTTTTTAAGTTATTATATATTTCAGCCATTTTGTCATTTTTTCAGGGCAAAATTGTTATTTTCTGTTTAAAATATGTTTAGTTTTAATGGATGAATTTTACAGAAAGTAAAGCCACCTGAGGAAAAAAAAAACTTTTTTAATATCACTTGAAGATACTCTGGGGGCATGACCAGCAGCTAATGTTCCTGTCCTCATGGCTTTCCATTACGCGTTCATTAAGACTTCATTTACCAAAAACCACCACAATCAGCACATCTTACAGTGGGAAACACTCTGGGAAATAAAATGTAGATTAGGAATAATGCAAACTAATCAGGATGTGTTCCCTTTGAGTGTTGCATTAAAGCAAACTGTCTTCTTGTCCTAAGCTGCAAAGTTACTCCATCCACAAAAGCTGTTTTCATTCAGTGTTGGGTCAAATGCTTACATTTGTGTAGTCTCACTGCAGAAACGTCAAATGAACAAAGGCAGAGTGGTAAACATGTTGTAATTTCAGCTTTTTTGTTTGAAAGTAATGTGCATGAAGATACCCACTCCACCATGTTTGTTTAGTCCAAAGTCACGTTTGATCTTGAGAGGATATGTGAGATTTCCCGTCTGACTGGGGAATGTTTGTGATTGAAATCAGTTTGTGTGTTGTTTTTGCCATTTGGCTTGACACACTGTAGATCCAAAACTGTTCCGTCTGAGAGTTTTGTGGTCTCTTGTTCTGAAAATCGTGTGACAACTTCACCTAAGTTGTGCTGCCCTTTAAACAAGGAAATGTTTGTTGTTTAAAGATGATAAGATGGATGATTTCTGTCCACAGATTAATACTAAACTGGTCTAAAAAGGATCTAACACAAAATGTCTGAATGGTTAAATCCAGAGGTGTGGACTCGAGTCAAATAACTTGGACTTGAGTCAGACTCGTGTCATGATTTTAATTACTTCTGACTTGTCTTGATAACGTCTATAAAGACTTACAACTAGACTAGGACTTGAACGCCAATGACTTGAGACTTGAATTGACTTGCTTCTGTTGACTTGATGATGACTTGAGCATATTTGATATTTTAGCACAAAAGTGGCACAATATGGCCAAAATCAGAAATCATTCTTCGTCCTGGGTTTGATCTTGTACGGCTAAATGCAGCAGCTCTTTGTTTATAGTCAGTTACAGTTGCACTTTCTGCTTGTTTGAGCAAATAAACAAAGATTTAAGAAGTTTTATTTCGGGATTTAATTTTTTATTATCATTGTTATTAAATTGAAGTTGGACAGATGACTTGGTTATGACTTGAAAATTCAAAGTTAAGGACTTGGACTTGACTTGGACTTCCGGAACATTGACTTTGGACTCAACTTGGACTTGGTTGTCTTTGACTTGGACTTGACTGTCACGGTCTGTGTGTTGTTTCTGTTCCCTGATCCACTTTTTCCCTAAATCTGTTACCCTGCAGGTGGACATATCTGGAGAGCAGGTCCAGGTGACCTGGATCTGCAATTAGCCACCAGATGGATTTAAGGAACTGGCAGATACAACTCAGCGCCAGATGATTACACTCACTAGGTAGTTTGTGCCAATCTAGACTAAGCCAAGGATTTTTAAGATTATGAATTTATGCTAAGTCCAAGACCTTCTCGCTAAACCAAGACTTTACCAGGAACCAGGAAACTCCAAGAATTAAGATTTTGATGTTGTGACCAAATATACCTACTTACCTGGATCTCCTCACTCTCAATCTCTCTCAGGTTCACCACGACCACCTTCACCCCAAGCAATAACTCCAGGACCGTCCCCACTATAGATAGTGTTGGTAGTGCACTGCTTTCCCCCCCTGAGGTGCCGGGTGGTGGACCAAAATCTCCTTGAAGCCGTGTGGAAGTCTTGCTCCATGGTCTCACCAAACTCCTCCCATGCCCGGGTTTTTGCCTTGGCGGCAACCCAAGCCGTGTGCCGCTTGGACTGCCGGTACCCATCAGCTGCCTCTGGAGTCCCACAGGCCAAAAATACCTGAAAAGACTCTTTCTTCAGCTTGACAGCATCCCTAACCGCCGGTGTCCACCAGCGGGTTTGGGGGTTGCCACAATGATGGGCACCGACGATCCTGCGACCACAGCTCCGGTCGACCGCCACAACAATGGAGGCACGGAACAGGGTCCATTCAGACTCAATGACCCCTCCTCCCCCGGAACATTTTGGAAGTTCTGTCAGAGGTGGGAATAGAAGCTCCTTCTGACAGGAGACTCTGCCAGACGTTCCCAGCAGACCCTCGTGATACGTTTGGATCTGCCTGGTCTGATCGGCATCCTCCCCCACCATCTGAGCCAACTCACCACCAGGCGGTGGTAAGTTGACAGCTCCGCCCCTCTCTTCACCCAAGTGCCCAAGACATGCAGCCACAGGTCAGATGAAACAACAAAGTCGATCATCGAGCTGCGGCCTAAGGTATCCTGGTGCCAAGAGCTCATCTGAACACCTTTTTGTCTGAACATGGTGTTCATTATGGACAATCCATGACTGGCACAGAAGTCCAATAAGAAAACACCACTCGAATTCAGATCGGGGGGCCGTTCCTCCCAACCGCACCTCTGCAGATTTCACTGTCGTTGCCCACGTGAACGTTAAAGTCCCCCAGCAGAACGAGGGAGTCAACAGAAGGAGCGCTTTCCAGCACCCCCTCCAAGGTCCCCAAAAAGGGTGGGTAGTCTGAACTGTAGTTTGGTGCATAAGCACAGACCACAGTCAGAACCCGTCCCCCCACACGTAGGCGGAGGGAGGCTACCCTCTCATTCACTGGGGTAAACCCCAACGTACAGGCACCAAGATGGGGGGGCAACTAGTATGCCCACCCCTGCTCAGCGCCTCTCAGTGGGAGACACTCCAGAGTGGTAGAAAGTCCAGCCTCTCTCAAGGAAACTGGTTCCAGAGCTAGAGCCATGTGTTGAGGTGAGTCAGACTATATCTAGTCGGAACCTTTCAACCTCACACACCAACTCAGGCTCCTTCCCCACCAGAGAGGTGACATTCCATGTGCCAAGAGCCAGCTTCTGTAGCCGAGGAACAGACCGCCAAGGTCCCAGCCCTCGACTACCACCCGTCACACACTGCACCCGGCCCCTTTGGCCCCTCCCACGAGTGGTGAGCTCATGGGAAGGGGGACCCACGCTTCCTTTTCGGGCTGTGCCCAGCCAGTTTCCATGGGTGAAAGCCCGGTCACCAGGCGCTCGCCAACGTGCCCCACCTCCAGGCCTGGCTCCAGAGGGGGGCCCCATTGACCCACATCCGGCGAGGGAACACGGTTTCCATTTATTTAATTCCTCATAAGAGGTTTTAGTTTCCCTGTTAAAATAAATTATTATTTGACTTACCTTGGTTTTCCACCTCTTGATTCTGTATGTTGTGAGTCAAGAAATTACCCCAAGCCATTACAGACTTGAGACTTGACTGGAAAGACTTGTTACTTGCTTGTGACTTGCAAAGCAGTGACTTGGTCATACCTCTGGTTAAATCTTCATCAAATATTTGCCAGTCATGTGAAAATGCCTGAAAACTGATGTGTGCAGTAAACACGGGTCAGAGGGACGCCGCCTTTGGTCTCGCTACCCTCCGACTTTCTGTCTGTGGGAAATGTCGAGTATGATTTATTAGATGTTTCTCAGGACTGTCCCATAACAGAAAATCATAGATTAGGTGTCAAAGAGGGAGCAAACAACAAGGATACATCATCACTGAGACGTGATGTATCCAGTGTCTCACAATGATGGTCAGGAGTTTGTGCCCGCATGTTATATTATTTATAATTTTTCTGTCTTTTTTCTTAAATATTGAAGATAATTGACTTGTGTTTTAAGATCATATCTGCTGAAATAATTAATAAATAAAACATGTGTAGGAGTTTTTTGCAAAGGTGAAACAAGTACTTGAAATACTTAATCCATTTAAATGTATTTACGAGAAATCACTGGAGGAAAAGTGCTTAATATTGAATTTTTTTTAACAGTAACTACATCTAACCCTTTGATGCATGAATTATGAAATCTTCAACCATGATTTCTTTAAACAATTTTTTTCATTCATCTTTAGGTGTGAATGAAACAAATTTCAACAAATATCGTGTAATAATTTACAAATAATTTATTACATGTCCAGCTCAGTGGACAGTGTGCATTCTGAACATGAAATATGTACGCTTGACTTACTGAAGTCCAAATGCAGGGGCTCAAATGCAATAAAGTCTTCAACAGCTGTGCTTAATAGCAAAAATAAATAAATAACAATTTTGAGTATACCTGTCCACTGTAGTGACCATTATGCATCAAAGGGTTAAGCTGTCAGGTCTTCTAATCGATGTGATGATGTTTAGATGTCTTATTTGGTATAAAGACAAACCCAGCCTTACTGCTCACACATTTTCAGGAGTGTAATTTTGCTTTAACAGCTCTGGATTTCTCTTGGAGTTCACTCGTATTCATGCGTGTGTGCAAGTGCACTTGCTGAAACATCTGAAGTGAGAGAGAGCAGGATTCCATCAAAACCATTTAACTGAGTATAATTGATTGTTCTGCCTGCAGGTTGGGTCTCACATGGAGATCAACTAAATATAATAGTTACTTTGCCTCATTTACTTCTATGTGGTATATTAGCTGACTGCCTTAAAAATCAGATCCACTGATTGAAACCTTTGCCTTTCATTCTGATTATAAATCCTCTGCTAAAGGTTAAAGGTCGAGCAGATGTTCTTCCCAACATGTTGTATTCATAAAAGGGAAGATTTTTCCCCCCTGTTCCCTGCACGTGTGTTGAGGTCCGCTGACCAGCTGCTACAGTGCTCTCCCAGTATGTGTTATGTCACAGGGTGAGCGGGCGTTTACGTGTGCTGCTCCCAGCCTTTGAAACTCACTACCTAACCCAGTCACAAAGGCATCCTCTCTCACTGTTCTTGAATCTCATTTAAAGACCTACCTTTATGGCTTGTCTTTTGGACAGTGACTATTTAAATTTGTATTTGTTTTTACATTTTTGTACTGATGGCTTTTAATTGGATTGCCTATTTTGTTTTGCCTGTTTTTAATGACCGTGTCCTGTGCAGCGCTTTGGTCTGCTCTCATACTGTGATTAAATGTGCTATGTAAATAAAATGGTATGGTTTAATATCACTGCAGTACTATTCTGCTTCCTCATCCTACATCATCATTTTTGTCACACCCTGTCCTGTCTCCCCTTTTGGTTTAGTCCTGTGTCTCCATCAATTGCTCCCACCTGCCTCTCGTTTTCCAATCACCCAAACTCCCAGCCCTCTTGTATTTAAACCCCTTCAGTTCTGTGTCTCGTGTTGGATCATTGTTTCTATGTCCTGCGTGCTTCATATTAAAGTTATTGTAAAATGTTCCTACCTGTCTGTCTGTCTTCCTCACCCTGTTTGGATCCTCACCTCATCTCCGCTTTGCTCACCGGGACGTTAGTGACAGAATGATCCAACCCTGTAAAGGATCCAGCGGGGAGATTCTCCCCTGGGAGTGCCTGCTCCAGTTACTCTCCTCGGACCACCGGCCGGCTTCTCCTCCTACGACTTCGCCTCGCCGCAGACGCCGTCACCGACCTTCAGCCTCGGCGATCCTCTCCACCCTCCCGGAGCCAGATGAGAGGTTGGACCGGGAGACGCTTCCAGATCGCACCAGCTATGTGGGCACCAGACTGGCTGTGTGCTCCCCCGGAGCTGGCCCACAGCGTGGGGAAGGATGCCGGGATCCACCGCAATCCTGTGTCCCAGGACGGAGCCGCGAGCTCGCCGCTGCCCCGGCTCGGCGCACCTGCTTGGACCCACCCCCAGTCAGACCAGCAGTCCCGTCTCCGGTCCAATCCGTGTCTCCGTCATCTGCAGGCGGAGGAACAACGCCCACAGCCCAGCTGACAGAGCTCGCAGGTCTCCAGGCGGAGCTTGGCCGGATCTGTCAGCTCGTCAGCCTCCAGGAGTCCCACCTGGACACCCTATCCTCCCCGAATTGCCAGGAGAGGGTTTCAGTCCAGCCAGCAGCTCCCTCGTCTCAGAGCCAGAGGAGCGAGCCTGCAGTCCACCCAGCAGAGCTCACCGATCTCCGAGATGAGCTGGCCCAACTCCATCAGAGCCTCAGTCTCCAGGAGCTCCAACTGGACACTCTATCCTCCCTCCTCTCCCAGTTTCCAGCACCACTAGTTCAGTTGCATCCTGTTCCAGTGGTGGTCCCGGTGGATGCACCACATCCAGTTCCCGTGGTGGTCCCGGAGGTCGCACCGCATCCAGTTCCAGCGGTGGTCCCGGAGGTCGCACCGCATCCGGTCGACGCTCCTTCGTGTCCAGAGGTCGACGCTCTTTCAGTCCAGAGGTCGACGCTCCTTCGTGTCCAGAGGTCGATGCTCTCTCGTGTCCAGAGGTCGTTTGGATCCTCACCTCATCTCCGCTTCGCTCACCAGCACGTTAGTGACAATTTTGGCCTAAAGGTCCTTAATTGTCAGGCTGTGTTTTATTTTAGCTGTTAACTACATTAGACATAATTAAAGTTTATTAAAAAATCTTTATCAGGATCGTTATTTCTTAAATTAGTGTTGCATTATTTATAATTTCCTTTATTTATTTACTTTTTGAATTATTATTGCATCCCTGTTATGTCTTTAAAAGTGAAATGAATAGATTCAATATTTTAGAGGATCAGTTTACTTAAAAATTTCTAAACATCCAATTGTACCATTTCCACCTGAGTGTTTGGTTTCCTAAATTTTGAATTTGAAGAACTTCATAAACATATAAACATTTTTTAAAAAGCGATGAAGACATCTGGAGAAGTGACACAAGTTATCAAGGTGATGCAGCTGCAAATAGACCAGAAACAAAGTCTCTAAATTGAGACTAAAACCTGCACTAAAATTAACCCAAATGTCGTCATCGTTGTCCTCTTCCTCCGCTTATCTGGGTCAAGGTTGCGGGGGCAGCATCCCAACTAGGGAGCTCCAGACTGTCCTGTCCCCGGCCACCTCCACCAATTCCTCCGGCAGGAACCCAAGGCGTTCCCGGACCAGATTGGAGATGTAACCTCTCCAACGCGTCCTGAGTCAACCCGGGGGCCTCCTGCCGGCAGGACATGCCCGAAACACCTCCCCAGGGAGGCGTCCAGGAGGTATCCTGACCAGATGCCCAAACCATCTCAACTGACTCCTTTCAATCCAGAGGAACAGCGGTTCTACTCCGAGTCCATCCCGAATGTCCGAGCTCCTCACCCTAGCTCTAAGGCTGAGCTTGGCCACCCTACGGAGGAAACTCATACCCATTGTATTCACGATCTTGTTCTTTCGGTCATTGCCCAAAGCTCATGACCATAGGTGAGGATTGGGACGTAGATCGACCGGTAAATCGAGAGCCTGGCTTTCTGGCTCAGCTCCCTCTTCACCACGACAGATTGGCTCAGTGTCCGCATCACTGCAGACACCGAACCAATCCGCCTGTCGATCTCCCAATCCCTCCTACCCTCACTCGTGAACAAGACCCCAAGATACTTTAACTCCTCCACTTGAGGTAGGACCTCTCTCCCGACCCGGAGTTGGCAAGCCACCCTTTCCCGGTCGAGAAACATGGTCTCAGATTTGGAGGTGCTGATCCTCATCCCAGCTGCTTCACACTCGGCCGCGAACCTACCCAGCAAGAGCTGAAGGTCAGAGCTGGATGAAGCTAGGAGGACCACATCATCCACAAAAAGCAGAGACGAGATTCTCCTGCCACCAAACTCGACACACTCCACACCACGGCTGCGCCTAGAAATTCTGTCCATAAATGTTATGAACAGAACCGGTGACAAAAGGCAGCCCTGGCGGAGTCGAACCCTCACTGGGAACAGGTCCGACTTACTACCGGCTATGCGGACCAAACTCACGCTCCTCTGGTAAAGGGACTGAATGGAAAGGCCACCCACCCCATACTCCTGGAGCGTCCCCCACAGGGTGCTCCTGGGGACACGGTCATAAGCCTTCTCCAAATCCACAAAACACAAGTGCATTGGTTGGGCAAACTCCCATGCCCCCTCCATCATCCTTGCAAGGGTATAGAGCTGGTCCACAGTTCCACAGCCAGGACGAAAACCACATTGCTCCTCCTCAAACTGATTCAACTATCAATCTGACCCTCCTTTCCAGTACCTTGGAGTAGACAGGGAGGCTGAGGAGTGTGATCCCCCTATAGTTGGAACACACCATCCGGTCACCCTTCTTAAAGATGGGGACCACCACCCTGGTCTGCCACTCCACAGGAACTGCCCCCGATAACCATGCAATGTTGCAGAGATGTGTCAACCACGACAGCCCTACCACATCCATAGCCTTGAGATACCCAGGACGAATCTCATCTACCCCCGGGGCTCTGCCGCTGTGTAGTTGTTTGACTACCTCAGCAACTTCTGCCCCAGAGATGGAACAGTCCATCCCCAGGTCTCCCAGCTCTGGCTCCTCCTCGGAATGTGCGTAGGTGGGATTGAGGAGCTCCTCAAAGAATTACTTCCAGTGCCCCACTATAGCCCCAGTTGACGTCAGCAGCTCCCCATCCCCACTGTAAACAGTGGAGCGAGTTGCTGCCTCCCTTTCCTGAGGCGCCGGACAGTTTGCCAAAACCTCTTTGGTGCTGATCGATAGTCTATCTCCATGGCCTCACCAAACTCCTCCCACGCCCCAGATTTTGCCTCGGCAACTGCCACTGCTGCACCCTGCTTGGCTATCCGGTACCTGTCTGCTGTCTCCGGAGACACACAGAACAGCCACGCCCTGTAGGCCTCCTTCTTCAGCCTGACGGCTCCCCAAACCTCTGGTGTTCACCAGCGGGTACGGGGGTTTCCACCACAACTGGCACCGGCCACCTTGCGACCACAGCTAGCAACAGCCGCCTCAACAATCACAGAGTGGAACAATGCCCACTTGGAGTCGATGTCCCCCACTGCTCTCGGGACGCGGTCAAAGCTCTGCCGGAGGCGGGAGTTGAAGACCGTATTGACAGGTTCTTATGCCAAGCATTCCCAGAAGACCCTCACTATTAGTTTGGGTCTGCCAGGTCCATGCTACATCTTCCCCTGCCATCTGATCCTCACCACCAAGTGGTGATCAGTTGACAGCTCCACTCCTCTCTTCACTTGGGTGTCCAAAACATACGGCCGCAGGTCAGATGATACGACTACAAAGTCTATCATCGACCTGCGACCTAGACTGCCCTGGTACCAAGTGTACCGATGGGCATCCTTATGTTTGAACATGGTGTTCGTTATGGCCAAGCTGTGGCTTGCACAGAAGTCCAATAACGAAACACCACTCGAGTTTAGATCAGGTGGTCTGTTCCCCCCAATCACACCCCTCCAGGTCATGCTGTCATTGCCCACGTTAGCTTTGAAGTCCTCCAGCAGGACAATGGAGTCCCTGATGGAGCACTATCTAGCACTCGCCCCAGGGACTCCAAAATGGGTGGGTAATCTGAACTGATACTTGGCGCCTAAGCACAAACAACAGTCACGACCCGTTCCCCGACCCGAAGACGCTGGGAAGCTACCCTCTTATCCCCCGGGGTAAACCCCAACACACAGGCATAGAGTCTAGACATAGAAACAAATGAGCCCTCATGCAGTTAATATGTTACACTGCGGGGGTGGCAGACACCTGTAACTTCAATCCAAGCAGCATTTGTGGGTGTGTTACTATTAAAACTTTTGGAGTATTTAGAGCTTAAACCCCACCCACCAGTCGCAGAGTCGCGGGAGTTGTCAGAGCAGTCAGATCGAGTGAGAGCGAGCGAGTGGTAGAGAAAAAAACACAATGCTAAGAGGAATGTTCAGTGCTGACGAAGCACTTTGTCTAGTACTGGCAGATTCGGATTCGGAGGAAGAATATTTCCTTTCTTGCGAGACAGAAAGTGTGGCTTCAGCGCGCAGCAACAGGGAGTCTGTCAGTGACAGACGCGGTTACACAAGCAGCCCATCCAGCCCTTACCTTGTCCGATGTTCCGCGTCACCATGTCCGGGGTCAGGGAAAGAGACGTGGCGAGGGGCCTCGAGCAGCTCGTACCGGGTCTGATCCTTTGCTCCACTGGGGGGGATGTGGTGGCAGTGATTGGGCCGGTGAAAACTCCGCTGGTGATCGATTCAGCCCCGGCCGGGGGTGTAAACCGCGGGAATTGCAGCAGGAGGGGGAGAAACTGCAGGGAAAAAAATCACTGCTAGCAGGGGGGTGACCCAACACAGCCTCAGTGATGATAATAATGATGATGGGTGGGTTAGTTTGGGAGAAGAGGAACAGTATTCCAAGTGGATCAGGCATTTTGATGAGCCAGTTGGATACTGTGGAGACAGGGATCTGTCAAATTCAGAACACATTGATTTTCTGTCAGGTTTTTTGGATGAGGAATTCTGGACCCTCATCACAACTGAAACTAACCGATATGCTCACCAGTATTTTGAGAGGGAGGATCTGAAATCTAGTTCCAGGTATAATGCAACTGTCCCAGAAATGAAAGCGTTCATTGCCATTCAGTTCTGCATGGGGCTTGTGGAAAAGCCTGAGATTGAGGATTATTGGGCTGGCTTTTGGCCAATATACACACCTGGCTTCAGCAAAGTGATGTCAAGAAACAGATTTGAGATCATCCTTTCTTTTCTCCACTGTAAACAATGATGAGCATGTTGAAAGGGGTCAGCCAGGTCATGACAGACTGTTCAAGGTGCCCCCATTATTGAGATGATAATTCCACGCTTTTCATCCATCTATGGTCCGCAGAAAGAACTGTCCTTGGATGAAATGATCATCACATTCAAAAGAAGGTCTACCTTGAGGCTATACAACCCCAAAAAAACAGACAAATATGGCTTCAAAGCATTTGTTCTGAGTGTGGCCAGCTCGGGTTACATTATGCAGTGGTCCCTCTACACTGGACTAAGTGCAAATGATGATGAAAATGTAGGTGCCACACATTACATTGCTCTTCAGCTGCTGGCCTCATATACAGGGAAAGGGCATGAGGTGTATATGAACAGCTATTATACTTCACCAGCCATAGCTTGTGAGCTGGCAGCTAATGAAATTGGTATGTGTGGCACTGCAAACTGCAACAGGAGAGGGATGCCAAGTGGCCTGAAACCAGCCCAGTTGCCACTGAAAAGGGGAGATGTTCCCGTGTTCATGTGAAATGATAAGCTGCTGGCATGTGCATGGCATGACACGAAGCGTCTCACTCTGCTGTCCACCATTTGTGGCAACACATGCACAAAAAAACGCTTCCGCACAAGGAAAAATGTGACTGGGTTTCGAGAAATAGAGAAACCAGTGTGTGCTGACAGCTACAACTCATTTATGGGAGGAGTAGACAGGGCTGATCAGTGAATGAAAACGTACCTCTTTCCACACTGCTCAAGAAAATGGTACAACCACATTTTCAATGCTCTTCTTAGCATTTGTGTGGTGACTGCCCACATTCTTTACACCAGGAGTGTTCCTGTTCCACACAAATCCCTGAAGGTCTTCATTCAGCAAATAGTGACTTCCTTACTTGAAGGCTACTCCAGGAAGAAAAACAAAAAAGGAGGAAGGCCTTCAATGCAGCTGGCAGAAGTGCCACAGAGGCTCACTGAACGACACTGGCTCCACAATGCAGACGATCGTTCAGACTGTGCCGTGTGCTCAGATCGCACCCTCCCGAAAGGTCGTCGCCAGACAAAGTTTCTGTGCAGTCAGTGTGGAGTGGGTTTGTGTGCCGTACCTTGCAACGAAAGGTACCACACCCTGAAAAACTACAAGCAATGTCATCTTGATCAATAAAAAAAAAGCAATGTCATCTTGATGAAAAAAAAAGAGCTATGTCATCTTGATACTCAAGAAAACATGAAAAAAATATATTTTTTTAAACTGTTCAGATCACTTTCTCTAGTTCAAATTGTTCATCAAAACATTCTATCTATCTATCTATCTATCTATCTATCTATCTATCTATCTATCTATCTATCTATCTATATATATATATATATATATATATATATATATATATATATATATATATATATACATATATATATACATATATATAAACAATTATGAACAAAATAAACCAAAGAAGGGATGAGTGAAATGTGTTCATGACACTGAAGCACCAAAAACAGTGTTCTTGATTGATACGCAGTAAACATAACAAAATACCAATAAAGTAATAACTATTATATATATATATATATATATGTCTATATAGGAATATGTATATATGTATCATAAACAATAACAACACTAAGAAAATAAGACAAAAACATAAAAAAAACAAATCTGCAAATATGATGCAATCCAATATGGCTGCCACCTGATGACGTTATACTATGCAAATTATGTGAGTGAATTTGTTCCTGTCACAAATTTGGCTCATACTGAAGATTTTTCTAATTTACAATATCCCTCTATCTCTAACCAAATTTAAGCTACAAGCTATTTAAATAGTGACATAAAAAATTCATATTTTACTGAAAAAACTATGGCGCCTAAAGGGTTAAGACCACAGACAGAGATCGATGACTGAGCCCCGATTGTTGTGAGGTTCTTCCTGAATTTGGATGAGCCTGATGACGTGGAGAGGTGGAAACTGGTGCGAGGAATGCAGGGAAGTGGAGTTCAAGTGGTGTCTGGTGTAGAGCGGATGGCTGGAGGACTGGAATTGTGACAAATTCACCATCAACATTGTTAGCTCAACATTAGCTTCTAGCCTTCTTAATCCGATATGAGAGTACAACAAAAAGATGCCAAGGTTTCTCAGGGGTACAAGAAATAATTGCTGGGTCACTTCTGTTTACTAGGTTAGGATCTAAACACTGCTGCACTTTGTGGGCCGGTGTCGAATTACAATGTTAGCTGGCATAGACTCAGATACAAGGCGGAATCAGATTGTAAGCAAAGGCTATGTCCCTCTTTGTCCATTTTAAAAAGAGACAAAAAGACAACCAGGGGCAGGGGCAGCAGTAGCTCAGGTGGTAGAGCGGGTTGCCTCATGATCGGAGGGTCATGGGGTCGATTCCAGCTCCCGCCAGGGGTATCCTGCTGTTGTGTCCTCGGGCAAGACACTTCACCCAACTTGCCTGTGTTAGTGGTGGTCAGAGGGGCCGATGGCGCCAAATGGCAGCCTCGCCTCTGTCAGACCTCCCCAGGGCGGCTGTGGCTACAAGTAGCTTACCATCACTAGCAGTGTGTGAATGTGAGAGTGTGTGAAAAGCGTCTTTGGGTGTCTAGAAAAGCGCTATATAAGTTCAATGCATTGTTATTATTAACCACCCCCAGGTGGCTGAGAATGACATTTGTTTCAATGTAACCTTCCTTCCAACATGATTGGGACATTAGACTGTTTTGTGATTATTTTACTGTAAAATTCTAACATATTGTACCTTTAACCACAACATGGAGATTAAACAGAAAGATAAAAGCTCATATACAGTAACATTTAACCAAAGTCTTGGTGAAAGGGCTTATAAGCAATGTTTGCATAGGTTACCAACAGTAGTCTTGTTGGTCAAATAATGAAAACTTAAAACCATTCCTATGTTGTGTCAGTTACCTTATTATTCTGCCATGAAGCATAATTATTGTTCCAGGAAAACCACAGTATTTCTACAAACCACCTGACAAACTCATGACATCTCAACACAAATCCATAATTCTAGTACAAAGGTTTAAGGATACCTTTGGATTTCGGATTTGCTTGAAGGCAAGGCTTAAGCTGTGTTTTAGATATGTTTCTTAGGGATTTTTATTCACATTTTAATGTATTTGATCACTATTTTTATTGTTTTTAGCTCTTTTTTGTTTTTAAATGTTTTTATCCCTGTATTTTATTATACAGCTGTTTGATTGTGCTGCTTTTTTGCAACATGTTCAGCACCTTGGGCCTCCTTGATTGGGGGTGGGAAGGGGCTTTAAAAATAAAATGAATGAATGAATGCATTTTATTTAGAACACCCTGCCAATGATTTATGTAGAGATGCTTGCTTATAAGGTTATTGCTTGAAATACAGTTTTAAGCAGGGAATTAAATATTATACAATAAACTGTGTAGGGATTAAAAAGTCAACAAAGAGCCAGGACATCTGCTTCTTTAAGGGAGCAACTGCTCATTTTAGGATGCAGTTCGAAGGAATTATATGGTGTACACACTGGGCTCATTGAGATAAAATTATGATTTGTCTCTACAACAGACCTGGGTTAATCATTTTATAATGACATTTCTGTGCATTTTTAAGATTGAATTGAAGAGTTCAGCACTCAACCTGAGAATTTTTCCTGACTGTTACTCTGCAGTCCATGCCTCTGTTACCTTTTCCCCTGACTGATTCAAGCCAACAATCCTCTCAACCATGAAATCCCAAATCGCAGGTTAGTTTACCTCAGTCAAACATCCCCCTCCACTCTCAGAGTCCATCTGTCTCGCCTGCTGACATCAGAGTAAGTGCACTGTCAGGGTCAATGATAAATTGATATTCTGGATCACAGAGGAGTCCAATCCAGCATGCTATCTGTGTTTGGAGCTTTCAGGTATTACAGTGATTTGTTAACAAGCATTTTTTTAATCACTTCAGAGGTCACCTCTTCTTTAGCTGCCTCTCCTTGCCTGTAAAACTTAAACTCTGTGATCCAACCATCACCCATCCCTTTATGTTTTTGGCAATCACTAAAAAATAAAACTGCAGTTAAATGCAGCTGAATTAGGCTTCCTCTGCAGATTGATTTGACTCACCCTAGTGTGGCGTTGGTGGATGGAGTGAGTCATAATGTCCATGTCTGAATAAGATTCAGGTCTGGGGAACGGGCGGGCCAGTCATATGTGTATGTCTTTTTATTTATGTGCAATGGTGGCAGAGGAGCGAAGTTCCTGGTCTGTAACCAGATGATTGCAGGTTTGCACCCCTGCTCAGTCTGTTGCAGTCTTTGGGCACGACACTTAACCCTGACCGGTGGTGTTTGCGTACAGCAGCCTCGCTTCTGTCAGTGGGCCCAGGGCAGCTGTCTACATTGTAGTGCATAAATACAGCCCATTTTATTTGACTTGAAACTCCTGAAAGTTTCCTCAGATCTTTCGGTGAGAGCGGTGAATTGAAGACATTAATGATTTTCTAAAGCTTAATAACAGAAGTTCTGTTGAATCCTTAGAAATGTCACAGTTTCACAGCAAGGCTCTTCTCATGAACTAACTCAGCATTTTCACAAGACAAAGGCCATATGAGTCCTTCCCGTTTTTACTTACAACGCAGATACGACAGTTTGCTCATCCTCGTTCATCCTTCAAATTAAATCATGTTACAGAAAACTCACCTATCTACAGCTAATGTAAAAAAAACACTTTACTGCATTGGAAGAAATGGATATTATCAAGCTTGGGCCACACTGTCTCATGGTTTGGGGCAGGAGTCTAACTCAAGACATGCAGAATCACAACACCGTACACAGATTGATGGAAAATATAAATTATTTTATTAATAAGGGGAACTGAGGATGCTCTGGGAATTCCAGCGGATCAGGAGAAACGGGAACCGGGGTCTGGAGAGAGAGCAAATCAGGGGTGAGTCCAGGGGAAATGGTCGGGGCAGAAATAGTGAGAGGAGACTTATGGGGGACGATTGGATTCGGGGAATGAGGGGAGGTTGAGAGCCGAGGTGGATCCAGAGGTGAGTAGTTCTGAGCTGGAGAGGGAGCGCAGGGTCAAGAGAGAGTGGGTTGGTCTGGAAGGAGGATGAAGAACGTGACTAAATGCTGAGCCCAGGAGTCCTATGGAGGTCGAGCGAGTAGATCCAGATGAGCAGAGGACCTGAGGTGGGTGAGTCCAAAAATACAAAATCACACTAGGACCAAAAAAACACTAGAACCAGAAGTACACCGGAGAAGTTGCGAGTAACCAAGAGCGAAGGCTCGGAACTACCGAGTAGTAGTAATCATCCGGCGTCGAGTAGATTTCACCAAATCCAGGATTCGGCTGACCATGTAAACCAACCCACCCTTGTACAGGTGAGCCGGAGGAGGAGGAGCAGGAGCAGGAGCAGGAGTGGGACAAAGAGGGCTGGTGACCAAGGGCTTGATGAGGGAGACATGGAAAACAGGGTGAACACAGACGGAGCGAGGGAGGTCCAGCCAAACTGTGGAGGGAGTGGGAACCGCCAGGATCTTGCACGGGCCCAGGAACCTCAGCACAATCTTGCAGGAAGTGGCCTTCAGGGGAACGTCCTTGGACGACAGCCACACGCTCTGCCAAGGAGCGTAAGATGGAGCCGGTCGCCGCCGGCGATCTGCCAACTGCTTACTTCTGATGGCCGTGCGATCCAGTGCTGCCCTGGTGGTGGACCAGGCGCGTCTGGCCCCACGGAAGAACTGGGGAACCGAGGAGGTGACTGGTGTCTGCAGAGGAAAGAGGGATGGTTGGTAGCCTATTGAGGACTCGAATGGTGACTGACCTGTGGCCATGGAGACGTGACTATTGTGTGCGCATTCCACCCAGGCGAGGTGAGTACTCCAGGATGAAGGATGCGCAGAGCAGATGCATTGTAGCATGGCTCCCAGCTCTTGATTCATCCTTTCACATTGGCCATTGGATTGAGGATGGTAACCAGAGGTGAGTGCAACTCGAGCCCCTAAGGCCTCTGCAAACCCTTTCCAAACCTTTGCGATAAACTGGGGTCCAAGATCTGATAGGATTTCCTCTGGGATGCCATGTAGACGGAAAACATGCTTAATGAGTAGATGAGCGGTGACTGCGGAGGAGGAAAGAGATTTCAGAGGAACCAAGTGACATGCCTTTGAAAATCGGTCGAC
>SSNQ01034660.1:359746-412589 GCA_006942095.1 Nothobranchius kuhntae
GTCTGTCGGCTTTTAGTAACGCATGTCATGTTGTGGTGAAGAAATCTAACCCACGACATACAGAATCAGATCTGAGACGGTGTAAAATGTTTTAAAGAAGAATTTATTGAAGGGAAACCAAGGAAGCAGCGTAAACGTAGCTGAGTTCTTGCACGAGGAAGCTGGTGCGGGAAAACTGCGGACAGATCGGAGTTAGATCCAATTTGCGGATGGAACAGGGAATCAGGCTTGTGCAGAGGACTTACGGTCTGGAGAGGTGGGAACTGGTTTTGAGGGAGGAGTGGTCCGGTCTGGGTAGCAGGGACAGAGATCCAGAAATAAGACGTGGAGGGAGCTGAGCTTGGGGAGGTCCAGGGAGGTTAGGTGGGCAGCTGGAGGTGGTTCTGGCCAGGGAAGAGGCTGAGAGACGAGCGGAGTTGGAGATCCAAATGGTGTGGGCTCCAGAGTTCTGCCAGTCAGAGGTGAGTGTGTAGGTTTGTCTGGGAACAAGAGCAGGAGGTCACAAAGGCAAAATCCAAAATCCTAAACACATCTAAAATCTCAAAAAAGGTCCAAAAGAGCTCGAATTCAATACTAGAGGTGGCTTAGAGGGTACCCAGGTTGAGTAATCATCCAGCGAAGTGTAGGAGTCTCCCAGCTGCTTAAATACCCCTGGCCAGCTGATGAGCAGATCTGCTGCAGCTTGGTCACCTCCAGACACGCCCACCTGCAGAGGGAAACTCAAAAGACAGGGAGTGACAGCAGGGAAATACCTCAGACCGTGACAACGCATACTTATCAGCGAGTATGCTTGTCACGTTGGCGGGTCCTGCTAGAGCGAGACATGAAGTTTGGCTGACTAGATTCATGGACCGTACGGTGTGGCACATTTCTAGAGCATCATTTCACACAGATCCTTGGTGTGCATACCAGTAGTATCTAATCAGCTTTGCAGTTTTTTTTTTACTTGCATTTATGATTGTGTTTTTGTTCTGTGGTTGGCAACCAGTTTGGTACATTACCACATTCCTGTCATGGTTTTAAAATGACGCTTCCAGTAAAAGCTGTCAATGATTGTGAAATAAACTTATGTTTTAACAACTTTTTGACAGTTCTTAAATTACAACTCATTCCTCGTTCAAACCTGCCTACTTAATTTAGCATGTGAAATTCAGAGCAGTGAAGATTGTCAGTTTGATCAGTTAATTAAAAAGAAAGCTATCTCAGTATTTGCAAGAGAAAAATGTGGGTTTGTGAATAACTTGTTGACTTTTCTGTTACAGGTTCCAGATCCCTGCCTGCTCAGTTTGTCAGTGCCTGTGTTTTTTCTCCATTTTGGCATGACTGATTTGTGTTTTTAGGCTGCATGTACTCGTATTGTGTATCCTTCCTCACCAGAGGCTCATCTATTTTGGCATGGAAATTGCTAAAAGCAACAAACTCATGTCACAGTGAGTATGTTCTCACAATGCACAGAAACTTGACAGCAGATTCACAACCTTTGAGAAGATGCCAGATTCAATTATCTCTTGTGTGTTCAGTGGGCCTGAAGCAACAGAATCATCAGCTGATCATAAATCAAATCTAATTTCACTTCCAGAGGGCAGTGACCCAGGTTTCAAGTCTGACTCTGCTCTGAAAGATAACCCCTGTCTTACCTTATTTGGTTCAGTAAACATCCAAATAGACTCTCTTAATCCCTCATCAAAGTGGACAGGTCTTCCGTTACACCGCTGTGTGCTGTAAGAGATGTGAAGCATCCTGCTGGGGTTTATTAAAGACATAATGTGACTAGTTCTCTGATGGCCTCTGTCCCTTCAGGCATAAGAGGCCAACTTGCAATAGCCTACTTGTGGCCTGCGGTGATACTTAAACAATCAATAACTACAGTTCACTGACTGGGGCTTCCAGCAGTTCTATTAGTGCTTAGTTCTGATTGTAAGTAGGCTGTAAAGTCGAAAACGGGCAAAATTGTTTAATGTAAGTAAAGTTTATTTATGTAGCACCGATCACAGAAAGAAAAATCACAGTGCTTCTAAATCACATCAGACAATTACAATGTGATTCAAAGACAATTTAGAATGAATAAAGATCCATAAAAAAGAAAAATAAAGATCATGTAGCAAATGAAAAGGTCATGAGATAAATTAAACTAAGATTAATGCAAAAGTGATTTAAACAGAAGGGTCTTTATCTGTTTTCTAAAAGTAACTAGACTGACATAAAAACAAAGGCAGATCATTCCAAATTAGAGGTGAAACAGTCTGGAAGGAGCGATCACCTCAGCTTTTATATCCGGTCTTTGGAACTTCTAGGAGGTTCTGGTGGGTGGACTTGGGGGCTTGGCTTGGAGCATAAGGCTTTAACAGTTCAGTAATGTAAGGATGAGCTTGACCATGTAGAGCATTGAAAGTTATAGTCAGTTTATTGTCCACGTAAAGCTTATCTACCAAGATGACAGCCCTCTTCCCATCCTGGATAAACTTTTTGCGCAGCGGAAAGAGGACTCGGCGCCGATCCAGGATTTCCTTAGGGAACTGGTCATTTACGCTGAAGTCTTTTCCTTTGAGCTCTCTTCCATGACTTTTAACAAGATCCTTCTGCTTAAAATGTTCAAATTTAGCCACAATGGGACGAGGTCTTCTGCTGTCCACTCTTTTATCTCCAAGGCGATGTAACCGGTGAAAGGTGATGTTTTTTACCGTTTCTTCGGGTATCTTCATTTGGGTCTGGAGAAAGTTTTTTATCGTTTGCTCGCAGTTCTCCGCCCCTCCCGCCTGCTCCGTCAGGCCTGCGAACACCAAATTATCCCTCATGCTGCGGGCCTGAAGGTCCAAAACCATCTCCTTCAGAATCTTGTTGTCCAGGGTGATCCGCGTCATTCCCTCTTCCAAGGAAGAAACTGACTTCCGCAGAGACGCGTTCTCAGCGGCGAGCCGCTCCAACTGCTCTTGGCTGAACTCCAGAGACTGACGGAGGTTCAGAAACTCCTGGTGTAGAACCTCAAACAGAAGAAGTCGCCCCTCAAATCCCAGAAGCCGTTTATCTATAGAATCTAATAATTCCAATATGTCTTTACGGGGAGATGAGGCCTTAGGCGAGTCCTGAGGACGGCTCCTCTTGGTCCCAGGTGTTTTGGGCTCAGCCGTTGATTTCTTCGGACCCATAACGAAAAACTCAAAAACTCTGTCAATATAGTTTTGTAAACTTCCTAAATTTTCTTCACTTACCTCCAGGTTGAGTGAGTTATAATTACCAGATTATTTTTTGAGTTGTCAGTAGATACATTTGGCGAAAATCTGTCTTAAGTGTGGATGTTTGTTAACGAGCTGCCATCTGCTTCAAACGCTGCCGTGTATCCGGTGCTTAGCCGTCAGCGTCAGCGCATTCTCACCTGATCGAACCAGCATGTTCTCTGCCTGCTATAACTCTAGGCAAAGGGGTGTAGCTATTTTAATACACAAAAACATCAAATACACATTATTGGACACAATCTCTGATCAAGAGGGTAGATTTATAATGTTAAAAATATCTGTACAGAATAAAAGCTTATGTATTGTCAGCATATACTGTCCAAATATTGATGACCCTTCATTCTTTCATAATTTTTTCTCTGTACTCTCCGAACACTTGGACTGTCCACTTATACTTAGAGACGATTTTAATTTTTGGATGAATTCCTTAACAGACAGGCTCAGAACAGCTGGGACTCAGCGCAATTGGCAATCCACTAACATAGTTAAACAGTACATGAGTGATTATGGGCGTTGTGATGCATGGCAATCTCTTCATCCTAACCCTAGAGAATATACTTTTGTTCACACGTCCATTACTCTCATTCACGTTTGGATTATTTTCTAGTCAGCAACTCATTGTTGGCTGACATTTCAGACACTGAGATACACCCCATAGCTGTCAGCGACCATGCTCCAGTTTCTTTAACTCTGGTAAACAAGAAGACAATCCAACCAAGCAAAAACTGGAGGTTTAATACATCACTGCTTAAAGATGAAGGTTTTATAGAATTTTTAAAAAAGGAATGGGCTTTATATTTAGAACATAATGAGGGAGGGAGTGTGTGACTGTGTTTGTATATGACGGTATATGTCAGGTGGGGCCTTTGACTCCTCCCCTCTCCTGGGACTTCTTTTGATGATATAGATCTTCGTCCCCCCTCCCCCTGTCACACCTGGTGTGGGGTGTGGTGCCTTGGAGTGTTCGTGGCTCCCGGGTCAGGGGGTTTAAGATTTTTGGCGTCTGCCTAATCAATCCCGGTGGCTGCCTGGTGGGGTCTGGGTCCCTGGGCTCTGTTGTGACCCCGGCGGGGGTGGTTGCCCCTGGGTCCCGGGCTCGGTCGGCTAGGGGGTGGGAGGCTGCGGGCAGGCCTGTGGGCTTGCCGCTGATATCTCCCGGGATTCTGCCAGCTGCTGGTTGTGGCCCCCCGGGGCGATCCTCTGTGCATCTCGAGGGGGGTGGGGGCCTTTCTGGTTGCAGTCTCCTTGGGGTTCTTGTGTTCTGGGGCAGCGCCTGGATCTCTGGGACTTGGAGCTCCCCCCGTCTCCTACGCATCTTTGGGGGCAGATGTGTGGTCCCTCCCACTCTCTATAGGACGCTCCTATAGAGAAACCTTACATAAACAAGCGCGTGTACACACACAGGTGCTCACATGGTGCTCTCAAAAGTATGGGCTTGGGCACGTTAAACACAGGTCTTAAGACTATGGTGGGCACTTTATGCACTGTGATTTATTATCGTGTGATTGTTCAGTTAAGCAATGTTGATTATATATTTCTTCATCAAGTTGACGCAGTGATAGCTTGATCTAGTTGTATTGTTGTTGTGTCCCAATTTTTTTGTTCTTTTGCTTTTTTTCTTGTCTCTTTCTGCAGGTCTAGAAGCAGACTCTTGTTCATTATTGCTTATTTTTGTGGAACCCCCCCACCCCCTTCCTCCCTCTCTCCCCACCTTTTGCCTTTTCCTTTCTCTTTCACCTCGGACTCCGTGTCTGGTCGGAATTACAAAGTATTCAAAAACAATAACAATAAAGTTTTAAGTATCAGGCGTGACATTAAAAGTAGACGCGTTGATGCTCCACCTGAGAGTAAATCTGTAAGGCTTGTTACCAGCATTCAGACATCAATTCTGTTTGCTTCACAGCCAGACAAGACACGGTAAAAAAAAAAAAAAAAAAAAAAAAAAAAAAAAAAAAGAAAGTCATAGTCAGGATTCTAAATTGAACTCTAAAGTTTACAGGTAACCAGTGCAGACATTCGAATAGGAGTGATGTGTTCTCTTCTGTTTGTTACAGTTAGGAGCCTCGCTGCAGAGTTCTGGACCAACTGAGCTTTTTTGTTAGAACATGTGAAGAGTGTGTGGACACGTCGCTTTACAACAGACATTACGACGTGGAAAGACTTTACGGCACAAACCCAGCCGCAGTTTTGATCACTTTAAAGTACTATTGATCTTAACCCTCTCAGGCTCAAAATACATTTTGATAAAAGTACAAACAACTAAGTCCTTCAGGGGTACTTCTGAATAAAAAAATTGCTCATGAAGTACGTATGTGGAGTAAACAGGTAGGTAGGTTTTAACTGTTGCACATCTGCAACGCCTGCTGCAGAGGGTTAAAATATTCTAACAAATAATGTACTTACCCATTTTTAATGAATTTGAGTTTCACAAAACACAACTGCAAGTCTTATCATGTATAAACAATAGAGTCACTTCCCGCCTTCTATTCTCAAGTCCCACATGATGTTGTGACTATCGCGCGACTTTCCAAGAGGCACTCAGCGGCGCAGTGCCTCCTCTGTGACCACTTGACTTCTTAAAATCTTGGGTGTGATGCTGTGTGGCACGTTGCCTCCAGTGTGTCCCAGGCTTAATCTAGACGGGAGGAGGTAAGACATGGATGACCATTTCAAGTTCATGCTTTGACACCAACCTTCTCAGTTTGGAGATATTTCTTAAGTGATAAAAAGCTTCAACCAGCATTAAGCCAGATGCTTTAAAACCAAGGTTACTTGTGTGACTAATGCAACAAATATCAATTGAATGATCGATAAACTGTATGCCAACCAAGTTACAGCAAAGAAACTCTTAATACTAAGAAGCTCAAAACTTTTCTTTGGGATGAGGTTTGAGTACTTTATCAACTTGGTCAAAACATTTAAAATGAAAAATAAGCCAACTTTAGTCAGTTGGTTAGTAATTACTTTGTCTGTTTATGATTGTTTCCTGTTCTTTCTTTACAAGTCTTTTTGGATTTGATGTCCACTTATATAGATCTATTTTTTATCAAAAAGTCTGCACATCGACGCATCTCTCCTGTGAATTTCTGTCGGCCTGTCTATAGTTGTTTTTGCTGAGTGGTGAGGTTTCTGACTGTACTTGTCTGTGATGTTTATCCAAACAGCAAAAGCCGTGATTCTGAGGGTGTGTTTCTGTCTCCATTGTTAGATGTCAAAACTAAGCTGCATGAAATCAATATTTCATTATCGCTTCATCATCTGACAAAAGGACAATAATGAAACTTGACACCAGTTGTGTAAGATCCACCATCCGAATGTTTAAAATTCAAACAAAGGCAGTTGGAGGCACGCAGGCAGTTGGAGGCAGTTGGAGGTTTGTGTTATTTAATGAACTGCTACAGACACAAAAGACTTTAATAATGAAAACCATCCTCGCTATCCAATAGGATTAAATCAAAAAGTACTTTGTGTAGTTCAGTTCTACCCATGGGTACAGAGTGAAAATAACTTTCCCTGGTTTCTTGCACTGCTGCTGTTGTATTTTTCCCTGAGTGTGTATTTATGATATATCCCTAAAATCACCTTTGCACTTTGTTTGACATTAATAGGTTCAAATTAGACCAAATGGTAAAAACCTCATTTTAAAGCTTAGATTTACTCTTCTGTACACAAACTGTCTTTTTTTATCCTTTTCAGACTGGACCAACATGTTCTTCATGCTGATACACACACACACACACACACACACACACACACTGGGTTTCACAGATGATACAGACTGAACCGTTGCGGCCACATGTAACTAATTATATTCCCATTTGGGGTTTCAGGAGTCACTCACGGCACAGCTGTGGCTCATGATTGTTGTCCAGTTCAGAATGTTTGCAGATATACTGAGCTGAGCTGGAACTGACTCAGAAAAATTTAACCATAATCACAACATTTTTTTTTAAAGAAACTATTTTTTTTTGCAGTGCATTCTTTAGATTATTTTGAAGCCTTCATGTTTATTGTTTCTGTTTGTAGATCAGATGTGTTTATTGAGCCAGGAACGGTTTGTGTTAAACCTGCACAAATCTAAGTGTTACATAGCAGCCATGTTTACACAGCAATGGTTAGGAAGCTCCTTGTTACGGATTAAAGGTTGAATATGAAACGCAAACTCCAAAGCGACACCTAGTGAGGAGGTTGTAGCTGCAACACTGAAGCAAGGTTTCCTACCATTGGGATTCCAGGTTTGCTGCCGATACGTGAAGTAACCAGCCAGCACCATCGCCGGCACTACAACTGCACAGCCAGCACAGTGATGATCATACAGGGTTTCTACTAAGTTTATTATATAACAGTATTTAATGTTAGAACAGCTTCTGGGCTATTATAAGGAGTTGCTTGACTTGCAGAGTCCATCCTTTTCCACAGTGCCAGCCTCGCTGTGCCAAGCGGACTATTTAACATATTTGGCAACCCGCAATGGTGCCCTCTGTTGGCTGGTAGATGTAAACATAAACCTAGTGTTGTGCCGTTAAAATAAATATTTAATAATTTAAAAAATATATAGCTTTTTAATTAATTGTTCCATATTTAACTTTTAATACCTAAGGGTTCATATCTTTTCCAGTGTTATTTTTAGTAGTGTACTTAACAGTTGACGTAACTGTGCAAGTGGTGTGGGTTCTGATGCTTTACAAACGAACCACATTTGCCATTGAGAACACTCACACAGCGCACTTGTATGTAGATAAAACCAAGTTGGTGGAAACGAAAGTCAAATATTTGTGCTCAAACAGTTAATCATTACTGACCTACCTCCAGTCAAAAGCCTTTCTCGTCCCCGTTTGGGTGCTGTTTGGCCGACGCGTAAGCCCTTCGCCTACACCACTGCCTCCTGGGTAACGCCACATCTGTTTGCTAGTATCAGCTCGTCATAGTCAAGCATGTATCTCCTTGGTTGGCTTCACACTATGAAAACCCACTTTTTCACATAAAAACATTTTCATTTGTCTTTAGATTGCCCTGTTTCTCTGCCGAGCTGTGTCACCTTGTCTCTGACCTTACCTGGTTTTGGAAAAGGATAAAAAAAAGTGTCCCCTTCAACATCCAATCTGGGTATCTAGAGTCGGATTTGCACAACCCCCAACAGCGGTGCTTAGTTCCTTCCAGTTCGAACATCTTTAGGAGATGAAACTACGACTTTGAGATGAGTGGCTTGACAGTCTCATAGGCACCCTTGCAAAATAAATGCTTGTTTGTCTAGGGTTACATCCCAGAATGCATTGTGACGATAAGCCAGTAGCTTTCTTTACTCTATTGGAGTGAAGGAAATTGGTTGATTGTAGGAAGCTCGATTCTGCAAGTGGCTCATCCACAGATTTTACCTTCCCAACAGCAGCATTCTCTGGCAGGAGCCGGGATCGACCCTGCAACCTTCAGATTACTCAACAACCCTGGACATCCTGCTTTACCTGTTGAGCTACTGCTGTCGCTAAATCCCCTAGAACTCTTTTCTTAGTCTTCCTTTTTGCATTATCCACACACCCAGATATTTAGTTCCATTTTAAAGTTTTTCACATGACAATGTAAATTGAGAACTGAAAGGTCTACTGGTAATTTTTGCATGAATTAACCATAGAATTATATGTAAAAAACAGTTTGTTGTTTATTAAATGGTGTTCGCATGAACTGCTCTAAAGTTTGCCAAAACTCTGGCATAATGTCCAGATCATAACAATTTGTCTGATATAGTAATAAAGACAACAAAGATTAAAAATACAATAATTCTCTTATATAACTCGGCTGTTTGGGGTCCAAACAGTTGCTGTTGTCTGCAGAGTCAGGGGAAGGCATCAAAACCTGCCTCTAATGAACTGTGTTACCTTTTTATTGTCTGGCACACTTACACAGCTTCTGGCGTCGCCTGCTTCACAAGAGAATTTCACTGCCTCTGGTATAACTGCGGCACATTGAAGGCAGCACAAAAACATATATTACAGACAGGAGACACAGGAAAATGTGTCAGCACACGATCACTGCAATTCAATACCCACAGTGAAGTGTACCAACACGACTGAAGGCTCAGCAACAGCAGAACAATCAGGCTAACTCTGAGCTCAGCAAGCAATTGTCTTTCAGCCTGTAAAAAATTATCTCTCTGTGTGGTAGGAAATTTCACAGTCTGAACACAAAAAGCACATTAGTGTTCTTTCAAGGCACTGCGATTTTCACTCAGGGATGAATTTGAAGTAAAACAGAATAAGTCTTTGTTGTAAATTGATGATATTTTTGTTTAAATCAGCCACTTAGAATCTTGTCCATCAGTTCACGACTGATTAGACAGATGAAAAAAAGATCTGGTATCAAATCCAAGCTTCACTCTTCTTTTTCAGTCCTTTGTTTCTTAAAAGCAAATTGACTAAAATGATGAATTACTTAAGTTAAAAGATGCTATGGTACAGTGTAAAGAAGCAATATCTCATAAAAACAAAAACGATTCTGGTTAAAACACAATAGTTTCTCATTTTAATGAGATATTAAACCACATTTTTACTAAATATGTTTGTCACGATCTGCCCCTGCCTTCCTGACTGTGTTCCTCTCCTGCCCTGATTAGCCCTTATTGTTCTCACCTGCCCCTTGTTAACCTGCCCATGTGTTCCTGATTTCCCTGTATATTTATACCTCCCTCCTTGTGCCAGTCTTTGTCAGATCATTGTTGTTTGTCGTGTTGTTCCTGCCGTATCCTGTCATTAAACCCATTTTTACTTTATCCGTGCCTGCATTCCTGCCTCCTGGTCAGCTCCACCACACTTGGTCCATCATCTCCACCATCTCAACATGAAAATGTTCTTGAAAAAACAAGTTTAATATGCCATAAAAATGAGATATAACAAAATGGTAAAATGGCAAACATCTTGCAAATGTTTGAAAGGACAACTTCACAGAGAAAATTGTTTTTAATTATTTCTGATTATAATGCCCATTCTGAGCTTTTCATGTAGGCTGAACGTGAAAATAGACTCTACGTCACACTGTCACTTAACATTCATGGACTCACCCATCTTGAAGGATGGAAGGATTTTGTTGGTTTAGTGTCCAGGAAACAGCAGAGAACTTCTCGACTAGTAGAAGCTAACCATTAGCATTAGTAACTCCACCACACAGCAGAAGTCCTTCACGTTTGTGTTATTTGTGGTAAAAAGGCATCAACATTGCAGAGCAAACAGAGTCAGCCGCTTTCCTGTTGGCCAATCAGAGGCAAGATGTCAAAATTTCAGGAAATAAGACTCTAAATCCTGCAGTCAGAAGCTCAGCTCTGGTTCACTTTTAGTTGCACCAGAGCCTTTCTCTCCAGAAAATGACTTACAAGACATTCATTCTTTCAAGAGACCACTGCAGATGTATTGAAAATACGAATAAAATTGACCTTTGAATTTCATCTAGAGAAAATTGAAGAAGATAGGAAGTCTTTTCTCCACACTTCATCGAGCTATTCATTTAGCTTATCCTATTTTTCACCACCGATGGAGAAAAATGGGAGAGAAGCCAGCCCTCACATGTTATTTCTTCACCCCCATTGCCCTCTCCTCTTCCTAAGGTGCGTCATTCAAATTAAAGTTTGACTTCCGCTTTGTGTTTTGTTAGTTTTAAAAACAATCAAGCTTTTTTATATTTATGTGGTAAAATACATAAAAGTATGCCCTGATATTAATTCAAACAATAAAGGAAATGTTTTATTTCATTTCTTATTTACCTAACAGCTTGACTGCTTTAAATCTCATTTCAAAATTAAGTTAAATATAAATGTTGTGTAATGTTCATTTTAATGTCTTTATAAAGAAGCAGCGGTTCTACTCCGAGTCCCTCCCGAATGTCCGAGCTCCTCACCCTATCTCTAAGGCTGAGCCCGACCACCCTATGGAGGAAACTCATTTCGGCCGCTTGTATCCGCGGTCTCGTTCTTTCGGTCATTACCCAAAGCTCATGACCATAGGTGAGGATTGGGACATAGATCGACCGGTAAATCGAGAGCCTGGCTTTCTGGCTCAGCTCCCTCTTCACCACGACAGATCGGCTCAGCGTCCGCATCACTGCAGACGCTGAACCAACCAGCCTGTCGATCTCCCGATCCCTCCTACCCTCACTCGTGAGCAAGACCCCGAGATACTTAAACTCCTCCACTTGAGGTAGGACCTCTCCTCCGACCCGGAGTTGGCAAGCCACCCTTTTCCGGTTGAGAACCATTGTCTCAGATTTGGAGGTGCTGTTCCTCATCCCAAGATTAGCACTATAGCAGATGAAAATGTGTCATCAGTCACATGTAGCTTCTGAAACCTCTGCCAGTGGGTCAAACTTTTTTTCTCTGAATAACGACGAGGAGAACGAATATTGGAGAGCTCCGGAGGGGCATCGGCCGAAGGGCTAGACTCAGACAACATAACAGAATGCTGCTGGTAAATCTGACGCGGAAGAATGGATAACGACTTCACAACCAGAATTAGTACCGTTTAGTAAATTTTCTTGTGTTTCATTTCTGTGCTTGCACACAGCAGCTTAGCAGTGCTAGCTGCTTCAGGCTTCCCCACATTTCAATAATCTACAGAAAATAACACAATGTGCTGTAATTTTTATCACTGCGTGTACATATTATTAAATGTTCAGAAAGATATTAATTAATAGTTTATGAGAATAACCTATCCTGATCAGAGTTACCCTCTTGCTGTTGTTGTCCAGGAGGGACTTTGGTCAAGTGAGCCATGGTTTGTTATGGAATGCCCACGTAGGTAAAAGACCCATTGAAAAAGTTCCGTCACTTGGTTATTGTTGTATCGTTTCCGTGTGTTCAGAGTTTTTTTTAGTCTCTTTGTTTTCCATCAGCTCCCGGGTTCTTCAGCACCTTGCACACCTGTGGTCACCTCACTGATCTCTCTATCAGTCATCATCTGACCCATTTCTCATACACCCTGTTTTTTCAGATCATACACTTTACCAGCTCAAGTTCTTGTTTTGCCTGTTCTATCGTTTGCCTGCTCCCAGTAAACTCTTGTGCTCTACCAGTATTTCTTCAGTATTACTTGGTGCTGCATCATCGGCCCTTCATCTCCATTTCTCTGTCTTCTGATGTCTTTTGATGTTTGAGACTTAATATAACCACATTAATGCAACATTAAAGTGTTTAATCATTACCAGTCACACACACACACACACACACACACACACACACACACACACACNCAAGTTCTTGTTTTGCCTGTTCTATCGTTTGCCTGCTCCCAGTAAACTCTTGTGCTCTACCAGTATTTCTTCAGTATTACTTGGTGCTGCATCATCGGCCCTTCATCTCCATTTCTCTGTCTTCTGATGTCTTTTGATGTTTGAGACTTAATATAACCACATTAATGCAACATTAAAGTGTTTAATCATTACCAGTCAATAGAGCTCCGGGAGCTGACGTCACTTCTCCCGGCATGCAACAGTTCAAATCGAAACGGCGCCATATTGGCATGCAGAAGCCGGCAGCTGGACTATTTACTATTGTCAGAAAACTCAATCAAACGGGAAATATGGTAGATTCCTGTTGTGCCCCAGGATGCAGAACAGACGCGGACGACATAAGGAATGAGCCATCTACAGGATCCCCCAAGATCCGGAGCGCCGCAAACGTTGGATCATTGTAATAAAACGCGTTAGTGACCGGGCGAAAATGAAGCTGTGGGATCCCGAGAGTAAAGGTTTTCACTTATGCAGCGACCACTTCATATCAGGTACTTAAACCAACGTTTCCTCAACTGTATATGGTATTTATTTTAAATGCTTTTATTACGATTCTTAGTGGGCTTCCTAAACTTATTTTGGCGTGGCTTTTTCTGTCTTATTACTCATAGCAACAAGTAAACATCACGTAAAACGTTGCCTCGTGAGTTCTGCGTGCTGCCGTTTCCGTGTTTTATGATGACAGCAATTAACCGGCTAAGCTGTATTTAATTTATAAGCAATGGTTGATCAGTTGCCAGATCACACATAAAAAGCACTTTGGATTGCTATTATCTGTGTCACCGAGACTACTTACATGTAAATCTGTTATTTGTCCGTCCATCCATCCATTTTCATCCGCGTATCCGGAGTCGGGTTGCGGGGGCAGTAGCGTGACTTCCCTCTCCCCAGCCGCCGGAGCCAGCTCCTCCGGGTAAATCCCAAGGGGTTTCCCCGGCCAGGTCCGGTGTTGTGCCGGTAAGAAGTCCGCTACGACTTCTGGCGTTTTTAAAAAGTATACCAGCCGCACGGTAAGGGTCGGAGATGATTAGTCTATTTAATTTCTGACTATATAAAACGATTTCTTCTGTTTTAAAGTGTGAAGTAAACTCCGACGAAGTAAAATCCAAGCGGATCCCGTTCATGTTCATGGTTACATCCGTGTTTGTTTACCTTTTTTGCATGCCAAAATGGCGTCCACTAACTGAGAGTCACGTGGGGTCCGGAGCTCTATAGTTGTAGATGTAGCTTTTGGTTGGACACCATTTCTTCTCTTACCTTGAGTGAAGAAGAAAACAAGTCACACAATCAAACTTTCTGCAGCTGCAGTGTAAACCTATCTTTGTCAGTTTGGATCTCTTGTTTTCTGTCTTTTTGACTGACAAGCTGCCTGGTCTCCACAGAGGAGATCTGTTAGGCTCCATGGTACCATCAGAGTAGATGAATTATTTGTCTCCTCTGCCCATTAGTGGGGTGGAGATAATGAGACATGGCAACCAAGGGTTCAGCAGAGTGGCAAAGACATCGACTTGAATCAGTAAGGCTGCTAATCATCTCAGAGCGTATTTCTGGTGCTGCTGTCATCTCTTTGACTCCGCTGATTTGCAGTGAGGGAACCGATACAAATAACTTGTAAATGCGTATAAAAATATATTTGTAATTAGAATGATTGATTGACTATTAATTTTGCTTTGTGCACTGCATAATTTGTGAAAAACATAATTAAAATGTTCATTTATACTTATTCTATGCAATTATTTGTGCTGGATTAGATTTGCCCACATTTTAAATAAAAAGAAATGCAAAATTGTTTAAAAGTTGACCTTTTGACTTTAAATCACCTTCTTACTTTTACTGACAACCCGTCTCTCATTTCTACCTTTAGCTGCTTTGTGGTCTAAATTGCTGCAGCACAAAGGTTTCTTAGCCTTGTATATACTTTCTACCAGTTTTCTTTAAATGTTTTACATCCAGCCACCAACAGACTTACACACACACACACACACACACACACACACACACACAAGTGCTCGTCCAATAAATCTTTTAGCACTGTCCTTCTGTGGTGCACTCAGCTAGGTGTGGGCACTGGGAATTAAATCAGCGTACTTCACATGCCATTAAGTGGAAAAGGTGAGAAACAAATCCTCCTGCCGAGCTGTTGCTAACACAATATGCACTCCATCAAACAGGTCCAGTAGGAGCAAAATTTAGGAAGGTGGAGGACACTTTTTGTGCAAATCAAGATTGATATTGCCTGCATGTTTCCACTGCTGGGTGGGGATTGTTAATGCATCTGGTAGGAGTCAGAAGCAGCAGCTGCTGTTCACTTTCGTCTCCTTCACCTGCTCTCAATATAGTCCTCATTTAGTTTTCTGCTGTGCAGCTATTGTTGTAAAGGTCAAGTTCACTAAAACATTTTTAAATGACTAATTCTGATTATACTCGGTCACTCTGAGCTTTTCATGCAGACTGAAAATGAAAATACTCTCCTGCACATTAGGGATGAGCGAGTACACCACTATCTGTATCTGTATCTGTATCTGTATCTGTTCAACCAACTAAATTATCTGTATCTGTATCTGTACTCGGAATGGGCGTGGCATAACCCGGAAGTGGGTGTGGTTTACATCAATGTATTATTTTAAGTCTGAAATTGATATGGATTGATCAGAAGTTGCTATGTGTATTGTTTATTTGACAACTATTTACAGAGCAGCCTCAGAATAGAGATTAAATATTTTTGATCACAATAGTAAAGAAACTATTACAGAACAAGTGTTTCAATAAAATCAGAACATTAATATTTAAGTGCATGGATTAATACATCTGAACTCATGCAGTAGGAACAAGGAAAGATGAAATACTAGAACAAGACACACCTTTATGAATATTTTTTATTTTAATTTGATTAAACTGATTTTTTTCTTAACGTTCTTGGCATTTTCCCACACAAAGTTAAACAAAACAATGTTGATTAAGGTGTGTGTGTCTGAGAGAGATAAGAGAGGGTGAGAGGGAGAGAGAGGGAGTTAAAAAAATATAAAACCCGACCGGAGCGGAGCGGAGGTAGTGAGTGACTGATGCAGCACGTCAGCTCTGTCTTGTCAAATGCACCACGTAAGTTACGCAAAAAGTAACTTTAAATATTCAACCGAAAAAGAAGTGAGCTGAAGAAAACCTAGGGAAAACTGAAGAAACGTGAGCAACAGTGAAGCAAGCACAGAGAGATCCGTGTGTGTGTGTGTGTGTGTGTGTGTGTGTGTGTGTGTGTGTGTGTGTGTGTGTGTGTGTGTGTGTGTGTGCGTGGATGAGCCGGACGGACTGTGCTCCCGGCCGGCTAGAGAGTTTTGTGTGTAGGGAGAGGCGGGCGCTCTATGTGACTGGCCAATCACAGAGCGTGAAGACAGTCAGTTACCCAATGAGGATTTTCCTTCAGCACGATTACAGATATTTACGAGGTTTACTCGTTCCATGCTCGTCTTCGTCAAAAATGCTTTATCCGTACCGGATACTTGTCTGAAACGAGTATCCAGCTCATCCCTACTGCACATATCCCCTGCTTCTGACAGAAAACAATGAAAGTCTAGGATTTGAAAAGCTTGGCAGATCTACGTCACACTGTCCCTTAGCATTCATGGACTCACCCATCTTGACTCGTGACAGAGAAGGCTGTTGTTGGTTTAGCATCCAGGAAATAGCAGAGAACATCTCGGTAAATAGAAGCTAACCGTTAGCATTATCAACTCCACCACACAGCAGAACTTCTTCAGGCTTGTGTAATTTGTAGAGATAAAACATCAATGTTGCAGAGTAAACTGAGTCAGCGGCAGAGTCGTGTTGCTGTTATCCAATTAGAGGCGAGATGTCCAAATATCAGGAAATCAGACTCCAGATCTTGTCGTCTGAAGGTACTTTCTCCTCTGGCTGAATTCTCTTTGCTGATTTTGGCACACTGGGGCTTTTTTCCTCCAGAAAACAACGTACAAGGCATTTATTCCTGGTAGAGACCACTTCAAAATATTTTCAAAACACGAGTGAAGTTGACCTTTAAGTCTTGTTTACAAAGTTAAGTATTTCAGACATTTGCAACATCTAAAAGTTTCAATTGTCTGATTTATATAAATCTATATGTATAACATTAACACTGAGGTGATTTATGTTTCCCTCATTTATGAATATCTTTTACAGACTTTTAAGAGCCCCGTGTTTTTGCTACAAAAGCAAGACTGATTGAATAAAAATCTTGCATCCCATCCTGACACTTTGCCTGAGAACTCTGCTGTTTTGATTGCCTGGTATTGAGATTCAGTTGTAACGTGTGACTGTATGATTCCCTGTGCTGTTTCCTGTGCTGGCTGCCTAGGCCAGATCAGTCAGATGAGATTTTATATCTCAATGAGTCTTCACCTGATAATATAATGGAATAATAAAAAAATAAGCTTTGACCTGGTAAACTTATATAGGCTACCTTGAGTGAAATCATGTTACACAAACTCCACAGGATGTGCAGCTGCAGAGTAAACTAGTAATTTTGTAAGGAGCTGAGAAGATAGCATGCCCTTGACCTAAGCATAACAAAATTCAAAGAAAATATGGTAATTTCAAATCAAAATCACACTGCACTGGTTTGTGCAACATAGTCAATGCAAATTTCATACATGGCCAGGCAGCATGGGGCATACAACATCCGTTTTACCAAGTTTCTTATCCTAATCGAGTCACAACGAGCTGCAGTGATGTATCAGTTTCATCATAAGTTGGTCAGAAAACTCTTTCTCACATTTCCTGGACTTCATCCTTCCACAAAGGTCTCCAGGCCCTCATAATTACCTTGTAATTATTTTGAATGTACATTTTGTTTTGCAGCATTTTCAGACATTTTTAAATGTAAAACCATGTTTTTCATAAACTCTGAAAATTACCACCCAAGTAGTAGTCCGTACACTGTCATGTCTTCCTGTATACATCCAGTCAATTGATTTAGACTCTTGGGTGTTTAATATTTTTTCTATCTGGTCTTTTTTCTTTTACTCCTGCATCTTTTGATTGCACTGATTACTCTGGCATCAGTCAAGGTTTCTGATCACTTTTTGGTTTACTGATGTTAGGATACTGGAAAATGTGCTACGGGTATGCAAATGGAACTGGGAAGAGAAAAAGTTTGAGAGAGCCTAACAATGCCTCCAGAACACCAAGCCTGATGATTGGGAAATAGAAAAAGCTGCTGATTTTATTTTGTCTTCTTCCTCTCACATAGTGGCAGTCTTTGCTGTACACTGTACATGAAATAATATATACAGTACTTTGCAAATGCCCTGATGGACAATAATTCCTGCTCCACATCAGAGGTTTTAAAAAAAAGCAAACATGTCTGTCAAATCACCAGTCTAATGGCTTTGGGGTGTTGGTGCATCTTGAGTAAAGCTGATGGTCTTCTCCATACAGACAGGTCTCAAATTACACATCCATGTTTTCATGGTTTATAATTGACTAATTGTACTTTTTCTTTCAATTTTCTAATCAGTCAGAACTGATGTACAGCTACACTGCATCTGCATTACAATTACTTTTATGTTTCTTCTGAAAATGAACGGATGAATTATTCACCTCCTCACTTTTAATGAGCCTGCCTAAACAGTTTCAGAACCCCCGGAGATGCCTGCCTCACACTTTGTAAAACCTGTGCTCCAATCTGTTAACAAGGGAGTTTGAACAAAAATGATCATGATCGAGTAATACCACACACACACACACGCACGCACGCGCGCGCACACACACACACACACGCATGCACGCACACACACACACACGCGCACACATACATCTCTGACTATCCATGGACTCCCATTCATTTTTGTGACTGTATTATGCCTCACCCATGCCCTAACCCATTGCATAACCAATGCTGATCTAATCCTAACCTAACCTTAACTAAAAGTCACCTAAAACCAACTGGTAAGCTTTTTAAAAAGTGAGGACCAACTAAAATGTCCTCACTTTGTAGGAAATAGTGAAAACAGTCCTCAGTAGGTAGCAGTGGAACATTACTTTAAAAATGTCTATTAAAATATCACTGTGTGATATTTAACAAGACTCCAATCAGCTAAAATGTATAATTGCAAATATAAACACCTGTAAATATTCCTGAGTTTTTAAATGGTCTCTCAGTATAGTTAAATTACTTAAATAAATGTCATTTTTTCACAGTATTATAATTTTTCCAGCTTCACATAATTGTGTGTTTTAGTAGCATTTCTGTTGCTGGTAAACTAGTAATGGTTAAATAAATAAATAAAATTCCTTTTGATTTACAGTAGAACAGGCACAACCTGATGGAGGACTTACATTTACTAACTTGGGTCAGACCCAACCACAGAAGAGCTGAAGCTGGGTGGTAAACACACACAGGTAGTTCTAATAACACCTGAGCTCCATGACGTCTGATGCAACCAGCGTTACAGCGGGACTAAAGACATGATCAGAAACAGGTTACAGTTGGATGATCTAGGAAGGTAGAAGATGGTGACGTCTCTGAGCGGTGAACAGGTGAGCGGACCTTAGGAACGCTCCGCTGTCACGCCAAGAAGGGCACGGCTGCAGATTAACGCCTGCAGCAGCGAATCTGCGGGTCTGCAGCTGTAGACCCGCAGATGACAGCACTTCCTCGTCTGTCTGTCTGTCTGTCCGTCCGTCCGTCCGTCCGTCCGTCCATCCATCCATCTATCTATCTATCTATCTATCTATCTATCTATCTATCTATCTATCTATCTATCTATCTATCTATCTATCTATCTATCTATCTATCTATCTATCTATCTATCTATCTATCTATCTATCTAGTCTAAAATCAGTGCAGTTCTCTGCAATTCATACACATTTCTCTTCGTCTCTGAAGTTCAACCTTTCAGGAAAGCAGAGAGCAGTTGAGATGAATAGCACTCAAATTTTCACCAGTTCTGTGTGACGAAGGTGAACTTTTGTGTCACACACATAAATACCTTTAGTGGCCTAATAGCAGTACATCTATTCAACCTCAGAAATGAAATCTGGGCCATCGGCGAGACTTTCAATAGCCGCAACAGCACAATAAATGGCTAAAATAAAGAGAAAGCCATTTCTCATACACCCACCAGAAAATGGCATTTAGACCTTGGCAAATGACATTTACAAAAAAATAAAGAAGTCAGCAGCACAATTACAAATCGCACTTTAGATACTCTGATCTTTCAAATCGAGATAATTAAATGCCTCATTTTGTTATTATAGCAAGACGTAGACAATGACAGATTGACGGACGGAACTCTGCCAGATGGAGAGGAGAAAAAAGGCTGCTGATGTGAATTTTTACTGGTATTGTTACTCGTCAGGTCGGTGTTAATGGTGACTGAAATAATAGCAGCTTAGTGAGTAATGCTACCCTCTGTGGAAATTAAAAGAAAAAAACATTTCAAAAGAAATATATATTTTTTTTTTTCTGAAGCTAGCTGAGAAGCATAATCGTTGAAGCAAAAAGGGTTGGGAAAAACAAGCATTTCTGTAAAATGTCTTTAAAAAGAAAATAGAAAGAAAATGACATAAATGAAAATGTTTTTAAATTATTCAAATAGCTTTTAACTTCCTATTAACAACACTGGTGTATTTATGGTTAATGCATTAAAATAGTAGTTACCATTTTTATTGATCAGCTAAAATAACTCTATATCCATAGATATAAAGGGTGTTAGTGTGTGTAAATATTATCAGCCATTGAGGAAGATGATCTTAACACAAACATGACTTCAGTGCAGGAATCACTGTTTTTGTACTGAATGTTTCTAAAAGTATCTTTTTTCAACCAAAGCATTTCTGGTCCCAGTTTACTGGTCACCACAGAAACCAGTGACGTCTCTGGCATGATGAATTAGGTGGTGTACAGCAACTTAACGGCACAGGCACACACACACACACACACACACACACACACACACACACACACACACACACGCACACACACACACACTCACACACGCACACACACACACACCAGGTCCGACCACGACCACCTTCTCATTGCTGTATTTTAACACCAATGTTTCCCTGTGATAATATTAGTTGGAGACCCCTTGTTTAATTGTTGTTCAAGCCTCAAAGTGCTCCTTTCGATAATGATCTGTCTTGACAGCTGTCCAGTTATCCTGTTCACGTCTATCCCACAGAATGTAAACATTATCCTTTATTTTGACTGGACGATCTGAGCTTGGCCGGAGTTGTCGGGCCCAACGGCTTTCTAGTAAGAGTGAGTTGTGCATGTGCCCTTTGATTTCAGAATCTTCTGAGGGTGCTGTGGGTGCAACTCGGTCTGGCCCCATCTCTGGTTTTTAGGCACACAAATGTTTATAACGTAATCTTCTTGGTGACAGATTAAAGTTTTAATTGGATCTTCTTAGTAATGCATCACATAATACAGTTAAGCAGTTCTTAATTTTTTTTATTTATAGTATTAATGCTTAAAATGTACTAGTATTAATGCTTAATAATGTACTAAACATTAATAAAGAGAGACTTGTTGTAAAGTGTTACCAATTTTTAAAAATACATGTTTATTAGTTCAACTGCTAAGTTTAACACAGTTCTATAGTTTTCTCTTCAACTGCACACAGAAGCAACAACTTTCCTCCAGGCCTTAGCCACAGTTTACCGGGTCTGGTTGACCCATCTAAGCTGGTGTCAGGCCTTGATGTAAGTGGTTCATTGCTTGGGTCCAGTAAGTGTTCCAGTACATTTTATGATTGAACCAATTCCAGAGGACATCTTCACTAAATTATTTCCAGCCAGATTTCAGTTTTGTGTTGTAAATGCTTGAATAAAAGTTAGACTTTTTTTTCTTCTTTCCTTATAAAGTGGGAGGGCAAAACTAATTTGGTGAGTCCAGGCAGTAACAAATAAAGCAAATTACTCTTTTATGAACCGAACACCAGGGATCGCGTTATCACCATGGTGAGAAATGAGAAGCTGGAAGACTTTTATACCGGCCTGGACAATGAGTCTTTCCTTTAATATGGAGAAATAAAACTCTCACATGGACACCAGAAGATGCTCAGTGTAGGGTCACCAGTCTCTGAGCCTCAACTCTGTCAATGATCAATTAGTTTTACGTCTGAAAAAGGAAGTTTTAGACAGAAGCATTAAAGCTGAAATGTTTGGATTTAAGTTGTCGAACCGAAACAGCCAAAATTATTGGAATAAAAATAGTCATCCGATGTCTTCTTGAACAAGTCTACACCATGCCATCCCCAGTAGAGGTACCGAAGGATGCATTTTATCTTAAAGCAGTTTTCTTTTGACTTTCCCATTTTGTTTTGTTGCCACTGTGCTGCTGTGAGATTTGTGAGATTTACGTCTTTATCTGAAGCAACTCTACATGAATGATAAGCTAAACGAGGCAAACACAATCTCCACAGAGACAGAATGCCCATCTGAGAGCTTATGTGGAAAAATTGAACTGTTTTGCCCCCTATCTCAGCAAGGTTTGTGCTCTCATTATCATCGAGAGAAAAGCGAACTGAAACGCATCCACAGAGACAAAAGGAAAAAAATCCCTTTTTGACCTTTCAGAAATGGAACCTGAGAGTAAATACTTGAATAAATGCCTGCCAGAGTGCTTTTTGATGAATGCCACAGTCTGAGATGTGGGTAATTTTATTTTCGCAGATCTCATGGGAGAGGGGCAAATGGAGGTGTGCATAATGCACTTTGTCGCCTTTTCAAGGCATTGACCTTGACAGAGGCAATCTAACCTCACACATCCCTCTGTAATCCTGGGAAAGCACATTGATCTCAGCTTTTATGCTGCGTAACAATTTAATCATACAAACAGACAGAAACGCATGTTTACCTCACTCGTTGGCCCCAAAACAAATGAAAATCGCTTCACTTAAAAATATAAAATAAGTGGATTTTTTTTTTTTTGTTGTACTTTACAGTCATGCAACACACAAACAGAGAAACTCAGCTCTAAACATGAAATACGTTCACAAACACTTTAGGAAGATGACTAACAAAGGTTCATGAGCGGTACCTAAAACTGTGGATTCATGCCCAGTTATCCTAAAAGGACAAAGTTCAGTCTGAGAATGCTTAATTCAAATCTTCGATATAGAAAATGCACAGAAGTGTGTTTGTTCTCCAGTAAACATTACATACGTGTTTATGGTACATATCCCATCACTTTTAACAATAAATTCAACATTTAGTTCCAAACTGATGTCACATTATTGTTGCTGCTAATGGGGTTCTCATTGTCAAAGCCTCTGCAGCCTGCTCCTCCTTTGTGGGGCTTTGAGGAGTCGTGACTCACATATAACAGCATGTAAACAACTTTTACTGAGAGCATTAGCATGGCTCCTTGCTGATTTAATTTTCTCTAATATTTTAAATGATTAGGTTTTAATGATGGCTGTTGGGAATACAGTACATACTAGCAAATTTCTTTCTATTGTGTGTTATTGCCTACATATATTGTGTTTTTTATGTGCACAATTTACTCTATTTTTGGACATTCTCATTTCTGTTTTTTGAAGATACCGGTTAAAAGAAACAGCATAAAGCCAAATCCATCATGCAAGATTACCAGAAGGTCACGTGAATGTGGTCAAAAGCTCTCATTCACTTGTTTTTTTTTTTTTTTTTCAATAAGTCTGCTGTGGTTGCTGATATAAATGAATATTTTGTGAGACATTTTCTGCGGAAAAAAGCTCTGGTGCTTCTGTTTCAGGAACTAGGAATTAGCTACAGGAGCGAGGCGGGAAAAAATAGCACGATTTGAAGTATTACTCATTATTATTCATTATATGTAAACATCTCATCTGTGATTGGCTAACAGCAATGCAGCTCTTCCACTCAGGTGCTGATTTCATGATTGCCGATTTACAGTGACGTAGATCAGTGGCTTTTTTTGACCCCACCGTTTCTCTTTCCATTCTCTTTTGGTGGCTGATGCATGGGTAGACTATTTTCACATTCGGCATGTATGTAAAACGTAAAGTGACCGATCATATTTCTATGTGCGTGTGTGTGTGTGTGTGGTGACCAGCGTCTTCTTCTCCTGCAATCACAGAGTTTGATTAGACAAACATCTTCATTCTGTGAGCTGCTGTTTCTTCAGCATGAGCTAATTTAATAACTGAAATCTTCATGCTAACAAAGTTTACCCCAAACAACAACGTGGTTGATTTGCCTGTTGCTCTCGGAGGAGAATGTTTTGTTAGTGTCCCTCATTAAAATACTGTTCAACCACCACAACGGATCTGGTCTGAAAAATGAGGCCAGAGGACATCTGCTGCGGTTGCAAAATAAGGTCCAGTTACATTCCTCAAGGGCAAAACACATATTTAGTTCAAAGAGCAAGAAAATGTTTCAACATGTTCAGGAATATTTTGCAGCTGAGTAATTCATGAAGCTCACACGCTGCTTTGTGCCACTCCTCGTTATCGCTGCTCGCTGCAAAGAAGGTAAAAAGTGCAATGTTAGCTTGATTCCTGCCAACATAATGGTTCTGTCTTCTCTCACACTCCTTCTGGAGACTTTCCTCTGCTTCCTGCTGGGTTCAGACCCATTTGCTATTCTTTTTTATTTCAGGGGTTTGCCTTCCTCCCACAATAACACATTGTTACCCCTCTGTTTTTCAATTAAGAGTGATGTGATCAAGTCGACGCCGCAGTCTCCAACAAAACCAGCCGACTGTCTTTTATAAAAACAATATTGTAACAACAAAAACTTTAAACACATAGAAAATAATTAGTTTTTTTATTCACTGCTTCCCTTCTGTTTATTTCCACTCCGTTTTAAAGCTGAAGAACTCTGAGTTGTGTTGCAGCGATCTGCTTCTCATAAACCCTAAAGTAACAGTTTTATCTGTGTATGTACACTTCACTGAAGTAAAGAGCTTTGTTTGTGCTTCCTGCTATTCTTTTATAAGCAACAAGATTAATACTTATGGGAGTTTAATGTGCTTGTGTTGTCTGCAAATTGACTTTTAATAGATAAAAGATTAAAATCCAGAAGAACCATTTAATGACTGAATGACACATTAGACAAGTAAACAAACACTGGCATCAAGAGAGAAACAGCACAGTCAGACACAAAGGACATAATTAACCACAGAATAAATTTTTTGCTTTGAAGAGAAACAGAAAGCTGAAAAGCAACAAAATGCTAAAATGTTTATCAGAGAAATAAATTTAAAAAAAATGGGTGAAGCCTCTCCTGCTGCTGTTTATGCTCCGGTGGTATTTCTAATATTATTATTTTGTTAGTTAAATAATGCTTTGAATTTCCATCCATCCATCCCGCTTATCCGGGGTTGGGTCATGGGGCAGCAGCGAGAAGCCCAGGCGTCCTTCTCTCCCATTTGGGTCAGCTTCTCTGTGGGAATCACGGCGTTCCCTGGCCAGCCAAAGAACATAGTCTCTCCAGCGTGTCCTGGGTCTTCCCTTGGGCCTCCTCTGAGTTGGACATGCCCAGAAAACCTCACCAGGGAGGCGTCCAGGAAGGCAAGGCAGCTTTATTTATATAGCCCATATCATACAAAGACAATTCAATGTGCTTTCCAATTAGCAAGAATAGCAGGAAACATTAAAAATAAACATGGCAGAAAGTACACACAAATTAATTTTTGATTTAAAATTGAAAAGAAAAGGACAAAGTTAAAGTGGGAGCAGTTACAGTGCAGTCAGTCATTCAAAGGCTGATGAATATGTGGAGGTTTTCAAATCTGATTTAAAAATTACTAGAATTGTGGCACATTGGAGGTCATAAGGAAGCTGATTCCATCTGTGTGCAGCATAGTAGCTAAAAGCAGTTTCACCTTGTTTGGTTCTGACCCGAGGTTCTATCAGCTGACTTCTTCCTAAGGCTGGGTGTATATACAGGAAGGAGATTCAACATGTATTATGGCCCCATGCCACTGAGTTATTTATAAACTAGTAGAAGTAATTTGAAATCAATTCTGTAGTTTACTGGTATCCAGGGAGATTTAAGAACTGGAGTGATGTGCTTGGTTGTTTTGGTTCTTGTTAAGACTCCAGCAGCAGGAAGCATCCTAACCAGATGCCCGAGGCACCTCAACTGGCTCTTCTCGATGTGGAGGAGCAGTAATCTACTCTGAGCTCTTCCTGGAATAGCAAGCTTCTCACCCTATCTACAAGGGAGCGTCCAGCCACCCTGCACAGAAACCATCCAGCTTCCCTCACTTGTGAGCAAGACCCCGAGATACTTAAACACCTCCACTTGAGGCAGGACCTCATCCCTGACCTGGAGAAGGCATTCTACCCTTTTCCGACTCAAGACCATGGTATCGGATTTAGAGGAGCTGATTCTCATCTCAGCTGCTTCACACTCAGCGGCTGCATAACATGAGAGCCGGAGATCACGTTGTGTTGAAGCCAACAGGACCGCACCCCATCTGTAAAACTCAATCCTTAAGCCACCAAAACGGATCCCCTCAACACCTTGGCTGCACAGATAAATCATGTCCATAAAAGTTATGAACAGAATTGGTGATGAAGGGCAGCCTTTGCTTAGATTTTTTTAACACTAGCATTATTTGCATTCTGGTATAAATAGGGGTATTCCCCTCCTACCCTTTTCCCACATGTTTAACAACACTGGCTATTTTAAGATGGTAGTAAACAACATCCTTGGGTTTTGGTCAAAAAAACAAGAGTGCATCTATTTTTGGAGAGGTGAGCGGGGTTAGGATAACTAACCTTAACTGTAACCCTGTTTGTGATGTCACAAAAGCGGACGTTTGAAACAGCTTGTTTTATGGACACAATTCTTGACCCGTGTCAAAAGCTTGCCGATTAAATTGTGTTTTCAGGATAACCCAGTGTCCATAAGATGGATTTCATACTCAATATGAAATTTAATGTCTTATGGTCCTTAATTAAATGTAATTAATTCTTCATTACAGACTTAAATGATGACAGTGAAGTTGCCTGACGCACACTCAGTGGTAGGGCGTTCCACAGTGCAGGTCATTCTCCCCTGAGCTTCTTCCTCGACCTCGGTGGTGGGGCAAGACCATTCAGTGATTTAAAAACAAAATTAAAATCTTAAATTTCACTCTGAAAGTCACTGGCAGCCAGTGAAGGGAGGCCAAGATAGGTGTTATGTGATCCCACTTTCGTGATCGGGTCAGCACTCTGGCAGCAGCGTTCTGCACCATTTGGAGAGTCACCCCAGAGTACAGCGAATTACAGTAATCCAGCCGAGAAGTAATAAAAGCATGGATCACTGTTTCAAAGTGTTGCCTCAACAGGAAAGGCCTCACCTTCACCAGCTGCCTCAGCTTCACCACAGAGCTTAAAACCCAGATTTGAAATGCAGTTTTTCACATGTGATGCCAACTACCTCCGTCTTCTTATCATTAAAGCTTAAAAGCTCTGCACCATCCATTTTTGATGTCTTGGAGGCAGGTCAAGAGAGTGGATACTGACTGACCCTTTCTCACAGGTAAGTATATTTGTGTGTCGTCTGCATAGCAGTGGAAAGCCACTCCATGCTTACGCAACATGGTACCCAAAGAACAAAGATAAATTGAAAACAGGATGGGCCCCAGAACTGAACCCTGGGGAACCCCCCATGTCAATGGAGAGGTAGCAGAGCTAAAACCTGCAAGGCTCACACACATGGATCTATCATAAAGGTAGGACGAGAACCAATTTAAAGTAGTGCCACCACACCTCAAGGCCACACAAAGAATGATTTTGGTGAGTTTTGCAAAATATGTCCACGTTAAAGGATCTGAAACAAGTATGAGATGAGAGGAGATTAACTTAAATCAGGGGTGGGGAACCCTGGTCCATCGAGGGCCACTATCCAGCATATTATAGTTTCAACCCTGCTTCAACACGCCTGATTTCAATCAGCAGGTGCCTAACAGGCCTCTGCAGAGCTTGATGAGCTGCTGAGCAGGTGAATCAACCACTGAATCAGAAGTGTTGGAGCTAAGACATGCAGGATACCGGCCCTCGACGACCAGGGTTCCCCACTCCTGACTTAAATGATCTCAGTCAGGAAATAATTTCATGTAATTTATTGTTGAGTTTTAGATTTATTTAAAAAATTAATTGTGTCTTAGGTTATTTATTGTATATTGTGGAAAAAATGAGAATGCTGCCTATTTTTATAAAAAATAAATAAATTCTAGCTGTTATGTGCTCTCAGACAGAAGAACTGTGTAACTTTTTACAGGGTTTGAATGATATCTGCAGTTTCTTCTCCGCAGTCACAGCATATTTATTTAACAATACTTTGTGTCTTACTTCCTTGATTTTATGGAGGGAAGCTGAAGGGCAGTAAAACCTATCGATGTGTTGAGCCACTGTCAGCCCTCATCAGCTGCATCTCACTGGTCAGATCAGTTATTCAGATACCATGGCTAAACAATGGACTATTTATGGGAATGTCAATGAGTTAATGCAGCTATAGCCTCCGAGCCAATGCATTAATGTTTTTATTTCTCTGCATGCATGTCCAAACTAATTTAAAGAGACAACTGACTATAGTAATTAAGTATCAGATTAGAATAAAAGCAGGAAGTGGAAGACAGGAGCTGGGTGCTGCACAGATTAGGAATTGATCATCTATTCAAACTGTATTGATTCTGTCAGGCAGGCTTTACTGTTCTGTCATATGAGAAGTTATAAATCATTTGTGAAAACTGAATGTCATGTTCAAAGATATTTTTGCTTTGTAGCTCCATAAAAGCAAAAAAAGGTTATGTTGCATTTTGTGTCACAGCAAAGCTCTTGTGCTTCATATTCACAGAGAGGGTCTTTAAAGGCGAGCAGTGGCATATAGGTGGAAGCGCTGAAGTAAGGCTGTGCTACATAACTTATTTATGACATGGTCTGGAAGGAGTTTAACCCAGGACATGCAGAATCAACACACTCACAGGAATAATGATCAAAATAAGGAATTTATTAATAAACGGGAACAAAAAGCGCACTGGAGCATCCAGTGGATGGAGAAGTCCGTACTCAGCGTTGGGCAAAGGAGATGAGGAGGAATAGGGAGGGGCAGGTCGAGAGTTGGGTGAGTCGAGGTGAGTAGATCCAGGAGAGGGAGCGTGTGGGAAGCAGAGGAGTGGAGCGACTGGAGAGATGAAGAACATTGGGGAGCTGCGTCCAGAAGGTTATGTGGCGAGAAAAAACACAAAGCATCCAGAAAAATCTCAGAGGCTCAAGAAAACAAAGCACTATGAGGCTGGAATCTACCGGGTAGTAGTAATCATCCCGCGTCGAGGTGTGTTCTCCAACTCCTTAAGAAGCCAGTGCCGTTGATTGCTAACCAGAAGCAGCTAGGAACGCTCCTCCAGACAGAAGAAGAAGAAGAAGAAAATATCATTTCTATAGCGCCTCTCAAGATAAAAATCACGAGGCTTCACAAAAACAAAAAATTAAAAATTGTAAAAATATAAAAAAGCATTTCGAAAATGTTAAGGCGAGTGCGACCCATTCAGAAAAGGAGCGATGGCCACCCAGATTTAGGAATGGGAGCTGGACGGGTAGCTCCTGGTGACGTTTATCAATGGAGATGGCTAGGCGAATGAGCCCCTTGAGAGACTGAGGTTCGGAGCACAACGCCAGCTGATCCGTACACATCACTGAGGGCCTCCGTGAAGCAGCTATCAACGCCTCCTCGTTTCACGAAGTCCTAGCTGCCAAGGTTTGGAACTCCACGACATGTCTACAAATGATCGTCGGCCCTGCGACAGGTTCCAGAGTCTTTTCCCAATATCTGACACGGACTCTGTCTGTCCAAAAGTTAATATAAAGTCCGTTAAAAACTCATCAAAAGGTCCTGCTAGCACAATGGCTCGCTCTTCCGCAGTCCAATAGCGTAAGAAATCTTACTTGAATCCGTGGGAAAGGCTCCAGGTGAGCGTTCAAACGCAAGCCGGCACTGGAGCAGGAAGCTGAGGAGGAGAAACGGAAAATCCCGACCTTGAAGTCTGTGGCTGCGGCTGCGTAACCCGTCATGGATCTGCCGGACCAGGCCTCCAACTGCTGGTAACGATTGTGGGCTGCGTTGAGCTGATCCATAAGCAGAGGTAATGTCTGCTCCTGTTGGGACATTCTCTGAAGGAGATCTGAGAGGGTTGACTCTGCTGAATAATGATCAAAATAAGGAATTTATTAATAAACGGGAACAAAAAGCCACTGGAGCATCCAGTGGATGGAGTAAAGTCCGTACTCGGCGGGCAAAGGAGATGAGGAGGAATAGGGAGGGGCAGGTCGAGAGTTGGGTGAGTAGATCCAGGAAGGGAGCGTGTGGGAAGCAGAGGAGTGGAGCGGCGCATATAAATCCAGAAAAATCACTAGGGCTCAAGAAAACAAAGCACTATGAGGCTGGAATCTACCGGGTAGTAGTAATCATCCCGCGTCGAGGTGTGTTCTCCAACTCCTTAAGAAGCCAGTGCCGTTGATTGCTAACCAGAAGCAGCTGGCCCTCCCTCTCCTGAAAAACAACTCAAAGATGGAATGTGCGACAGGAGTTCTCACCCCGACTCATGACAATTTATCTGCATACAGTTTCTACAGTTTACTGTTGTGACTGGAGGCTCATTTATTTTTCACACTGACATAGTGCTATGGTGATGCTGACATCAGACCAGGGTCTCTGACATATTTCTGACACCTCTTTGAATCTCTTGAATTCAATATAAACATTGAGTTTAGAGCAAGTGTGACTGCTGTGCCTCAACAGGGCAGCAGTAGCTCAGGGGGTAAGGCGGGTTGTCCAGTATTCAGAAGGTTGCAGGATTGATGCTGCTGTTGTGTCCTTGAGCAAGACACCCTCCCTGCCTGCTGGTGGTCGGAGAGACCGGTGGCGCCTGTGCTCAGCTCCTCTGTCAGTGCGTCCCTGGGCAGCTTTGGCTACATTATAGCTCATCACATCTAGGGAGTGAATGTGTGTATGAATGAGTGAATGATTCGCTGTAGTGTAAAGCACTTTGGAGTCCTCTGATTCTGAAAGGCGCTATACAAGTGTGGGTCATTTATCAGTCATTTTTACAGGAGTCAAAGCCATCAAGTCTAAGCCAAAGCTTTCATCGTGATATTTTTGATTGGCTAGGTTAATAGAAACTGCCAATATTTGATCCTAAAGCCTGATTTATGCACCTTTGTCTGTTCAGTGTGGAGTCACATTCAGACATGAAGATGCTTACCGTTCAGACTTCTCTGTTGCATGGAAAATGTTGCAAAGTAATTCCCCACCAGGTCAACAGAGGGCGTGGCACTTTTCTGGGGGTGTCCTGCCACCACTGCAGTCAGGTCTCTGGTCTATGACAGTGTATTTATTATTGAGTATTTATATTGTCTTTATGTATATCTGAAACTTTTTAAGTCTGGTAAATGTGTCCCTCATTCTCCTCCACCCCTTCATTCAGTCGCCACCTATAAACCCATATTTCCTACCTTCAGTCGATAGCTCTTGCAATCTCTAGCTCACCCTCTGCAGGCCTGCAGCAGAGCTCTTGTGTCCATGCATCATGGCATTGCATGTCTTGAGAAGTATAAATCAGGCACACATACATCTCTGACTATCCATGGACTCCCATTCATTTTTGTGACTGTATTATGCCTCACCCATGCCCTAACCCATTGCATAACCAATGCTGATCTAATCCTAACCTAACCTTAACTAAAAGTCAGTTCACACCATAACCCTAAAACCAACTGGTAAGCTTTTTAAAAAGTGAGGACCAACTAAAATGTCCTCACTTTGTAGGAAAAATAGTGAAAACAGTCCTCAGTAGGTAGCAGTGTTGGGAACATTACTTTAAAAATGTAATTGGTTATAGTTACTGATTACTTTGTTACAAGATTATAAAACTAAGTACCAAAAAAAATAACAATTTTGTTGTTGTTTTTTTCAATAAAGAATGCAAGAAAAATGGGTTCCCCTCTTAATTAAACTTACTTAATTTTACTATAAATTACTACAATGTTGAAATATAAATTACTAATGACTGGAATATAATAAAATGTATGTCCAAATGTTTTTTTATAAAACTGAATTATTAAAATAAATGGGAACTTCACAGGAGCAACAACAAACAGGAACATTACACTTATCTAGACTATTAAAATATCACTGTGTGATATTTAACAAGACTCCAATCAGCTAAAATGTATAATTGCAAATATAAACACCTGTAAATATTCCTGAGTTTTTAAATGGTCTCTCAGTNATGAAGATGCTTACCGTTCAGACTTCTCTGTTGCATGGAAAATGTTGCAAAGTAATTCCCCACCAGGTCAACAGAGGGCGTGGCACTTTTCTGGGGGTGTCCTGCCACCACTGCAGTCAGGTCTCTGGTCTATGACAGTGTATTTATTATTGAGTATTTATATTGTCTTTATGTATATCTGAAACTTTTTAAGTCTGGTAAATGTGTCCCTCATTCTCCTCCACCCCTTCATTCAGTCGCCACCTATAAACCCATATTTCCTGTAATTTCCTTCCACAAGTAAAAAGTTTGCTGTGTATTTTTGTATACCTTCAGTCGATAAATAAACAATATATCATCAGGCATTTTCCATGAAATGTTCTTTCATCAGATCTGTGTCTGCCGCTAGATATGTTTGGCACTCGTATTTTTTTGAGGGGGGAATGGCAAAGCTATTGACATGTTGACATCCTGACCAATCACAGGCTTGCAATCTCTAGCTCACCCTCTGCAGGCATGCAGCAGAGCTCTTGTGTCCATGCATCATGGCATTGCATGTCTCAGTTCCCACGCAAATGAAGAAGTATAAATCAGGTGATTGGTTAAAGCAGGGGTGTCAAACTCAAATTCGCACTGGGCCGAAATGAAAATCTGGGACGGAGTCGAGGGCCAAACTTAACATTTTTTGAAAAAGTGACGGCAAATTTGCACATTTTCTTTATCAACATGTATGCAATTTTGAACCTTGTAATTTGGAAACAAACCTATTTTTGCATTAACACTGAATGTGGAATAACCAAATTACACACGAGCAAGTCAATTTTAAATAAAACGCATCAGTGGTATTCATTACTTGTGGTATAATCAGCATTTTTAAAATCTATTCAGGATTTATGTTTTCTTGTTGTTTATTCATTTTTCTTATTTTTTATTCTCCTTTTTTTCTCCTGTACTGTCATTGCTGCTGTGACGTCTAGCTTTCCACACTGAGGAACAATAAATTGATTTTCTATTCTATTCATCTGCAGCCTTTCCACTTCCTGTTTACTGTAGGTTAAATCTTTTCTCACGGGCCATCAACAAAATAAAAATATAATTTTATCTTAAATGAAAATGCAACATCTCACCTGTTAACTTTCATGTTTTGGAGCAGAAAGAGCATAAAACCAACATATTTAAAGCTCAGTTTGCTCCCCTGATTTATTGTGATGCTCACCTGTTCCAGCCAGATGCCTGCATCATGGGGTTGAGCTGAGGAGGAGACTCCTGTTGTTTTGTTCATCTTCATCATAATAACGACAACATTAGATGACAACAGGTGCTCACATAGGTTTGTGCTACTGAACATGGAGAGCATCTGAGCAGCTCGGCCACGTTGTTGTGTGTCGAGGAGGAAAAATGAAAAACTACAGCAGCCACAGAGTCATGCTGATTTGAGCGTGTCGCTGCTCATTGGACTTATAGCTCTGTCTGGAAGTTAGTTGAAAAACTTTCTCTTTCAGCCGTGAACACATTACTGAGCAATTAAAATCTCAGTTTCTGGACTTCAACGTCGGCAAATAGCTGAGTGAGAGGAGTTTTTAGTTTGACCGAAACAGAGGAGCCGCAGACACTGGCAGCAGACGCTGGAAAAAACACAAAGGAGGGGGCGCTTCAGCTCCGCACTAACGCTGCAAAGCATCATGGGAGTTCTAGTCTTTGTGGTAAAATCGGCCTGTGGGTCAGTTTTAATATATTTTTGATATTTATCTCGCATGCCACATAAAAATGGTCTGCGGGCCAGATGTGGCACAAAGCCTTGTGTCTGACACACGTGGGTTAAAGAATGTTTGTTTCAGTACAAAATGCTTTTTCAATTCATAATCTAAATAAAAAACTACACTCTAAAAATGAAAAGTTGAGTTTACTTAAGTAAGTTATGCAAACTGGTTCCACTAAACCTAGCTGCTTAAATATAAAGAGTAAGGTACACAGCTAAATGTTGTTAAGGTAAATGTATTTTACTCATACACAGGGAGCACATGTGTCTGATTCCTTTTCAGCAGCATTGTGACAGCTTTAGCGAAGGATTTCTTGTTTCTTAGCATGAAGGTTTTCTAAAACAAGTTAACTAGAAGAAAAAGAGCCAATGAGAGATTAGAGGAAGTATATTTGTTTAGACTATTACAACAGCTTGTCCTTTTCACCACTTGTTCGCTTTACGCTTCATTTTATTTCACATACTCTGTCTCCTCCATGTGTGAATTCTGTATCTCATAGGGCTGCAACAGTTGGTAACAAACTGCTAACGGCATGTGTAAGAGTTTCCAAAACATCACAAAACATTGATGAAGGTTCTCAGATTTCTTGCATGAGTGGTCTTTTGTTAAACAGAATTTTAAATATGCAAAACTTGTTCAGTACATTTCTGCAAAAAATACTCAGAGTTATTGGAGGCTGAATTCAAACAAAACTTCCAGGAACACAGGGGTCAAAGATCAGACATCTTTGGATTAGGCTCCTAAAACAGCCGTGTTGGGTTCTGGAGGGTAAACTGTTTCCTTAGATTTATAAACAGTAATCATCAGTATCTAAAGAAAAAGATTTAACTGCTCTTGTTTCTCTTCTCTCTCAAACTCAGCTGAACTTCCATTCGTTTACTTAAACGTAACATCATAATCTCAGCAGCACAATGATGTTCTTATGAAATCATATACTTTATGCTGATTTATGTTTATGTAACATACCAATGGTCACATTTTTACCAAGAAAATGACCAGAAATGAACTTTCATTTGCAGATGCAAAAACATCATCTGTCTGGCCCAGAAAACAGAACTCTGTTCCAGTCCTGAGACGTAACATTCTCAGTCAAGGTCTCATGCAGCTGAAACTTCTGCATCCTCACTCTGAATAGAGTTCACATTCCTCAAAGTTCCTATGTGACTTTACAACTTATAGGTTGAAATAATAATCAAAGGTGTTGACTGAACAAGATGTTAAAAGCAAATGTTTGAATAAGCTGTGCTTTAATCAATGATGGGTATAAATGAATGTCTTTCCTGCAATGATTCATTTCAGATCGTAACTACTCCAGATCAGTACGTGTTGATTTAACAAGTTAATCTATCAGTACTCACACACATTATAATAAGATAATTATTAATTTTTAACGTCCACTTCACATACGTGCTTAAACATTCTCACTCACACAAACAGTTAACCATCTTTGTATCTGAAGGAAGGAGTGACTTCTGAGGTATTTTTGGTAAAGCCCTCAAACGTGTCAAATTCTGATTTGTCAAATTAATCAACAATGTGATTCGATAAAACAGGAATTACTTTCTGATAAATTGAGTTTCTAGTTGACTCACGAACCAGCCAATTCGGGAACAAGTATATTGAAACCCTCCTAACTTTTGACATCAAGTCAAAGTCTCTCTGCTACGCTAGGTGATATCAGGCAAAACGGCTCTTCGAACAGCCAACGAACAACCTTAGATGCAAACAAGCATTCCAGCTTCCTGTTGTGACCTGGAGATATCTCAAGGCTAGACGGGTTGGGTTGGAGCTTATCTACAAGTTCCTGGTACCTAGAGGTCCATGCCATCGGCAGTGTCCATCCCGACCTCATGACCTCCTGGATCTGAACGGGGATCTTCACACAAGGGTGCATATGCTCGACACAAATTGCATCAGATGGTTTTAGAAACAAGTCTCTAGTTTATAAACATACAACCTAGACTCCACAGACTCTCAGATACTTAAGAAAGGTTTTGCTACAACATCTAGCTTCCATTCTATCATTTCACACATCACATTAAATCACTTCATATCCATTACATTCCACCACATACATTACATGTCATCATTCATACCTTGTCTTGTGTAAGGTTAGGTACACTGGATATTTCATCTCAGTATGTATATTTTAACTCTACTTGGGACCAGTGAGCTGTGACGCTCTAATTAAATATAGAATATCACCTAGCCTGGTCTTTATTTGGTTTAGTCAGAAAATTCTAGGATTCTTTATTCATTAGGGAATTGTACACACTTCGTTTGATTCAAGAAACAGTCAGGTTTATAAAAGTAAGAATTTATTTTTACAAACAATTGAAACTTGGCAAATTGGTTAACTATTATTTACTGTGAGTGGATGGAGCTAAAAGTGGTGCCTGGAACCTATGTGTGAATTTAATGTAGTCAGAATCTCCGTATCTCAGAGAGCTGAGTTCTGGATGAAAAAGAATATAGCTTGTTTAAGCTATAAATAAATGATTGTCGAAACCACATTCAGACGCAATCTCACTGTGTTCTATGTACCCAAGCGAAGACGCCCTTTGGATCCGAGATGTCACGAGGGGGTCGGAGACCCCGGTACCGGAGTCCGTAGACTAACTTCTCGTACGACCAGGTCAGTCCAGGGTCATCTTCCAAGTAACGGCAGTTGGAACTAGTTTGCGTCTCAGGAATAACTCTTAAGAAGTTGTAACAATATCAGCTTTGTTCTGCAGGAAACTATCAGCTTCGCAGGTGCAAAAAAAGGTTTAAAGGTTTTGACGACGTGTCAAAATCTTTGATGGTTAAAGAGGTTTTGCGACAGATGGCCAGTCTGAAGCTTGCTCTAGAACTCCAGAAAACTCAGAGTGATCTAGTTTTAACGGAACGATATTATGATTGAATAGCCAACCAAAAGTTGACAAGTTTGAGGAATATTACCAAGAATCTCAGAGACACACCCTCTTTGATCCGGAGTCTCTGAACTGGGCAAAAGGTTAACTATGTGTCATGCATTCACTTAACTTACTTTGTTTTTGTGAGTGCAGATGGTGATGACCTCGTCAAGTAAACATGCTAAACATATGTCATTAAGCACAGATTAATGAAAAATTTCATCATTTTAATTATTATAAGTGACAATAAACAAAAGTTTATTTAATGATTATCTAGCTTGTAAATTTCAGAAGTTCATATTTAATTTTAAAAATCTTCTCTCTTCTTTTCTTCTGTGAGCAAGGAGACTTAGATAATGAGTTCCTCTGTAAAGGGAGCTTGGTAGGATAGAATGTTATTGTTTGATTTTATTATCTCTTTCAGGGGGTCAGGCTTTCAGTCTCCTGTGAGGGAAAATATTGTATGTTGGAGTCACTTGACCTGTGGGTCTCAAAATCAGGCCATTTCGTGACGTTACACTTGTATAATCATTAGTTTAGGGAAATAGAAATAAATCCATTTTTATAAACTAAACTTGACTCTGTCTGAATTAATATGAAGTGTTTATGGCTACTGATAAGTAAAAGAAACTATAACCCTCTGATTAAACACTGAAAGATTAATCAGACTGATATTTCACATTTATGGAATCACCACATCTTGTTGATCATTTGTTATAAATGTAGACAATCCTTGACGCCACATTTATGGCATTTTCTACAATTAGAACAGAAACTATTCCATGATGCCAAGAGAAATCTCAGAAACATTTATTGTATAGCTGTCTTTTCCGAGGGCTGCATCTTGCCGGTAATTATAATGTGACATCGACTAGTCGACGACAGGCATAAAAAGTCACTATAGTGAAGTCGACTAGTTCATACACCCCCTATTGCTCCCCAGTGTTCTGCAGCGTACGTTCTCTTTGAACTTGATATCAAATTTTCGCCTCCTCTTCGTCTCCGCACGGTTATAGTTACCCTCACGGTCTATCACTCACAAATCAAAAGTGAGACGATGACACAACCACCCCCCGTACTTGCTTGTTACCACATTCCACCCGGCCACAATAAGAGACCGGCCATTATTCACCTCCGCCGACTCCGACGCCGGCCAAAATTGGAGACCCGGCCTTTAATTGAATACCGGCCTGTATTAGAGGATTTACGGTATCTCTGAAGATATATGTCAAACTTCTCAATGGTCCCTGTAATAGATTACTATCAACATTATTTAAATTTGTATTACTTTGTGTTTGATTTTGAAACTATTCTTATTGTGTCTATATAATTTCACAGGTTTCTTCTGCTGGGGACTCATGTATAAACCAGTAACATTCACTGTTTTAAAGTCACACAGAGAGCTCTCATTAAGCCTCAGATGGATTCCATTTCTTAGGAGAGACATAATTAGGCTGAATTCAACTCTGAGAACCAAAGGTGAAACTGAAGCCCGCAGTAAAATAATCCCACTGGAAAGTGGCTTCTCTCCTTGCTGATCGTCCTCTGAGAGTCGCAGCCTTATAGGTTTTTCTACAGCATAATTACTGCAGAAAAGGTGATAACTGGTGTCGTCAATGCTCTCTATTGGAAATAATCCACTCAGCTAAAGCTGCAAAAATAACAAGAAGAGTTAAAATAATCACTGGAGTGTGTTTGCCTTCTGTGCCGCAGAAACTTTAATAATTCTTCCGATTTTAATTTCAAGTTTTCTCAAAAGGTTAAAAGAGGAGCTCTTGTCATTTATACCAGTGTGGAAATAAACAAGATTGTTAGTTTAAACCAACATTCGCTTTTTTCAGTGCAATGATGGTAAAATTTGTTGTTTTGACAATGACTTTTAATTACCATCTGGTTCTCGTGTGTGTCTTATTTAAACAGCACTTTGACCAGATGTGAAAAAAACAAACAAACATCTGTTTGTCCAAGAGTTTCACTGCTGGAAGCAAAAACATGGCTTTGATGAAAAATGATTTGTATTGGTGTCATCAAACCTGAATTTATCAGTAAACACAATGTAGTTGAGTAATTTAACCTTCTTTTATTCTGTTATGATGCATTTTAACTGAAATTAAATATGAAATAGATACGTTGTGCCAGGGTTTCATTGAAAGCATTAAAACGAACTTGGTGCCTGAATAAGTATTATAATTAAAACAATAAAGAAAACTGACTATACTCAATAAGAAAGAATATATGTCCATAAATGTATGTATTACATTTTATCACTGAAGATTTTTGTATTGACTCAGAGAATTTTTGCTTTTGCCAATATTTTTCCGAAGCCTGTCCATCTTTGTGTTCTCAGATGAAAGTGGTGATTTCTCCAGACTACATGAGCATCCCTGATGGACAACCACCTCTCAGAACTGTCAAGATGCGCTGCACAATCTCACACACGTTAGGATGTGCAGCCCCTGTGCTTCTGTTACCATTATCACTAGTCTCAATAGATTTATTTCTGCAATCAAATATTAATTGCATTTCAGTTTGTTTGTTTTTTTTGGAGAGAAATGCCACCACTTTATTTATTTTTTTATTTTTTCATCTTTTTGGCTTCGGGCATTTTTTGTATTTGGAGCACAGTTTGAATGAATAAAAATGTGTCAGGTCTCAGATGTCATTAATATTCATGATATTAATAATAAACTGTATGATTTACTATTTTAATAATAAAAGTGGATTCAAGTTGCTTAGTATAATTAATAAAGTTGGGAAATCTTCGCAGTCCTTAAAAAATCTGCAGATTAGAACAGCTGTCATTACATGCAATTTTTTAAACCCTAATTTCCTCATTATTCCAATATGTTTGCTCTAATTAGTATGAATGAATAGATCGAGTCCTTCTTTATTTACCATTTCTCTGTTTCAGGAAGTAGAAGTTAGGAAAGGGGGCAGAAAATGGCAGGATTTGGAGTCTTATTATTATTTCCTGATATTCTGACATCTTGCCTCTGATTGGCTAGCAGCAACAAAACATTTCCACTGACCCTTTGCTCTGCAACGTAGATGTTTTATCTCCACAAAAAAACACACGCCTGAAGGAGTTCTGCTGTGTGGTGGAGTTGCTAATGCTAACGTTAGCTTCTACTAGCCGAGACATTCTCTGTTGTTTCCTGGACGCTAAAACAACAACATTCTTTCCTGTCACGAGTCAAGATGGGTGAATCCATGAATTCTAATTTACAGTGTGACGTAGATCTGTGTGGCCGAGCTTTTTCTCGTCTGTTTTCTTTCAACGGCTAAATGCAGGGAATAGAGTTAGAAGACTGTTTTCACCTTCTGCGTGCATGTGAATCTCAGAGTGACCAGAGTGAAATTATGAAATAATAACTATTACCAGTGTTGGGAGTAACGCGGTACAAAAGTAATTAACTACTGTAATGCATTGCTTTTTGCTGTAATGTAGTAATGTAAGGCATTACAGGGAAAGAAAATGGTAATATTTACTCGGTACAGTTGTCAGTAACGCGGTAATTACAACGCATTTTTAAACCCAGAATCAAGATGCGGGTTTCCTAAAAATTCAAATTGCGGGAAGCCCGAAAAAAGATCCAGTATCTACATATATTACGTCATTTATGGACTCAGCTTTGCGGGCTTTCTATGAGAGGACGCAGCGGTAATGGCTCAAATACTCCTGCTGCGTCCTGCGCGCGGCCGCTGTTATATTCACAAAACCGCTCCACCGAAACAAAGTAATTTGTTTGCGATGGTTTATATCAGCCCATATTCTCTGGTACTTCATGTAATTTTCAGCTGTGTTCATAATCTGTGCGCCGGTGATTTCAACTCATTGCTGCTGGAGCACAGTGCATGTGAAGCTTTTTTATTTATTTATTTATTTATTTTGCGTTCGGTAGATCCCTTTGGCTGATTAGTTAGAAAGTAGGAAATCTAGGAAACAGTTTTTCTGGAAGACTGAGAAAGCATGCATTATGCAGGAAGGTTAGAGAGAGAAAGGGCAGGAAATTATTCACATAAAATCAAGAAAACAAAACAAAGTGCTTGAAAAGAAAAAAGTAGGTAGATTTATCCCCAATACACATTTTTACCAGTGAAAAGCAATAATATTTAAGCATTTTAATATTTATACATGTGATAGAATCAGATCACCCCAGAAGTCAGTCCCACATCCAGGGCCGTATCAAGGCATTTGGGGACCAAGACAAATATAGGCTTGGAGACCCCACCACCTCACTCCCTGCTCAGTTAATATAAGATGGCAGTGTGCTGAGAGTACAGATTGTTGTTGCTTTTATTTAATAAACAATCATTTTAAAGCACTGTTATTATATCTGACTGTTTTTAACAGCAATCCTAGCTCAGATACCACATCACCTTCCACATATATGTCATGAGCTCACTGAGTGTCACATTACCAGATTCATATTGAAGTTGTTTTGGTGAAAGTTACTTCAAGTAATGCAAAAGTAGTGTAATGCCTTACATTTTAAAATCAGTAATATTGTAATGTAATTAATTACTTTAAAATGAGGGTAACAAGTAATAAATAATGCATTACAGTTTTGAAGTAACTTGCCCAACACTGACTATTACACATTTGTTAGTGAACTTGCTCTTTAATTTTTAAAATAAACTTCTAAACGATGTCTGTGGCTTCATAAGCCCCTCTCAAACATATTGTGTCTTTCATACGATGACTGATGGAGCGCAAAGGGAAACAGATTCAGTCCCGACCAGAGCTCTTCAGAAGCAGCTGCGTACCGTCATCAAGCTGTAAAACGTTAAAACAAACGCGTAGGACACCAAAAGCTAGATTACATCTGATTGCATGGCTTGTTCTCTCTGCCTTCTGCAAACAGTGGTTGGTAATAGGCAAACAATAATAATATTTGTTAATCAATCACAACGCTCCTCGCAGCTGGTATTTATGACGTCTGTGCTTCTGTGCATTAGCAAAACAAAGTTACATTTTAGTGCACTGTCCTTGGCTCGTAACAGTAATGCTGATTATCATTCAGCAGCAGCAAACACCCGAATCCCTTTAGAGCCCCAGCAAGTGGATTCACTGTCGAGGTCCAGTGGTGACAACAAGACTAATTACTCCATAATGGGAATCATCCCTCTCTTTCAGCCCAATACAGCCGTGCTGGATCACTGGGAACTGGCTGGATGATTACAATGTGGCCTCCAAAGCATTGGCCGTACATACAGATTAACTGCAGCCCGAACCTTCAGAAACTGAGCGATGGTTGTTAACACAAGTTAGTTTGCAGTTCCATCAAAATGCCATTTTGGACAGATTTGTCTGCGCTGACTTTGTTTTCTTGAGGGTCTGTGAAAACAGCACACACATAAGGTTTTGCATATTCAACAGCACTTAAATATTCAACAGTATAAAAGTCAGATGAGAAATTCAGAGGCAGCATTTGCTCTTTGATGTGTTAATTTACATGGACAGAAGGAATTTCTGCGTCTCTTGTTCCTCCTGCAGAACCTACCCGCTTCTTCTGTAATTAGCTCTTGAATGAGTTAAATAAATGTAGCAGACATCTAAATTTAGTGGACTGCATCATTTATCAAACTTCTGTTGGGCTGTCATGTCAGGTGGATATTATGCAGATGTTCCAGCTGCATAAACCAAGAATCTCAATGGTGAAAATCAGATTCTCCTTCTGTTCAATCAGTGGATTTTAACCTTGCTTTTTCAAGATAACTTCTGTAGTGGTTCAATAGTTACATCTTACGTAAGAAACCATCAAAGGTAAGATTCCATAGAAAATATGAAATCAAGTTGATGTATCTTTGAATATCACTTCAAACAGAAGATCGTAACTTTTTATTGCAGGGATTAGGTAACACTTCGTATTAACCCAGAGTCAAAAGAGAGAGAGAGAGACAAGTTTTAAAGTTTAAGATTTATTTCTAAACAATTTAAAATAAGGCTAACTAACTCTAAACACTCTATGACTACGTTTACATACAGCCAATATCCGGGTTATGATCGGGTTAAGGTCGGTATTCGGGTTTCTGAGTTGATCAGAATAACCCGTTTACAAGCATAAATAGAAAGAGTTACCCCTAACTTGCATAACCCGATATAAATGCGGACGTTGGGGTAGCGTCAGGATGTATGGACTACGTCCAGATGCAATATGCATCATTTCCGGTTCTTCTTGTTCCGGTATCCGTGAAAACAACAACATGTTTCCCAGTTCGGAAGAGATAGCGACCGTGTTTGTTTGTGCTTTAGTTTCCTCGTCACTCCAAAAGTGTGGTGCTGTGCCGCGACTCGCCATGTTGCTCCCAACTTGTTTACTTCCGGTGTTCTGGTGCATACAAGACGTCTCGCTACTCAAAAGACCAAGATTCCTTGCGAACAGAGCATGCGCAGAACACACGCTTTGATGGGGATATCCCGGTATGCGTTTACACGACCAAACATTCGGGTTAGAAAAGGGTTACCCCAGGTGTAGTAACCGGGTTTTTAAAAACCCGGTTATAAGCATATCCGGGTTTTTGGCGGTGTTTACATGGACCTGCGGAACCGGGTTATTGTGAATATTNCGGGTTTTAAAAGGGTTACTGGCTGCATGTAAACGCACTCAATGTGATGAATGGATCTAGGTTGTGAATGAGGCAAAATGGATGTGTAAATGTGGAATGTTGTTATCAGAACTCTCGTTTCCGGAGAAACATTAGTTCTGTGTGGGAGCGAATGTTTTTGCTCTAAACTACAGTCGGAGTTTCAAAACCACATTCAGACGCTATCTTGCCGCACTACATACCCTTGCGGAGACCTCCGTGGTAGATCCAGAATGCCAGGTCCTCGGATCCCCCTTTGGTACCGGAGCGGATGAAACAGCGTACGGTACGACAGACTAGTCTTGGGATTGCCTCCAGGTAAGCGACAGTTGTTGGACAGCTTCGACGGGACCCTGAAGGGTCAGTGAGTTCAGCTTTTACTCTGAAGGAGCGTTGCGTCAGGTGTAGCTTGCAACAGGTTTTATTATCCAGCTGGTCAAGGTTCTTTGGGGTTAAAAAGTTGCGAGTGGCCGGCTCGCAACTCTAGAACGTTTGAACTGAGTTAAGGGTGGTGAGGGAATTAGTTTAATAATTCAGATGTTTTGATTTATGGTCGAATCAGAATGTGACAATAAAAATAAACACCGTACAGATCACGCCACACGTCAGAAAGGAAAGCTCTGATTGGAGAGACAAAAGGAATGTGTCATGTGATCTTAACATTACGTGTGATCAGCCTAGTGTGTAGTTTAAAGTTATATTACTTAGTAAAATACTATCATAGGATTATAAAATCAAGTAATTAATATTCTCATTTCACAGATTGATTTAACATTGAGCTTTACATGATTATTTGGACTAACAAAGTTATTTGATTATTATTTAATAGAGTTCTTCTGATCTTCTCTTGAGCTGTAGGGGGAGGCAAATAGCTAGTTAAAACAGTTTAGATGCAGAGGCATCAAAGGCCTTGAGCCATATCTCAAGAAGATAAGTTCTTCCTGAGGAGAGATGGGAAAACAGTCCCTTCATGATGCTATACATCTAAACATGCTAACTTAGCATAAAATAATATTTTTTTCTTAAAGTTTTATAAAAATAAACTGTCAGAATGCTATCAAACACTTTCAGTCTATTCATCAAATTCCGATTTATTTTAATCATTTCTTTGAACGCTGACGAATGATTCAACCTCTTCCCAAAATCAATTTGTCCTTCATGGATATCTTCTCCCTAATTGTTCTTGTCACATCTTAAAGATGTTTGTNGGGGGGGGGGCTACAACATGAAATTCCAGGGCAACAAAATGAAGTACAGAAAAAGGTGAACATTTTTATCCAGCCTTTCATTATCACTGCACCATACCTTGTGTTTTACTACAGCGTTGTTAAAGCTTCAGATCACTAAGAATGTGTTGTTTCAGCTGTGAGATTAGTCGATGGGATCAATGAAAAAGAACGTTTGTCACTGACTCCATGGAAACGTTAAGAGAATTTACAAAAAGTGGCTTCCAATCGGTTTTGTGACTGGCATGTTTTTGTGAGTTTAGAAAAGAAGCAGATGAGACAACGTGTCCGACAATTATGTTTTTCATCTGACAAACTAACAGAAAAACTGCTGCTTGGATTCTTACTTTTTTACCTTATAAGTTACTTTTGAGCAGATCAAAGGGATCTCCTGACCGCAAAGCGGAGCGCACGTTTCGATGCTGCGTCAGTGAGGTGAAATCAGCGCAGCACATGATGAGCGAGTGCATCAGGCACGATTAAAAGACAGAACCAGAGGATATAAACGGACATGAACGATCGTGTGCTAATTATAGTTTTTTGGTTGCGCCACTTTGAGAATGTGCCGTGCGCAGAACGCAGCTGCCTGGAGCGCTCCCCCATAATTTGATCCCTGCTTCTGGATGAAAAACCGGACATTATCATGAATACAAGAACCAACCCCCCCACACCCCACCCCTCCGGACAGAGAGTAAAAAGTTGACATGTACGGCCTCCTTGATGCCAGCTCCGGCTTTCTCCTTGCAGTTTATGGAAGATTTCAACACGAAACGGGAGACTGTCTTAAATGCGAGACAGAGCTGGTCATGCTACTCTCCAGGCCAGCGCATGTTGGCACGGTGCGCACGTGAGGTGTGGGGTGGTGGGGGTGGGGGTGCGTTCAAGATTTGGGGTTGCTGAGCAGTTGCTTGGCCCAATCTTGGAGTTGTTTAGCAACCCCTAGCTACCGCCTGGTGCCGCCCCTGATGCATTACTTTGTCAAAAAGCAGCTGACATGAGGTGTAAACTGACATTTGAGAGTAGATGGACAGCTTCTGTTTGCGCTTGTGACGGCGAGAGACAAATGTGATGAGCAGTGAAGCAGAGAACAAAGTCAGGCTGTGATTGATACAGGTGCCACAGCGAGAGGTCAGAGCCATGCCTCAAAAAAAAGGGCCATCGATTCTGCTGCCCTTTAAACAAACAAAGGGACTTCTCTCTGCGGTAGGATTCTCCCTCTCCGTCAGCCCCCGACTAAAATCACTCCTAACACCAACATATGGCTCCATTGTGATCTCCTGTGGTAGGATAACAACTACATTTCCTTCCACCACGTAAAACCTCGTACACACCCACTCGTTGCAGAGTTGAAACCCAGTTTTCTTCTGTGTTGGGAGTATAATGTTGCTCTATCTTTAGTTTGGTGCTTTTCTCCATTTGCACTAATATTTAAAAGATTCTGCTGCTCACACTTGATGGGGAACTAAAATCTCTTCCCACCCCCTGCTAAGCCAGATGTTTAGAAGCTTTCATTAATAAGAGAGGACTTTAAGAAAGTCAGTGTGAAGTGAAGCCCTCACCCACTGCCAAGACTGAAGAGAAAGCAAACAGAGAAAATACAAAGATGGAGGAAACTAGTCTTCACACACACACACACACACCATGCTTTGAGTGGCCTATAAAAGTGAAATCAGGTCTATCGTTCATCACATGTGTAGCTCTGGTGCAGTCTGGACTTGTGCTGGTGAGGTGATTATCTGTTTGAACCCAGAGAGAACCAAGTCTGCACCAAAGCAGTTGGTGGGCGGCAGAAAAGGTCAGGATTTATAAGAGTATGTGAGGTCTCAGCCACTTCAAACATCTGGCTTCATGAGATGCACATGGTTCTGTTTGACAGCAGTGTCTCCCAGCAGTTTATCCAGCATATGCTGGAGTCCGATAGCCTCAAACTGGGAAGAAAAATACGACAACTGTCATCTGTCTTCTGCTCAGCTGACCTCCAAGACTGATATCATACCAGAAAAAGGTCTTTACTAACCCTCTCAGGCTCAAAATAAGTTTTGAGAAAAGGACGAACAACTAAGTCCTTCAGAAGTACTTCTGAGTTAGAAATTGCTCATGAAATACGTATGTGGAGTAACCAGGTAGGTAGGTTTTAACGTTGCACATCTGCAACGCCTGCCTCCAGAGGGCTAAAACCGTCCAAGTTACAGTGAAATCATTTAAGGAACTACATTTGTAGCTTTGCAGTTAAGCTACATTTTATTTAAATTCTGAACAGTTTCATTAAGTGTTGATTATCAACAACACTCTTAAAACGGTTAAATCACATGGTTCTTAATGACAGCAAGATCAAAAAGACAAAACCATATTCTCCACACTTTCAGCATTTGCATCTTTTGAAGATTAGACCCATCAGGTAAGCCTGACTGGTTTAAGAATAAAATTCCACAAGTTGATTTTAGGTATAATTTTTGCTTATTTGAAGACAATTCTCTAGCAACTTTTTTCTTTTTTTTTTCCTGCAGCTGTTGTTCAAAAACATGAAACTAAAGCCAGTATCTGACTGGGCTGTGTCTGATGGTGACTAACCCCACTCTCACACTGAAAGCATCGGCGGCGCGGAACGTCACTGCTTCAAATAGAATCCATTTTAGTCAATGGACTGTTTCAAACCAGCAGCGACGCTGCAATTTCCAGGCGCGCCCTATAGAAGCCGCATACCACACCGCGCCGTACTGCACCGCCTAATATAGGCTTGGGTTCTATTTTTGCAGCAAGTCATCCTACAACCCCCCAAGGCGCTTTACAGCACAATCAGTCATTCACCAATTCACACACACACACACACACACACACACACACACACACAGACACACACACACACACACACACACACACACACATTCACACCCTGGTGGTGATGAGCTGTTGTAGCTACAGCTGCCCTGGGGCGCACTGACAGAGGTGAGGCTGCCGAAAGCAGGCGCCACTGGTCCCTTCGACCACCACCAGCAGACAAGGGGGATTAAGTGTCTTACCCAAGGACACAACGACAGTAACAGACTGAGTGGGGATCAAACCTGCAACCTTCCGATTACTGGACGAGCACTTAACTCCTGTGCCACCGTCGCCCATAATAAATATAAACATAATTGGCAAAGACATTTGTGAACTCATGTTTGCAGGAGAGATTTTGAAGCATCTTCTATAATGTACACTTCCTCACACAACACCACAGTGCAGGGGCGTGTCCAGAGGGGGGCCTGGGGTTTGGCCTCCTGCAAAAAAGCTGGACACGCCAAAAACCAAGACAGTAGAGACATCTAGAACATATAATCAATAAAAACATGTAATCTAAAACATAAACAATAACATATGTAAGATGACATTTGGAAGTGTATTATGTTTTTCAGGTTTTAGTGTTTTCAGCATTAAACTGACCTTGGTTCATACTCCAAAACATATCTGAAATTCAGATAATGAAACTATTGGGTTCAAACAAAACAACAAACCAGGCCAAACATTTAATTTCTTGTTGGTATTGATGTTATTTCATTCATATTGCGCATTTTGTTGTTGATATTAGGTTTAAAAAGTCACCTATTTCTGTTGTTAGCTGAAAAACATTTAAATAAGAATTAACAAAAATATTTTATGCACTCAAATGCAAGCCTGGAAATGACATCTACTTCATCCAAAGTGCACCCCCTCTCACTTCTGAAAGAGCCCTGACTTTAAAATGTCAGAGAAAGTCACTTTTTTATTCTAATGAATGTATACATGTATTCAAGGAAAAATGTCATAGATAATTATTAATAAAAGTGCAGCATTGGTGTTGTGCTTTGACTTTATTTTGGTTTATAGTTGCCAAATAGATTAGGATGAATGCTTTGTTATTTAAAAAAATACTTTTCTAGACACGCCACTGGCACAGTGAACCCAGATTAGCTGTTAAATTAAGATTCACCAACATTAAACTGGTTTCATTATGATGAAGATTACCTCTGAAGGACCAGGAAGAACGTTGCAGAAGTTAGTTGTCTCCCATACTACGTGTCCGGGATATCTAATGAGAATTTCCGGACTGCAGTAAAGTGAGAGGATGATTCCTGACTACCGCCTACCTCAGCAGGACAGTCTCACCACAACAGGAAAAATATTGAGGAACAAGCAGCTGAGGTCCCTCTTTCCCCAATGCAATCAAGTTCCTCTCGATTCAGCCAAAACGACCCAAACATCTTGAGCAAAGACATCATAAGACACTCTCACATGTCCCATCACCATACTTCACCAGATCTCCATTACTGCTGTGTTGGCAGAACATACCCTCATAGTTTTAGACCTATGAACTAATCGCTGTTGTTTCTAGGTGTTTCTAAAAGGCTCGTTTTCATGCACCAGTAACATCTTTAATAATGTTTCTCAAAGTTAAATTCTGTCTAACTATTTCTGTTTGTGCACGCAACATAAGATGGACTTTTAATGCTTTCTTATATTCTCTGTTAGGTAACAAATTCGAATTAGTTTTCTACAGATTTGTCTTATCTGTGTCTTAGCAACTCTGACAGCAAAATAAATACAATCAATAATTATCCTTCATGTTAAATGTCCACAAATGATTGAAAGAGAGATCATTTGTTTGGCATTTAATGAAACCGAGTGCCGCATTTTATTTTGATTATCCAGCCGGCTGTGGTATTTAAACTCTCAGCTATGTGAGTGATTTATTTCACATGACTGAGCTTGTGTCGAAATCTAATAAAACTCTTATGAAGATGAATGTGTTGCTTACCAACTTGGGATAAGTACAGCAGTGCTGTTTGTACAAGTAAGAGTTAACTGAAGTTCTGCCTGCAGCAGTAAAAAATCAGCACTAACTTTTATGGTTTTGAAAAAAATGCTTAAGATTGACCCAAACAGCCACACCAGAGCCACGTCCCAGTGGGTGATCTCATGCTGCAACACCAGGCACGTGCTGTAATGTAGCAGCAGATTTATTCTGATCATGAGCTCCACCTCCAACAACCTATGTGTTGTTTAAAGGTCTCTAGTGTATTTACTGTTGTGTGTGTACATTGTATTCATTTCAGAAACGTTTTGATACTGACAAATTTGTCCCTTATTCTGCTTCACGTCTTCATGCACCTTCAAGCACACGTATCCCATAATTTCCTGACACAAATAAAAATAATTCTGTTCATCTTTTGTTCGCCTTCAGTCACCGTTGTATTAACGTTTTGATCGTCAGACTTTCTCCATGAGACGTTCTTCCATCTGCCCTGTTAGATATGTTCAGCTCTCGTTTTATTTCTGTGAGGGGGAAAGGCAGTGCTGTTGACAAAGTTGAAAGAAGCAGTGCCCTGACCAATCAGAGGCTTGTGGTCTCCGTCAAATTCATCAGATGGTGAAAAACTGGGCTCTAGTCTGTTTGTCCTTACTAGTGTGGGAGAGTGTGTGTGAATGGATGAATGATACACTGTAGTAAAGTGCTTTGGAGTCTTCTGATTCCGAAAGGCGCTATACAAGAGCGGGTCATTCATCATTTGGCATGTTAGAGGGCCCCTGCATCCACAGATGATGGAGTTGCGTTTCTCCGCATGTCCTCCGACGGAGAAGAATGAAATGGGCTTTACATTTAAACTGATTTCCTTCTCAGGCGGGTCGTTTGCTTTTCTCCTTTTGAAAAGGCTAAAGATGGGCGTGGTCTTTGTTATCAATCCGTACCACCTCCATACTTCCTTGTTCTGGAGCCAATCAGATGTGAGCCCTCAAGTTTGTCAAGTTTGTGCCAACAAACAACTGCTGCGCCAGCATCTGTAATTTGACACCGGCCAACAAAGAGTTTGCTCTAAAAACACTCAAGCTACTGTTATCAGTTACCCACAACACAATATTACAGTGAAATGTATTTATCTACCTATTAACTGACTTTTACTCATCTTCATTTGTCATCTAGAATCTTCTGGTGCTGGTCAACAGTAGCTCAGAGTAGAGCCCTGCACTGAAGCCCTAGGCCCTCGAGTCGGCCCGGCCCGACGGCCCGAGGGCCGGGCTTCGGGCCAACGACGGTGTAATTACCTCGGACACGGGCCGGGCCAGGCGCCTTCATTTTTAATCGAATTCATAAAATAAACTGAAACACTTGAACGCAGCAGCACCCGTAGATTTCTCCCTCACTTTTCCACAAGGGGCTTCCCCAACTACCACCACAAACATGGAGGACATAAAGAGCAAGATTGAAAAAGACGAATTAAAGAGCGTGAACAACACGAAGGGAAAAGCTCCGTTCTGGAACAAGTTTAATATTATCACAAGCCTTCAAAATGAGCCAACCGGGTTTGCTCAGTGTGTTTTATGCAAAGCTGTTCTGTCATATGACAGCAAAAAAACAGGTTCATCCCATCTCCAGAGACATTTTCAACGTTCATGCGGCAGCGGTGACAGACAGCAGAGTGTGAGCAATTTTTTCAGTTTTGCAAAACCACCACCAGAAAGGGTCAAGTCGGAGGTCGCAAATAAATGTGTGAACTTCTGTTGCATGGACATTCGGCCATTTGAAACGGTTGCAGGAGTAGGTTTCAGAGAGTTAGCTCAAGAATTAATAAATGTCAGTGCAACATATGGCCGCATTTCAGCCAATGAAGTTCTCCCCAACCCGACTACAATCTCCCGAAGGTGCAAAATTATGGCCAGTGAAATGAGAGGGGGGGGCAGTTGAGGAGATAAAAAAGGTGATGTCACTCATAAATATTGGCATGACTACAGATATGTGGGCGGATGATTTCCGTAAAACAAGCTACGTGGCTATCACATGTCACCAGAGGTGGACTGGCCTATCTGGCAATCTGGCACTGTCCCGGTGGGCCGCTTAGCCAAGTGGGCTGCTTGCCCAGCTTGGGCCGACACTACTCCACAGTTGGTGATCTGCAGAACATTAGCTACATGGTAACCCGAAGCTAACAGAGTATTTCCAGGCGTTTTAGCAAGAAAAACGTGGTAGAGCAATGACATAGGAGTTGTTTTACCGTGTTAGCATATAGCTAATGTCCCACTGATCTCCGCCCGTGGTGAATGAGCTGAAGACCAGCTGTGGAAGACCAGGGCTCCCGGTCGCAGCGGTCTGGCCCTGCTTTTAATTTAACAGTCCCAGTCCATATTACATCTCACATTCAGCCTAGAGACGAGTCCGCGGGTGGCAACACCCCCCACCCCCACCGCTCTCTCAATGGGGAGGGCCGACAATTCGTAAAATGCCAGGGCCGAATTTTGGTCCCAGTCCACTCCTGCATGTCACTATGTAACACCAACATTTAAACTCAAGAGCAAGCTACTCACCACAACATGCTTCCCAAACCATGCGAAAACAGGAGATAATATCCGAAAAGAGCTTCAGCAGCAGTTAGTCACAGTCCTCGGCTTTGATGCATCCGTTATGAACAACGTTGTCTGGGTAACCGACCAGGGCGCAAACGTGCTGGCTGCTCTCCGTCCATACAGGCACCTGGCTTGTCAAGATCACCTGTACAACACAGTCCTCCAACATGCCCTAAACACAGATGAGCTGGCTGAAGTAGTCCCAGAGGTAGCGGAGACCCTGTTGGCGGCCAAGGCTTTAGTTCGCTACCTGAAACAGTCAGGCCTCGCCTCTCAGCTGCCAAAAACCGTCAAACAAATGGCAGAGACAAGATACAGCACAGTCTTCCTCACACTGGAGTCAATTCAGTCAGTCCATGTAGAGCTGCAGGAGCTTCTTCAGAGCCGTGATGAGAGCGCACGATTGCGCAATGTCTCCCAAGATGTTCTTGCCTTCCTTGTGGAATTTCTGCGCCCATTTAACGACGCGCAAAAGAAGCTAGAAAGAGACAAATACCCAACACTTCACCTCGCTGTTCTCTGGGCCAACAAGCTGAAAAGCCACTGCCAGCCGGACGTGGCTGATACTCCTTCCCAGGTTGTCATCCGCCAGCGGCACCTTGACTGGTTAACAAAAAAAATCGAAATCCAGCCACTTCATAAAATTGCCATTTTTTTATGGCCAAAGTTCAACCAACTGCGGATGTTTACTCCCGCTGAGAGGGCCGACATCCAGCAACATGTGAGAATCCAGATAAACCGCTTCAGAGAGGGGGAGGTTGCTGCAGCGCGTCGGCAGGAGCAGGCTACAGGACAATCAATTTTATTGCCATGTTCATTATGCCATTAAAAGCTCAGTTAAGGTCTGTGTGGTTTATAAATGCACCTATATAAACGAATTATCGAACTGCTGATTGAAACATGTGCCCCTATTCTAATATGCCATTTTATGTCCACTTTGATATGTCAGAAACCATTCGTTTATTCTCATGAAAACGGCAGCATTCTGTTCATCTGAGCATAAATTCGCTCTGCAGTTAAAAAATACAGCATTCATTGCTGGTTTTTTTTCTAACTGCAGAGCGCATTTTCAGAGCGGCAGATTAAATTTACAAACGTTTTATTAATTGGGGGCGTTTATTTAATCTGCCGCTCTGAAAATGTGCTCTGCAGTTAGAAAATTACAATGCTGCTTTGTTTCTAATTGCACACGAGCGCATTTTCAGAGCAGATTAAATTTACAAAAGCTATTAATTGGGGGCGTTAATCTGCCGCTCTGAAAATGCGCTCTGTTAGAAAAAAAGCTGCATTGATGCTGTTTTTTTTTTTCTTTTTTTTC
>SSNQ01034660.1:412665-425298 GCA_006942095.1 Nothobranchius kuhntae
TTTTTTTTACTGTAGCACGCTTCTCACAGATAATTAGAATGCGGAGCATTCTATCACGCTAAAACATTATGAAAGGTTAAAAAAAAGTCGGGCTCGGGTCGGGCCAGAGAATCCTGACAACCTTCTCGGACCGGGCCGGGCTAGGGCTCCACCCCTTCGGGCCGGGCCGGACACCGGCTCAGATTTTAGGCCCGTGCAGGGCTCTAGCTCAGAGTGGGCATGTTTGTTTTGATACATGGACTGCAGTACCCACATTTGTCCACAGGATGACATTCTTACTTCATATACCTTTAACCCTCCCACTGTCTTTATGGGTGACCCCGTGAGGAAAGCTGACCATTGAGCAGGATTGATGGTTTATCCCTTGAGGTCCATGTGGCAGGGGTGAGGTGGTGCTCACTCCTCACCCCTGCCACATGGACCCAAGTGATAAACCATCAACCCTGCTCAATGGTCAGCTTTCATCGCGGGGTCACACCCATTAGGACAGTGGGAGGGTTAAGATAGAAATAATGAGCTGATGAACTTATTTTTGGGTACTTAATAAGTACACATCAGTGCACACTCTCAGCCTAAACACACACCTTTGTGTAAAGTACTGAGCTATCAAGCCACGCAGGAAGTAATTGAGTTGAGTTCTCAGCGGGGCGTTGGTCTGGGTGATGTGATACATGGCTGTGCTTCACAGTGCGACGTGTGCAAAGGTCACCAGTGGGAAAACCCATAAAAATATCTGACACTCAGGCACATGTTTTTAATCAGTTCAGCTTCAGATAATATTATGGTTGAAGAACTCACTGCTGGAGTCATTAGCTGTTATCAAAGACTACTTCTCATGTGGTGGGACTCGGGGGTCTTATGGCTTTAAAACCACCGGGAACTGGAAGCATGGAGAGTAATTATGTACCTTCATGGTGAGTGCTTCAGGCAGGTGGAGCACGTTCTGCAACTCAGTTTAAACTTACTTATATTTTCTACAAACTGATTAAACACCTCATGCTGACAAACGTCGTGCAGCAGTTTTTCACCCTCTCTTGTCTGTCACTCACACACACACACACACACACACACACACACACACACACACACACACACACACACACATGCACACACTCACGCACACACATGCACACATTCACACACACGCACACGCACACACACACGCGCATACGCACACGCACACACACGCACACACACACACCTCACTCTCGAATTCTTTCAGCTCTTGCTAAACTTTTACAAAGAATGAAGCCAATCACAGCTTTAAGTGGAGCACCTGAGAACGTTCATCTGTATCAGATCCTACATTACAGGATTCCGACTCACATCTCTCAGCAAAGACTGTTTGAATATCTATTCTGCTCACGGGGTTCAGCCTGGCAGCGGAGTTGACAGTCATCTCCACAATGGACTGCATCTATTCAAAAACCTCCAGCCAGTAATTTTCTCATACATCTTTGGGAACAGCTCACCCAGCAATAAAAAGGCCTTAAATCTTGAAGAAAAAACATGGTTTTAATGCTAAAACAGGATCTGTTTTTTTTTACTCCTTTTTTGTCGAGGTTGTTGTTCTTTTGTCCCCAAAGAGGAGTTATTGTGCAATTGAGAAAGTGAGGCTGTTTCTATGGAACTCCATACTTCTTGCTTGTCTTGGTCTCTGAGGTTAATTATGACAGTAGAGACAGTAATTTGCTCTTTGTATTGGTACTTATCTCCTCTCACAGCTGGTGTGTTTTGCCGAGTGGATGACCATTAATCAAACCTTTCTCCTGCAGGAAGTTGGACTATCCATCACCTCTCTCCTCCTCTCCTTCTTCCTCTCCTTCCACTCCCTCTGCTGTCCCAGCAGGTGCTAAAGTCTTTCATTTTACATGCCCAGGTTCAACCTTGAATATCGTTCCTGCCTTTTGCTGCAGTGACGGGTTGAGTGAATCATACGTGCCCTTTGGAGCATTTCACACGAAGATTGTGTAGTAGTTTAAAGTGCCCTGTTTGTCTGTCACTCTGGAAGAATGGGTGAGAAAGCACAATCAATTTACGTCCGCTCGGCTGATCCCAAAATGCTTATTTACACCCTGCACTATTAATCACTGAGACGTGAAAGTTTACTTCACCCTGCTTGCCAAACTCCTCAAAAGCCTGAGAATTAAAACACAACCGAGCTGTGTGTACTTATTGATCGCGCAGTTCTCCTGCATTATTTTTCACTTTAAGTTTAGGGTTGAAAAAAGAATTTGAACCTCATCTGCAGCCTGCCATGCCACAGAAAGCTGTGTCCCAGATCCATGCACCATGCTGACTGGAAAGTGGTTTGGGGTTTCTGTGTTCAAAGATGCCTGCATGTGTGCTTTACTGTCATGTGAAGCAGAAAGGAAATGGAAAATATCCAGGAGAATGTGGAAAAACAAACATCAGACTTAAAAAATAAATTTCTCTGTGTTACTTCTGTTTACTATTAAGTGGGAAAACAATTTGAAGAATTTAAACGTTGCACTCAGCATGCAGCATATTTGTCCCTGAATATCAAATCAGGACAATCCAACATGTCTGGCATCTCAGATTTATGGTGAGAGCAGTACCAAAAGAGTTCCATGCAAACCGGAATTCTCATAACACACCACACATAGTAAGATTATCTTAAGAGGCTTTACAGTAGTCGTGTGCATCCGTAAAGATCAACTTCACAGAAACACCATTATTAGTAGTAGCAGTAGTATAATTAATATTGTTATTGTTCCTCTTCTTTTATTATTATTATTATTATTATTATTATTATTAGTAGTAGTAGTAGTAGTAGTAGTAGTAGTAGTAGTAGGAGTATTATTATTAGTAGTAGTAGTAATAGTCGTAGTAGTATCATTGGTATAATTAATATTGTTATTATTATTATTATTATTATTATTATTATTATTATTATTATTATTATATTTTTTATTATTATTATTATTATTGTTGTTGTTGTTGTTGATGTTGTTGTTGTTGTTGTTATTATTATTATTATTATTATTATTATTATTATTATTATTTCAGATTATAATCAGTTTTATTGAGTTTTTTATGCAGGCTGAACATTGCAGCATCATGAAATGTCCCGTTTTTGACCTAAAGGTCATGCTCTGCTGCGTCTGCTCGAGTGGAGACATAAAGTCTCTGACACAGGCCTAATCTACATGAGATATTGGCCAAGGCCTTTCATGCCTCTGCTCATCTGAACTGCTTCACCTCTTTACAGCTCAAGACAAGATGGAGAACTCTCTTGATAAATACATAATCAAACAACTTTATTATATATATAATATATTATTTAATAATAATATATTATTTATATAAACAACTAATAATGTGAGCTCAATGTTCAATCAGTGTGTGAAATGACAATGTTATTACTTGATAGTAGTATTTTACAAGTAATTATAATCTTGGACAGCTGCACTAGACACTGATGACACAGAGTAATGCTAAAGTCACACGACACATTTCCTTTTGTCTGATCCAATCAGAACCTTCGTTTCTGACGCGAGGCGTGGTTTTCTGTGGTGTTTGTATAAACCCTCTTTTGCAAGTCAAATTCTGATTCACCAGTAAACCAAAATATGACAATTATAAAAAACTATCCCATGCCACCTTTAGTTCAGATCAAAGCGTTCTAGAGAAGTTCGGACAGGCAATCCAAACACCTCTTCAGCCGAAAGAACCTTGCTCGACAAGCTGGATAAAATCTGTTGCACGTTACACCTGACCGCAATGGTTCCTTCAGAATAAAAGCTGAACCTCACAACCCCTTCAGGGTCTCGCTGACGCCAATAATAACCTGTCATGACCTGGGAGCATTCCGAGACTAGACTGGTCGGCACCGCTGCTTTTCTACCGGCTTCGGTTCCAAGGAGGGTCCACGGACCTCGACATTCTGGATCTAAACGGAGGCTTCCCCTGGGGTACGTAGACTGACAGATGACATTTCATGTGTGTTATAAATCTCCAACTAAAGTTTAGAGCGAAACTTTCACTCCCACTCAGAACTAAATGCTTCTCCGGATACGAGGTTCTGATAACAACATTCCACACATATACATCATTCATCTCATGACTCATTCCGCCTAGTCCATCAGTACACAGAGTGTTTAAAGTTAGTCTTGTTTAAATTGTGTAGAAATTAATTTCTTAACTATTATAAACCTGACTCTCTCTCTTTCCTCTGGGTTAATACGAAGTGTCGCTTAATCCCTGCAATAAAAATTTCTGATTTTCTGGTTAAAATATTCAAAGATCCATCAGATTGATATTTCGTATTTCCATGGAATCTCACATTTTATGGTTCATAAGTAAGATGTAAACTACCCATCGTTACAACATGAAAATAGTCTCCTACATCTATCTCCTGAAAATCCAGGATTTGAAAATCCTGACAGATCTACGTCCCACTGTCACTTAACGTTCATGGACTCACCCATCTTGACTCACAACGGGAAGGCTGTTGTTGGTTTAGCATTCAGCACACAGCAGAGAACAGCTTGGCTAGTAGAAGCTAACTGTTAGCATTAGCAACTTCACCATGCAGCAAAACTCCTCCAGGGTTGTGTCATTTGAGACAAAACACCAATGTTGCAATGCAAATTGATTCAGTGGTAGAGTTGCTTTCCTGTTAGCCAATCAGAAGAAAGATGTCCAAATATCAGAAAATAAGACTCCAAATCCTGCTGCATGAAGCTACTTTATCCTCCAACATACTTGTCCTCCCTCAAACAGGTGCACCAGTGCTTTGTTTCTTCAGAGAACAACTTACATGGTATTCATTCTACTAGAGACCACTGCAAATGTTTTAAAATGAGTGAGTTTGACGATTAGGGTTATTGGGGCTGGTCAAAAATTGACATGATGTTGCTGATAGACACCCTGGACAGGTCTCCAGTTCATCACAAGGTCACACAGACAAACAACCACTCACACACTCACTCACACCTAGGGACAATTTAGAGTTTCAGTTTAGTCCAACATGCTTGTTTCTGGTCTGTTAGGGGGAACCAGAACACCCACAGAAAACCCATACATGCTTGGGGAGAACATGCTAACTCTACACAGTAAAGCTGAATCCATTACTTGAACTTGTGACCTTCTCATTGAGGTGGAAAAAGTGGAACCAGCTTCACCACCATGCAGCCACCATGATAATCACACTCCACTGTTTGCTAATGATAAATTGGGTTCCTTGAGTTCACCTCGATGATCTTAAGGTTTTATCTAAATTTGTTTACTCCTATCACAAGTTCTTTTTCTGCCCATCACCAGAGAGGATGCATTATAACACATCATGGGATGTTTTCTGCACAAAATAAAGCCACAATCACTAACAGACAATTCATGAAACATTGTTAAAGCTTGTTTTTATTCATGCATGGACATTCAAAAATAACCAAAGTGAAACGATTAATAGACATCTTTATCTTTAAAAATCCAATAAATTAAATGCATTTAAAGTAGATTTTGCAATTCATCGTTCCCATTGAAATGCACCACATAGCCCAATGTTTACCTGCATATCTTTTATCATGTTAAAGCATAAAAATCCTTAATTACCTTAATTATGTACTTTTGTGACTTAGCATTAGTTTTCTCTTACACTGAAGTGTACTTTGATAAATTCAGTACTTGCTTTTTTACATTAACAAGTAATTGTCGCAAAATAAATTATTATATGTTCATCAGGGGACAAATACATTTGGGTGTTTTTACACTCGAGTCCCTGGTTACCTCACATTCTTAGAAAACAGTATCTCAGTTTCTGTTTGGTTCCTCTGAGCTCTAACGCTCAACAACAGTTCTGTAAACCAGTGGGTGATCTGCCAGCTTGAACCTCTAAAGACCCTTTCAAACCTTTTGTCTTCAGAACACACACACACACACACACACACACACACACACACACACACCTCATGTGCTTTATGAGCTGTTACCCTGCTGCAACATAAATAATCCAATCTCATTCAAAAAGGGCCCTCATAGATGGAACACTTCTTTGTTTCACTGTGCAGTCGGATAAATAAAGCCTCATTTTAATAAAAGCCCAGTTTGTGGACACAAAATGAGAGGATTTGGGTGGCAAAAGTAGTAATCAGAAAAAATTCAGATTACCTCTGACATTTTGATGGTTGGTGTTGTGCTTGCTTTGAACCAAAATGCACTTATTGCATTTTTGTAGCTACAGCAGAGGCATTCGGGCTCAAGCTGGGTAAAACAATGATTCAAGGCTGCAGTGAAAAATGAGTGTGTCTGCTCTGATAGCAGAAGGTCATGTGCATCGGCCCCCAGTGAGCGTCTGCCATCTTGCACACAGCAAGGGTGCACTGCTGGCATGCCACGACATGACAACACTTTTTTTTCTTGGCTTCAGAGATCTCCTCGAGCCAATTTGATTTTTTAGGGATTCAGTTCGAGGCACGCTGATTGGCTCAGGAACTTTAACTAAACTAGTCCTTCTATAGTTTTACTGTACATATCACATGGATTTAAAACGAAGCTGGTGCATGTAACTAAAATGAAAATGGTCAAGGCACAGCCTTTAAAAGCTGACAAACAAAAGACACAGAAAACTTCTATGTTTTCCTTTCTTATGATCCATTCAGTGGTAAAAGTTTCAGTTTGATTTTGATTCGTTTTTTATTTATTTATTAACTTACTGAGAACCTCCTTCCCGTGGGGCTATCGGTGTATGTCAGATGACGCATCAGGTTCTGTAACGTGTTGTATGATGGGATATCTAGGTGTATAAGCAATGGAGGAATTGGTTGCTCTGTGTGTTGTGAGCTTATAAACATGCAGAAAATGGTACACTCATTTTGTGTGAAGGGCTGCCCTTATTCAAGTGATATAGAAGTCTGAGCTCCATTTGTTTCTTTTGCGATCGTAGAGATCTACGATGTTGATTGTAGACAATTTCTGAAAATACCGAACCCTGTAAGAGATGCATTTGTTGTTCTTTTTTATCCATGCTGGTGTGCTGCTCCAACTCCAGTTGCAGCTTCCCCGAGCATACACGAGTCATACACCTAATATGGCACTAGGGGGTTGTGGTTGACAGGCAGGTCATGTGTCTGACAAAGACCATGGGTGTTTCTCAATGCCAAGGAACCTCACCTTGATGTCTTGGCCCCGCCCCGGTTGCCTAGGAGATACATCATGGGGAGCCACCAAGACACGTTCCAATGTTCATGTTCTACCGAGGTGTGTGATCTCCGTTTGTTAGCCATTTGGCTAGCTGAGTGAGGATACAGGGAAGGTGTTTTGTAGCCTAGCCTTGGTCAAAAATGACCCAGAATACACCGCAGTATTTTCAGAAGGATGGCTGATCAGAAGCCGGCAGCTACTTCAGGGACAATTTTCAAGTTTCAAAGTAAGTCAACTAATTTATAATGTTTTTTTCAGATCCAAAGAAGTTATCTATTGTTGGTTAGTTGCTTATTCGTTGCAGCTTTGGTGGCTAGCGGGTAGTAACTCACTTATATATTTAATTTAACAAATATAAACAGAATTTAAAAAGTAAAAGACTTGTTATATATTTATGTAGAAACTTATACCTATAAAATATAACGTTATCTCCCGTGTCACGTGACGTTACGTGACCGCCGTGGAAGCCATGGTCACGTGATGCAAGTCTGTTCCATTTAACCATTTTCTTTGACCAAGGAAGGACAGTGTCCTCATAAGCTAGGCGCCTGGCCTCGCAAGACGTCACCTCGCAAGGTCAGGCAACTTGGCATTGAGAAACATCCTACTTTTTCCTTAGGTCTCCTCTATTTTCATTACAATAATTTTACATCAATACCTCACACACACACACAAATACCTCACACACACACACACACACACACACACACACACACACACACACACACACACACACACACACACACACCAAAAACAAACCCCAGAAGCTCAAACTGAGAACACACCGGCTCATTTCCAGTAAATAATGAAATGACAACATTGAAACAAATGTCTAAGAATGGAGAGTTTACCCAGGGAAATGAGTGTACAAAAGTTAATAAAATTGTTAAGCATCATACAACTTCATAAACCAGTGAGAAACTTTAGAAATGAGCATAAGCAAAGTATAATCTTGTGGAAACAAAAAAAACAACCCTTTAACTTCTTTTGAGACCATCTCCTGTTGTTGTGTAACAACAAATACCGGTATGTCAGAATCACATTTCATGCAACCATGGCTATATAAAAAAAATAACTACAGAACAAGGCATAAAAACCTCATAAATCATTGTGTTTACACTACCAGAGCTGGATTTCATGAGCATTTTGTAACTCAGAAGTACCCCTGAAGGACTTAGTGTCATGGTCTGTGTCCCTTTATTCCCCAGTCCCTCCAGTTCCCATTCCAGGTTCTCCTTTTGTGTTTCATGGCGCCCTCATGTGTCCTTTGTCTGCGTCTTTCCCCATTATCTTCTCCAGCCTTCAGAGAGTACAGACGCTTTTTTTCTCAGCTCCCTTATCTGCTTTCCCAAGGCTCTTGTCCTGTCAGCTTACAGAGCACTTCTCTGCATTTCTCCTGAAACCACTACTCTTTTTTTGGAAATATGGACCTAATAAACTGGTCATTCAACGCGACTGATGAAATTTTTTCTACGATGAGAACGGAGAAGGGGGCTCCCACCTGTCCCGAGGGGACATTCGCAGCGGGATATGCACTCGATTCTTGGGAGGTCTGGAGAATCGTGTGCCTTTCTCAGTTGTCCATCGAGGACGTGGAAGATTTGTGGATGTTCGGCCTGATGATCACTGGATTTCTTCTGATTAGAGTGGGAGGATATCTGGTTTTCTGGAAATTTGGGAAGACGGGAGCGATTGGAGTGCGACCTGCGCCCATGGAATGTGCCGCTCGTGCGCTGACCTCACAGACTGGGATGTTACTCGAGGTGAACCGTAAGCTGGATAATGTCCTCGCAGCGTTGCCTGTCCCACTCTCCCAAGTCTCAAGTGTCCCACTCTCCCCAGTCACAAGTTTCCCTGTCACCCCAGTCACAAGTGTTCCTGTCATAAGTGTTCCTGTCACAAGTCTCCCAGTCACAAGTTTCCCATTCTCAAGTCTCCCAGTCTCCCGAGTCTCAAGTCTCCCTGTCACAAGTCTCCCTGTCACCCCAGTCACAAGTGTTCCAGTCTCAAGTCTCCCTGTCACCCCAGTCACAAGTGTTCCTGTCATAAGTGTTCCTGTCACAAGTCTCCCAGTCACCCGAGTATCAAGTTTCCCCACAAATCTTCCAGTCACCCAAGCCTCAAGTCTCCCCACACGTCTTCCAGTCTCCCATGTCTCAAGTCTCCCCACAAGTCTTCCAGTCACCCAAGTCTCAAGTTTCCCCACAAATCTTCCAGTCACCCAAGCCTCAAGTCTCCCCACACGTCTTCCAGTCTCCCATGTCTCAAGTCTCCCCACACGTCTTCCAGTCTCCCATGTCTCAAGTCTCCCCACAAGTCTTCCAGTCACCCAAGTCTCAAGTCTCCCCACAAGTCTTCCAGTCTCCCAAGTCTTAAGTCTCCCCAAAAGTCTTCCAGTCTCCCAAGTCTCAAGTCTCCCCAAAAGTCTTCCAGTCTCCCAAGTCTCAGGTCTCCTAGTCACAAGAGTTCCAGTCTCCCAGACGCAAGTGTTCCGGTCTCCCAAGTCTCAAGTGTTCCAGTCACAATCCCTGTCTCCAGAGACCCTTCTTCACCCCCCTAGACTTCTCTGGTCCCACCTCCTGGTTCCCCGTCGCCGGCCCCCTCGACTCCTCTGGTCCCGCCTCCTGGTTCCCCGTCGCCGGGCCCCAAGACTTACCCGGTCCCGCCTCCTGGTTCCCCGTCGCCAGCCCCCAAGACTTACCCGGTCCCGCCTCCTGGTTCCCCGTCGCCGGCCCCCGAGACTTCCCTGGTCCCGCCTCCTGGTCCCCCGTCGCCGGCCCCCGAGACTTCCCTGGTCCCGCCTCCTGGTTCCCCGTCGCCGGCCCCCCAGAGTCCCCTGGTCCCTGGTCCCTCCTCGCCCACCCTTGTGGGTTGTTTTTTGTCCAGGCCCTCCTCTCCCGCCCTGTGGTCTCTCGTGTCCTGTTTTGTCTTTTGTTTATGTTTTTGTCTTGTTCTGGTTTTGTGCGTCTGGTATCCACCCTTGAGGGAGAGGTACTGTCATGTTCTGTGTCCCTTTGTTCCCCAGCCCCTCCAGTTCCCACTCCAGGTTCTCCTTTTGTGTTTCATGGTGCCCTCATGTATCCTTTGTCTGCGTCTTTCCCCATGTGTCTCCTAATGTTTCTCCATCCCTCTCTGGATTCCCTTTTGTGTTCTCTTAGCGCTCTCATGTGTCCTTTGTCTGCATCTCTGTTGTGTGTCTTAAGTTATAGCCACAGCCTCTTGTTCCCCAGTTCATAGTTCGTGTGTCTCAATATGTGTATGTGTGTGTCAGTATGTGTATGTGTGAGTTCTTCCCTTAGTCTTTAGGTTTAGTTTTGTGTTTTACATAGTGTTTGGTTTTTCTGCCCTCCACTGGTTCTCTTCCCCATCCAGATAATTGCTGTCACCTGCCTTCCCTCCAGCCTCACTCCACACATCTGCTTCCTGTTTCCCTAATTGCTCCTCCCTGTCTATATAAGCCCTCCTTGTCTCATTGTTCTTGTCGGTCCATTGTGGTTTGTCAGCGTTATTTGTTCTGTCAGTCTGCTCGTTCCTCTGGTGTTTTTTGACTCCCTGGATTTTTGAATTTTGGCTCCCTCCCATTTGGATTTATTTTTGTTCTTCCTCAAAATAATGGATTTTTACTTTACATATCCACTCCTGCCTCGTGTCATCCTGGGGTCTGCAATTTGGGTCCTACCCTCCTAAACGTGACACTTAGTTGTTCGTTCTTTTATCAAAACTTATTTTGAGCCTGAGAGGGTTGAGTTAATAACACTCTAATAGTTGTTGTTAATTTTTACAGGCAAGATTGTTAATCAGGTTCATGTTCAGGAAACTGATATGATTACTTTAATTTAAATGCAGTCAATTATAAATTCAGATATCTCATTTTGGAGTTCATTTATTGGTGGTCTGTTATTTATCTGACTTGATATAAAATTTCTTGTAATAAAATCTCAGGCAGATCTACTTTTAAAGTCCATTTTTATTTGTCAGTTATTTAGTAACATCTATTATGATTTGAAATGTGTACCTGTTGGTCTGCAAATAGGAAAACAAATCTCTGGAGATCACACATTTTTTGAGGCATTTTGACTCCTACAGGTTCAACTTTAATCTTCAAGCTATGGCTTTATGGCCGAGATATGAAGGTGACAATAATGTCTATGCTGGCTCATGCAGGCTTATTACCATATCACTGTGTTTCCATGCACGCGTCGCTGGTTTGAACTGAAAGGATTGCTCGTCTGATTGGGTTCAGCGAAAGTTGAGTTTATCAGCAAAGCTTTGCTGGAAGGATGGTGAACTGGAATGCTTGAATGCACCATCTGTTCATGGCGGTTTATTATTTATTTATCTATTTATTTAGTACAAGATGCCCGCTCTTTTTCTAAGCACTTCTCAGATAGCTTCAAAGAAACAAAATGCCTACACATCATGTTAGAGGCAGAAAAAATCTTGAAAGTTTGAAGTCATTTGTTTATTTATGGTTAGTGTCAGAAATGTTGACTGATGATGGAAAGAATGCTCAAAATTCGAATAAGTCAAGAAAATAATCGACTTCAGTCAAATAATACAAAATAAACTATACTTTTATATTAAGAAAAGCTGAATATTAGAGCAAGGGTCTTCTAAAAAAAGACAACTGCTCAATATACCGAGATAATGACTAAAAAAATACTGGTGTGTGACTATAAAGTGCTGCAGATGCAGAGGATACAATCTCTATTGGGGATAACATAACCCCAGCAATGATATATGAAAGTCAAATTTGGTCCTGCGGCTTGTTTTTCCAGTTTTATTTAGGCTCCTAGACTAAAATTTCATTAACATGGAATAAATGTGAAAACGAAAACCAATCTTTTTCTTTTTCATTTTTTTACTTTTGGTTTCCTACTGAAAATGGAGAGAACACACGATACACAACTTGTGCAGAAACCTGCAGCAAGGTCTTTCCTCTTAGTGGTTATAAAACTTTGATGCACTAGTGCAGTAATATTCCCTCTCCAACTGCTATCAGCTTTGAGTCAGACAAGCTGTTGACTGAAGCCACCCCTCAGCTTGATCTAGTCAGTGAGTCGTGGAGGATGGCTGCTTATACTGAGCCAGGATTCTCTGGAGGTTTCTTCCTGTTAAAGGGAGTTTTCCTCTCCACTGTTGCTTTATGCTTGCTTAGTATGAGGATTGCTGTATGACTTGATGCAATTTGCTGGGTTCCTTATATAGGAAACATTATTTCTGATTGGCTTAATGAACTGACCTGAATTGGAATGTTTATTATGTGAAGTGCCTTGAGACGACTCTTGTCATGATTTGGCGCTATATAAATAAACTTGAATTGAAATTGAATTGAATCCAGACCAGGCATGACCAGCGTGTGGCCCGGGGGCCACTTGCAGAGTGGTTTTGTGTGATCCCCCAAATGCATGAATTCTGTGGCTCCAGCTGATTTTTAATGTCTAGATTTTCAATATTTTGACTATTTTTGAT
>SSNQ01034660.1:425324-463339 GCA_006942095.1 Nothobranchius kuhntae
ACAGTTTAGCTTAGTTTCAGCTTACTTCAGCTATTCAACAACTTCAGCAATCAGTTACCAAATTTAGCATATACTGCTAATTTCACAGTTCAGCTAAATGTAAAGATTAAACTGTTAAACTTGTCCAACTGAAATAACAGGTGTTTAGACATTTTAGCTGTCCAATTTTTTTAAACAGTGTTCACAGATTTGAGTTTTCTGCTATTTAGGATTAGTTTTCTTGATTCTTCACTTACTTTTTGTGCTTTTTTGCTTCTTTGTGCTTTTTGCTTTCACATCTTTCACTACATTCAGCTCATTTAACAGTTTAGCTTAGTTTCAGCTTACTTCAGCTATTCAACAACTTCAGCAATCAGTTACCAAATTTAGCATATACTGCTAATTTCACAGTTCAGCTAAATGTAACAATTAAACTGTTAAACTAGTCCTACTGAAATAACAGGTGTTTACACATTTTAGCTGTCCAATTTTTTTAAACAGTGTTCACAGATTTGAGTTTTCTGCTATTTAGGATTAGTTTTCTTGATTCTTCACTTACTTTTTGTGCTTTTTTGCTTCTTTGTGCTTTTTGCTTTCACATCTTTCACTACATTCAGCTCATTTAACAGTTTAGCTTAGTTTCAGCTTACTTTAGCTATTCAACAACTTCAGCAATCAGTTACCAAATTTAGCATATACTGCTAATTTCACAATTCAGCTAAATGTAAAGATGAAACTGTTAATCTTGTCCAACTGATATAACAGGTGTTTAGACATTTAAGCTGTCCAGATTTTTATACAATGTTCACTGATTAAAGTTTATTTATTTATTTATTTATTTTTTGCTATTTAGCATTATTTTTCTCTATTCTTCACTTACTTTTTGTGCTTTATTTGCTTGTTGGTGCTTTTTGCTTCTACATCTCTCAAGGCATTCAGCTCATTTTGACAGTTTTGCTTTGTTTCAGCTTCAGTTAAGCTGTTCAGCAGCTTCAGTTCAGCTGTTCAGCAGCTTCAGCTTACAGTTTCAGCTATCCAGCATTCAAACAGCATTTGTGCAATAAATGCAATTTTTCTAGTTTCTGATTGGTTTAATGAACTGACCTGAATTGGAATGTTTATTATGTGAAGTGCCTTGAGACGACTCTTGTCATGATTTGGCGCTATATAAATAAACTTGAATTGAAATTTAATTGAATCCAGACCAGGCATGACCAGCGTGTGGCCCGGGGGCCACTTGCAGAGTGGTTTTGTGTGATCCCCCAAATGCATGAATTCTGTGGCTCCAGCTGATTTTTAATGTCTAGATTTTCAATATTTTGACTATTTTTGATCTACTTTGAGAAACACAAATGTAAATAATCACCATAATTTATTTTTTTATTTTTATTTTTTTCATTTTAAAAGAATATTGTTTTTATGGCTTGCAATGGCTGGACGATTTAGGCCCTCATTTTGCATAGTTTAGACACCCCTGAGCTGGTCATTTAAACTAACTGAATTCAGACTCCATGGGAGTTTAAATCAATTATAAGCTTGAACTCACATTTAACTTAAACCAACTGTTAGCACCGACTAGCCATTAGCTTGTAACAGGCAGAGCTTTCCACAAGTAAGACATAAATTGTTCATTGTTTAAAAGCTTTCCACGAGTCAGTAAAGAGTCTTCAGGACATGGTCTTATTTGAGTAAAAAAGGTCAAAAACTGCACCAATCTAAGGAGGTGTTTGGATGAGAGGAGAAATGTCTTCAAGCAACAAGAAGTCTAGTCTAAGGCTTCCAACAGAACCCCACTTCAAAAACACTCAAACCCCTGCTACAATAAATTAACTTTTGATCAAGTTTCATAGAAACAAAAAACCCTAACACAAAACCAAATTACCTTTGACTTAGTTTTCTAATTTCTCTCCACCTCTTCTCTTTTCTCAGGAGTGCCGGACTCTGTTTGACAACTGGTTTACTCCATCCAGCTTTCCTTCCACAAACAGGCTAGAGGAAGATCAATAACGTGTGCGCATAGGCTCTTATCTCTGTTCAAAGGAGGCCTTATCAGCCCAGCTTAAATGGTGTTTCATGAAAATTCCTTGAAACGTAATCTTGGAGGTGGAAGACAAAAGAAAAATGCTCCTTATCAACACATCAAGAGTGTGTGAACCTGAGTTTCACTTCTCCTCCTGGACCAAATCACAACAACCAGACACTTTAGGGAAAAAGGGAACACCTTGCAGGGATAAACAGCTTTTTAATAAATACCATATTTTTGTCTCAGATGAAGAAAAATTATATAATCTGTTTTTTTGTTTTTTTTGTTTTAAGTGAGTCAAACTATTAAATGTTGTTCAGAGCAAAGCTATCATAAAATATATTGATTGCTTGTAAATGCCATCCTCTGTTTGTTGTCTTGATGTTTCTCCAGGTCCCTCTGGTTTTATGTAAAAGGATTTTGCATAGAAAATGTGACAAAAACCCACAGTGAGTCCTCATTTTTCATTTTGGCTTACTTGCTTTACACCTCAGACCAGTTTGAGTGTTTCTTTTCTACATAGCAAACTCCAGGAATTTTACTTTTTGTTTCTCACCACGTGTGTGGTTATTGTGCTTTTTTTTTGCTTCTACCTTGGTTTTTATCTGAATTATGTTTGCTAAATCACTGACCCTACAGCCAAGGCTGAACCCAGACATCTACTGACTATAAGGCTGTGCTACGTATGGGCAGACATTAAATCATCCTTTGGCTTGGCTTTCACCATCACCACAGTCTGGTGCAATGCCTCCATACGTTTGTCCATCACTTGTAAACAAAATCCTTGAGAATGTTGAACTTCATCTTTGCTTCAAGCACAGAAAGTGAAACCCAACCATTCTACATCTGTTTTTCCTTCGGCTTTAAATCAATGCTGCTTACCTAAACTGTAAAACTTTTCAGAATAAAAGCACCCCTCTTTGGGAGCAATCCTCATCTTACTGACTTACCACTCAATAGTGGATCTGTGCTGCCAGGAAAGGCAAAGAAACAGTACAACAAGCGGCTGAAATCAATCACAAGCTTGGAGGTTGTTGTAAGAAAAAAGTGTGAAGAACTTGTTTCAAGGTTTTGGCAATTTATTGAGTTACGTTAACAGCCTGTGTTAACATGGTAAATGTGTTGCATAATCAAACAAGTACTAGAAAGCTTTAAATTTAAATTAGCAAAGAGGCACAAACGGCACTTTTACGGTTTCCAGTTTCTGTTTTCACAAGTTAAAAGTGCAGCATGGAAGAATACAGTGAGAAAATACCAATACAGTCTAATGTTTCAGTCATTTTGCAAAGAAGGTTATACATGTTTCATATCCAGCTGGCTGTGGGGATTGTCAGTTTTTCTCCTTTCAAAACAAAGGAAGGAGGGACTGTTTACCATCAGTGAGTGTGGGGGTCCCGTGTCTCCTGGAAGCTACTACCGCAGCGCCGACAATTGTAATTTGGCGATGGACGGCAAAAAGCTCCAGAAGTATTCAAAGTGGTTGCAGTGGAATGTTTTGTATGTGGTAATTTTAATAAGTTGTCAATAGAATATAAAGGCATTCAATAAAATGCAATATTCCATAAAAAATATGGATCATCAATAATATTGACCCTTTAATATTTGATTGATGATGAAACTAGGTGCTTTGGGTCCACCAGGGAAACAACACTTTATAATATAGTTTATAAAAATCTGTTTAATACTATAAAGGATGATGCAGAACTAATGAATATAAATGATGAGTTAAGGTGATATCAACGGAAACACTGAATGAGCAAGGATGAAATATGAGCTTAGATGTTATGAAAAAACCTAATTAAGTGTCTTAGAAAATTGTGATGTCTGGGTTGTAAAATAAGTCTGGCTGAATGTTTACTTAGGTTTAACAAGTTATCAAATTAATAATATAAACCTTCCTGACGCCAGGAGAGACAGTTTGATTCCGCTAGTGAGGGAAGTTCTAGGTAGGTCCAGCTAGCATGGAGGTTACTTCGGCCCAGCTGCCGAGAGGAGTTGACTTGTGGAATGTCAAAAGTCTTAGCTTCCTTTGAATTTGCATGGCTGGCCGATGAGATACATCCTGGGTCTGCTGGTGAGACGTTTCACGTGTGAAGAGTTGCTTCTCTGATGGAGTTATGCAGTTTTGCAAAGAAGGTTTGACCTTGAAAGGATGGTCCATTACTCGCTGAAACGGTCTGGCATAACTGTTCAACTCATTGAACTCAATTTTTAGAGGAAGCGTCATTCCTTTTCTTAACTGTTGTTTATACATTTAGACAAATCAGAACCTAACAAGTGTCAAATGTGCGTTTACCAAGATACCTCAGACACCACTGCTTCCTCAAACACTCAGAAGAGGCTTATTCCACTTAATGTCAAAACAGTCGATTAAACAGTCATTTATCAATAAAGTAATATTAATATGTGAATATACTGAAAATAAATCATCATTAAATTCAACAAGTAGACTCATTTGTGGTATTTAAGCAATTTTTCCAGAATAAACAATTATGGTGATTCAGTCACTGTGAAGCAGTCAAGATAATGAAAACACTTTAGATAAAACATTCATTGTTTAATGTAACTGTTCTCTTCGTCGTCGTCTTCCTCCGCTTATCCGGGTTCAGGTCGCAGGGGCAGCATCCCAACTAGGGAGCTCCAGACCGTCCTCTCCCCGGCCTTCTCCACCAGCTCCTCCGGCAGGACCCCAAGGCATTCCCGGACCAGATTGGAGATGTAACCTCTCCAACGTGTCCTGGGTCGACCTGGGGGCCCGAAACACCTCCCCAGGGAGGTATCCAGGAGGCATCCTGACTAGATGCCCAAACCACCTCAACTGACTCCTTTTGATCCGGAGGAGCAGCGGTTCTATTCCGAGTCCCTCCCAATAGAGCTCCTCACTCTATCTCTAAGGCTGAGCCCAGCCACCCTATGGAGGAAACTCATTCCGGTCGCTTGTATCCGCGATCTTGTTCTTTTTGTCATTACCCAAAGCTCATGACCATAGGTGAGGATTTGGACGTAGATCAACCGGTAAATCGAGAGCCTGGCTTTCTGGCTCAGCTCCCTCTTCACCACGACAGATCGGCTCAGCGTCCGCATCACTGCAGACGCCGAACCAATCTGCCTGTCGATCTCCCAATCCCTCCTACCCTCACTCATGAACAAGACCCCGAGATACTTAAACTCCTCCACTTGAGGTAGGACCTCTCTCCCGACGCGGAGCTGGCAAGCCACCCTTTTCTGGTGGAGAACCATTGTCTCAGATTTGGAGGTGCTGATCCTCATCCCAGCCGCTTCACACTTGGCCGCGAACCTACCCAGCAAGAGCTGAAGGTCAGAGCTGGATGAAGCTAGGAGGACCACATCATCCGCAGAAAGCAGAGACGAGATTCTCCTGCCACCAAACTCGACACACTCCACACCATGGCTGCACCTAGAAATTCTGTCCATAAAAGTGATGAACAGAACCAGTGACAAAGGGCAGCCCTGGCAGAGTCCAACCCTCACCGGGAACAGGTCAGACTTACTGCCAGCTATGCGGACCAAACTCACGTTCCTCTGGTAAAGGGACTGAATGGCCCTTAACAGAAAGCCACCCACCCCATACTCCTGGAGCGTCCCCCACAGGGTGCCCCTGGGGACACGGTCATAAGCCTTCTCCAAATCCACAAAACACATGTGGATTGGTTGGGCAAACTCCCATGACCCCTCCATCACCCTTGCAAGGGTACAGAGCTGGTCCACAGTTCCACGGCCAGGACGAAAACCACATTGCTCCTCCTCAATCTGAGATTCAACTTGAGCAAGACACTTAACCCACGTTGCCTGCTGGTGGTGGTCGGAGGGACTGGTGGCGCCAGTGCTCGGCAGCCTCGCCTCTGTCAGTGCGCCCCAGGGCAGCTGTGGCTACATTGTAGCTCATCCCCACCATTGTGTGAATGTGTGTGTGAATGGGTGAATGACTGATTGTGTTGTAAAGCGCCTTGGGGGGTTCTAGGGCTCTAGAAGGCGCTATATCAAATACAGGCCATTTATCGATCGGACCCTTCTCTCCAGTACCTTGGAGTAGACCTTTCCAGGGAGGCTGAGGAGTGTGATCCCCCTATAGTTGGAACACACCCTCAGGTCACCCTTCTTAAAGATGAGGACCACCTCCCCAGTCTGCCACTCCACAGGAACTGCCCCCGATGACCATGCAATGTTGCAGAGACGTGTCAACCACGACAGCCCTACAACATCCATAGCCTTGAGATACCCAGGACGAATCTCATCCGCCCCTGGTGCTCCGCCGCTGTGTAGTTTTTTGACTACCTCAGCAACTTCTGTCCCCGAAATTGGACAGTCCATCCTCAGTAGGGCTGCAACAAACGATTATTTGGATAATCGATGAATCGGATGGGGTCTCGACACGATTAATCGATTAATCGGATTACATGGGGGAATTTTTTAAAACTGCTAGGGAAACGTTATTTCTCTCCTTCCTTCATTTATTTAACACAACATTATTAGAAAACAGATCAATAGCAGAAAAACAACATGCCATCACCTAAATTGTCTTATAAGGTGTATAGACAGAGACCTTAAGCTACATCTATCTGTGACCTAAAATGCTTGGTCCAAGTTAAACAGCTTAAGGGCAATTCTCATCTGTTTTGTTTGATCTCATCTGTTGACATTTATTATAACTGGGGATGTCAAACAACAAATTTTTAAATGTAATTAAACATTGGCTGTGAATTAATCAAAATTAATCACTATTTCCAAAAATGACTGAAAAAATACCAAATAAAACAAAAGTAAATGAATGCCATCCTTCCTTGTGATGATGCCCTGGGCAACTGCCATAAAGTCACATCAAGAAATGCTGCTGATCATTCCAATGATCCCAAATAGACTCACATTAGGCCACATGAAAGCAACTGAACCCAAAAATATATTAACCAGTATATAACTGCCCTCTCACACAACACGCCTGCAGCAACAGTTAGGAATAATAAATTATTATACCTTTTGTTTTACTACAGCATCGGTACGCTTCCTGTGCACAGATTATTAAGGATGCTTGTTTCAGCTGTGAGATTAGAAGATAGGATCAATGAAAAAATAAGTTGTCCCACACTCCATGGAAACTTTCAGAGAATCCACAAATAGTGGCTTTCAAATAGTTTTGTTACTTTTTGCAAGTTTAGAAAAGAAGCAGATGAGACAGCATGTCTGATCATTTAGTTTTTCATCTGATAATATTAGAACATGTCAGTAATGTCTGAGGGGCTTTTATAAATACTGTATAATTAACACTACTGGAGAGGGTATGAATTACACAGAGGCTTCTGGGGAGCCCAGTAATGGGGGGGTTGCCTTGGCCCCCAAAATGTCTTGAAACGGCCCTGGGTGTGTGACTGAGTTTTGAAGGTGATCTGAATTGTATCAGATGTATAAATATGACATGTGTATAATTTATTGTTTTTTACTGGTAAAAACGTGTAGTGGAGATAAATCTACCTACATTTTACTTTTCAACACTTTGTTTTGTTTTCTTGTTTTTATTTAACTATTTCCTGTCCTGTCTGTCTCTGATCTTCCTGCATCTCCTCTAAACTCTCCAGAAAATCTGTTGCCTGGATTCTTACTTTTTCACCTCATCAGTTACTTTTGAGCAGATCAAAGGGATCTCCTGGCCGCAAAGCGCAGAGCGCGTTTTCGATGCTGCGTGAGGTGACATCACCACAGCACAGGTGATGAGCTCCGCAGTAGCGCGCTTCAGGCACAAATAAGACAGAAAATAGAGAACATGTGCAGACATGAACGATCGTGTGCTAATTATAGTTTTTTGGTTGCGCCACTTTGAGAATGGACCGTGCGCTGGAAGCAGCTGCCTGGATCGCTGCGCAACAACGCGCTGTGCCGCTCTCTGCTCAGAAGAGTCCAAAAATGATATAATATAGAAAACTTTTTTCCGGCTCCCCTGGATGTGTAGGATATACAGCTCCCCCATAATTCGATCCCTGCTCCTGGATGAAAAGCCGGACATTTTCATCAATACAAGAACCCGCAGTCCGGACGCCCGGACAGAGTGAAAAGTGGACAAGTCCGGGTAAAACGGAACGTACAGTCACCATAGTCCTCATAAAGCGGGAAATTATAGATACAGTATTGTGCTCGTGCCCTGGGCCCTTTAGAGTTCGTGGGCCCTGGGCAATTGCCCAGTTAATCCGGCCTTGGGCGGAACCGGTTCGCAGCAGCGCGAACCTTGCGCTGATCTGCCGGCTCTCCCTCGCGCTGATCTGACTTGCTCTGCACGCAACGGCGGGCAGGAAGGGGGGGGCGCTTTTGGGAGAGTTGTGCGACACAACGAATCGATGACGCAATTCGTTGCCAACGCTTTTAGTAATCGATTTTCATCTAATTTATCTATTCGTTGTTGCAGCCCTAATCCCCAGGTCTCCCGGTTAACTGTTCTTAATCCGTAAAGTAAAGAAATCATTTTATGAGCCATATAAATATATTTTTACTAAAAGGGAGTTAGATCAAAGTTGTGTCCTCTGTAAGAGAAGTCTTGTGAGGAGATCTGGAGCTGTAGGCCCGATAAGGATAAGTCAGATATTTCCTTATCGCCTCCTCCTGGCGTCATGGGTGACACACTGATGAAGCAGACCTTGTCTACGTAGCAGCAGTAACCAAATTCTAAAACAGGATGTCATTTTTACTTTATTTCTATAAAATGCACCTTTAATTTTGTTCTTGTAATGAATAGGAATACTGTCCAGATTTAAAGGCCATCATCAGAGTGTTCAGTGTTTGACATCCTATAGACATCAGTCAGAACAATGTCAGTTTGGAAAATCAGGGAAAGCAAGAGCTACCCACCTTATTCCTGGGCCAGCCCATGTAGAAACAATAATCCGAGCAACATCCGGTGAGATACAGGAAGTAGCCATTGGCTTGCATGGTGGGGTTTTGATTCTCCTAGCATTTTATTTGAACGTTTCCGTTGTTGCGCGGCTCAGGGACATGTTTTGCTGTTCATGGTTAAAAGCAGAGAAAGGTAAATGTGTGGCCACAAGAGCAATGTCTGAAACGAGCTCACTCCACTTTACATGAGGACTCGGTCTATTCCTGTCTGACTGCATTCTCGAACTGATTTTAAATCCTTCAAAAATATATACACAGAATATGAAAATAATTTATTTGAATGATACTTTTAACAAGCAGACAAATGATGAAAATAGAGCTCAGTGTTAAAGTTTATACATTATTGAATGTGTTGAAAATGATCATTAAACCTATTGTAAAAGTGACCTTCCTTTATGTAGAAACTAAAACCAGACTTGACGATGAGGGATTTTGAGGCTTTGACTCAATCAATCAATCAATCAAAGCTTTATTTATATAGCGCCTTCCGCAATCCTGTCAGGAAGCCCAAAGCGCTGAACATGGTACAGTTGTAAGTAATTATATAGAATAAATCAACAATTAAAGAAATTCAAATTACAAAAGCTCTGTCTGCTTTTTGGTAAGACTGAGTCCCATCTCTTTCAACAAAATTTACTTTCTCGCTGTCTGACGCAACAGAGCAAAGAAAGTACTGTATAGCTAAACTGCTAATGTATGTTTGCTTTGACCAGATCTTCATATTGTCTTCTCATCCCTCTGTAGAGCCCCTAGTGCCTCTGTCCCACAAAAGTGTTGTGTAGTTTCTGGTCAGCAGAGTGCTGTTCAATGTAAAGTTTTAAAACTGTCTACCGAGAGAGTCATGGACACACAATGTTATAGGAATGGATTAAAGTGATGGCATCCAGTGTTGCTTTAACACCATTATCTCTCCACGTTGTGACTGAGAAAATGTGCAAATGTCCTGTTGGGAAAAAAAACAATAGGTCTAAAGACACTTTTGCATCTGTCAAACTGTGAATGAATCACAAAACCCATGCAAAACTTCTTTACTGTATATTTTGTTGGAATGTATTCCAATGTTCTGACGCCTGCAAACTAATTTAGGATGAATTAAAGGTGGCAAAAAATGTACGACAATTNGCTCTGTCTGCTTTTTGGTAAGACTGAGTCCCATCTCTTTCAACAAAATTTACTTTCTCGCTGTCTGACGCAACAGAGCAAAGAAAGTACTGTATAGCTAAACTGCTAATGTATGTTTGCTTTGACCAGATCTTCATATTGTCTTCTCATCCCTCTGTAGAGCCCCTAGTGCCTCTGTCCCACAAAAGTGTTGTGTAGTTTCTGGTCAGCAGAGTGCTGTTCAATGTAAAGTTTTAAAACTGTCTACCTAGAGAGTCATGGACACACAATGTTATAGGAATGGATTAAAGTGATGGCATCCAGTGTTGCTTTAACACCATTATCTCTCCACGTTGTGACTGAGAAAATGTGTAAATGTCCTGTTGGAAAAAAAACAATAGGTCTAAAGACACTTTTGCATCTGTCAAACTGTGAATGAATCACAAAACCCATGCAAAACTTCTTTACTGTATATTTTGTTGGAATGTATTCAAATGTTCTGATGCCTGCAAACTAATTTAGGATGAATTAAAGGTGGCAAAAAATGTACGACAATTTTTAGGAGGAAGTCATCTCACAGGTTTTTCAAATGTGTTAAAATTGCAGCGACACAAGAGCAAGGCCCCTCTATTAAGATTGGAGCCCTTGCACACTTTCTGGGATATTTTTAAAATGATCCCAAACAAACAACCTATTCAAACCAAGGAAACCCAAAATCCAACCACTGCTGCTCATGAATGCAACATTGAAATTCAGTTTTCACACCTTTTAATTTTTATTTTACATCTAACTGTTTCATTTTCTGAGTTACTTTTAAAGTATTTTTAATTCATATTAGTTTCATCGAGGATTGACTACAGGTCTCAAGATTTCAACACCACACTAACATCAATCATCACAGGTCCAGCTGTGTGTCTAATATGTCTCTTGACTTTGTCTCTGAGGTCAGTCATTCTTCTGCCTCTTCAACCACAGCTGTTTTTATGAACTACAGAATTCAAACCCAAAGTTTTAAACACTTGAACATCTTTTGTCGAATCATCCTGCCCGTTGCAGACATTATTCTTGCCCCTATGAGCTGTATTAATTAATATAAACAGAGATTTAATTCAGACAAGGCAACTTTATATTCTGATGATTGATTTTAAAATGGTTTACAGTTCCACAAGAATCTAACAAGTTACCTGTGTACTCAGGAGTGTTTCCTTACTTTCTTTTGTTTGTGAATTCAGAGTTGAACACATTTTAACCTCAGCTGTGACTGACAACAACAGTTAAATATGCTTATTATGATGCATTAATGTTAAAATGATCTTAAATGTCTCTACTTTAACCACAGTATATCATCACAATGACAGCGTGCAGAAAAAGTCTCTGTCCCTAAATTTGTTGAGCATAAAGTTAATTTGTTACTAACTGGAGGTGTTAACGTGCTAACTGGTATTGACCGTATGTGTGCATGTATAAAAATGCATAACATATTCAGATGTAGTGAACAGAAGATACACTGCATTTGAATTCACATGATGTCTTGCTGTTTTCTTCAGGACTTAAAGGAAATGTGACGTTTTTGTTTCCCCTTCCTCCGCGTCTCTGTTGGCTCCCGACGACTCTCTGCCCGAGGCGCCCTGTAATGAGGAGGCTTTGAAACTGTGTCATTCGGGGTTACTTCTTAAGCTCTTTGTCTTAATCTGCAAATCAGTTCTTTATCTGATCACTCGTGTTTTGATCAGATCCATTTGTATGCAAAGCGGATGCTGTTTCTGTGTACCGAGCACGTTGATATCACTACTTGCAGCAGAAACACTCCCTTTTTATTTTTTCTGTCTCTGAGTGAGCAGGCGGAGGGACTTTACTGTGCAGGGCGATAAGCAGATAGTGTGCAACACATTTATGAGTTAGATTTAATCCTCTAAAATAGTCTTTTATCTGTCTTTTCTGCTTTCGGTCTTTTATCTAAAAAACTGTAAAGTTCTAAACTAGAAATTCCACTCTTTGATCTAAAAGTCTCAATGTTTTGAACAAAGATGATTAGATTTCATGATGTTTTGATATCAGCATGTTACAGTTAATGAATGTGGTAGCCATGGTTTTGGGTGTGGTGGAGGCTACAGCAGCAGCATCAGGAATCTCCTGGAACAAACAGCAGCAGCAGTAATCAAAACATCGCCACCCACGCCGTCACGGGCTGTTCAAACTCACCTTTGGGCTGGAGGTACAGAAATGTGAAATGCAGCATGGCGACACTGAAGAAGTCTTTCTTTACCACAGCCATCAGACTCCTGACCTGCTGAGCACCCTCTTCATATTATTGATTATTTTTGCATTTTACATGTTTCTTTCTTATCTGGTATATTTTTACACCTGATTACATTTTGGCATCTGGTAAATTTCATTGTGCAAGTAAACATGTTTCCTTCATACGTAATAAAGCTTTGAATCATTGGATCCAATGTTTTTGCATTAGAGCCCATTCACCGTGATACTGTAGTAACATCATAATGAACGATACTTGGACCATAATGGTACCCGCACACGACATGGGACATGCAGTAACAAAACTGTCAAAAGGAGAAGAAAGAAGTTTGTTGTCATTTAAATAACACTGACATTCATAAGCACACGTCCGGAGCTGTGTGTTCTTGGTGATAGCATGATGTCATCTGGTTTAACCAACAGCTGAGAATTGACATTTATCATTATGTAGTATTAGTAACTCATTCTTTTATTTGACATCTGATATCAGCTCATCTTTTTTCACTTCAGTGGATGTTGCTAGGTTACTTAAGATGCTGTGTTCCTCTTGAGGGGGTGCAAACAAGCAATGGTTTATATCCCTGCTGTGTATGATTACAAACTGAAAACTTCAAGAATAAAGTCCAAATAATTTTTCCTAAAAACATTTTTAAGTGGACCGTTTCTAGTCGAGGATACAAATTCTGTTGTTCTGTTTCAGTTTTTATTGACACACTGTCATGTTTTTTGTCCCTTTTTTCCCCAGCCCCTCCAGTTCCCACTCCAGGTTCTCCTTTTGTGTTTCATAGCGCCCTCATGTGTCCTTTGTCTGCGTCTCATTTATGTGTCTCTTTGTGTTCCTCATTTGTCCCCTGGTCTTCAGCCTTCCAAATATATCTCTCAGGTCCTGTGTTCCTTTAGTCTTCTCCAGTCACCCCTCTGCAGTGTTTATAGTTTCAGCTTTTCATTTCATTAGTCTCTTTTATGTTTTGTCCCACCAGTCTTTGTAGTTCTCCTTCCCTTTAGAATATTAGTTATGTGGTTGCTTTTCTTGTTTTAGGTTCATGTGAGTTCCCTCCCTGATTAAGTATTGCGTTCACCTGGTCCTCTCCCCACACACCTGCAGCTCATTTGCCTCCCATCATGCCCCAGTTTATTTAAGCCCTGTCTTGTCTCAGTGTCTTGTCGGTTCATTGTCGTTGTCAGTGTTGTTTTGTCCATCTCGAGTGTTCGCCTGATCTTGCTCATGAAAGAGCTTCTGCCTTGCCTTTTGCCAGCATTTGCCTTTGGATTTATGCCCAGCCTCCTAAAATAAAATGATTTTTACTTCATATCCACTTCTGCCTTGTGTCATCCTGGGTTACTGCTTTTTGGGTCGAAACCATCCTCTCAACGTGACACAATGGACCAACCAACACGGGACCCAGCAGAACCCTGGACTCCACCATCAGACCACTACCGGTACTGTGGCGACCCAGATGGACGCCGTGCCTTCACTGAGGCATGCGCTCGGCTGGACTCGGCTTCTTCGGATTTCGATAGACTATCTGTCATGTTGTACAGTTTGGGTGGTAGCGCCCTGGAGTGGGCTGCGGACTGTTTTGAAGGACGTACAATCAGGACTGTGCCTTTCTGGGACTTTGCCAAGAACCTACTACTCACCTTTGGCCGTGATCCTCCTCCACCAGTCGCTCCTGCCACCTCCTCCTCCATATCTCCTCCATCTGCTCCAAAACTCCAGTCCCGTCCTGCTTCTGCCCAATCTATCAGAACCGGCTTCATCTCATTCTCCCCTGAACCTGTTGGTGCCATCTCAGCACCTCTGATGGGCCAAATCACCACAGCCTCACCTGGTCCCGACAACACTGCCTCTTCATCCCTGGTGGGTTGTTATTCCTCCCCATCCTCAGTTTCTGCCAGCGTCATCTCCACACCTCCACCTGTTCCAGACAGTGCTGCCGCATCCTCTCCGGAGGGCTGCCATTCCTCTTCCTCAGTTTCTGTCGGCATCGTCTCTTCACCTCCGATGAGCCGAAAGCTCCCACGTCGACGATGCCGCAACCATCGTGTTCTGCGGTGGTCCTGAAGGACGCATCGCATCGTGTCTCTGCGGTGGTCCAGGAGGACGCAACGCATCCTGTCTCGGCGGTGGTCCCGGAGGACGCGTCGCATCCTGTCTCGGCGGTGGTCCCGGAGGACGCGTCGCATCCTGTCTCGGCGGTGGCCCCGGAGGACGCGTCGCATCCTGTCTCGGCGGTGGTCCCGGAGGACGCGTCGCATCCTGTCTCGGCGGTGGCCCCGGAGGACGCGTCGCATCCTGTCTCGGCGGTGGTCCCGGAGGACGCATCGCATCCAGACCAGCTCTTCCACGAGGCTCCGGTCCAGCTCTTCCACGAGGCTCCGGTCCAGCCCTTCCAAGAGGCTCTGGTCCAGCCCGTCCAAGAGGCTCCGGTCCAGCCCGTCCAAGAGGCTCCGTTCCAGCCCATCCAAGAGGCTCCACTCCAGCCCGTCCAAGAGGCTCTGGTCCAGCCTTTCCACGAGGCTCCGGTCCAGCCTTTCCCAGGGGCTCTGGTCCAGCCTTTCCAAGGGGCTCTGGTCCAGCCTTTCCAAGAGGCTCCAGTCCAGCCTTTCCAAGAGGCTCCACTCCAGCCCGTCCAAGAGGCTCCAGTCCAGCCTTTCCAAGAGGCTCCAGTCCAGCCTTTCCACGAGGGTCCGGTCAAGCCCGTCCAAGAGGCTCCGGTCCAGCCCATCCAAGAGGCTCCAGTCCAGCCCGTCCAAAAGGCTCCGGTCCAGCCTTTCCACGAGGCTCCGGTCCAGCCTTTCCCAGGGGCTCTGGTCCAGCCTTTCCAAGGGGCTCCGGTCCAGCCTTTCCAAGAGGCTCCAGTCCAGCCTTTCCAAGAGGCTCCGGTCCAGCCTTTCCAAGAGGCTCCGGTCCAGCCTTTCCACGAGGCTCCGGTCCAGCCTATCCACGAGGGTCCGGTCCAGCCCATCCACGAGGCTCCGGTCCAGCCCATCCACGAGGCTCCGGTCCAGCCCGTCCACGAGGCTCTGCTCCCTGTCCAGCCCGTCCACGAGGCTCTGCTCCCTGTCCAGCCCGTCCACGAGGCTCTGCTCCCGGCCCAGTCCATCCACGAGGCTTCGCTCCCGGCCCTGCCCGGCCACGAGGCTCTGCTCCCGGCCCTGCCCATCCACGAGGCTCTGCTCCCGGCCCAGCCTGTCCAAGAGACTCCGCCCAGTCCGGCGCCTCCAGGCCAAGGGTCGACGCCCCCAGGCCAGAAGTCGACGCCCCCAGGCCAGACATCGACGCCCCCAGGCCAAGGGTCGATGCCCCCTGGCCAGAAGTCGACGCCCCCAGGCCAGAAGTCGACGCCCCCAGGCGAGAAGTCGACGCCTCCTGTCTCGAAGTAGACGCCTCCAGCTCTGAAGTAGACGCCTCCAGCTCTGAAGTAGACGTCTCCATCTCTGAAGTAGACGTCTCCAGCTCCAGCTCTGAAGTAGACGTCTCCAGCTCCAGCTCTGAAGTAGACGTTTCCAGCTCCAGCTCTGAAGTAGACGTTTCCAGCTCCAGCTCTGAAGTAGACGTCTCCCCACAAGTGTCTACGTCCCAAGTGTTCCTGTCTCATGTCTCCCCACAAGTGTCTACGTCCCAAGTGTCCTGTCTCAAGTCTCCCCACAAGTGTCTACGTCCCAAGTGTTCCTGTCTCAAGTCTCCCCACAAGTGTCTACGTCCCAAGTGTTCCTGTCTCAAGTCTCCCCACAAGTGTCTACGTCCCAAGTGTTCCTGTCTCAAGTCTCCCCACAAGTGTGTACATCCCATGTGTCCATGTCTCAAGTCTCCCCACAAGTGTCTATGTCCCAAGTGTCCATGTCTCAAGTCTCCCCACAAGTGTCTACGTCCCAAGTGTTCCTTTCTCAAGTCTCCCCACAAGTGTCTACGTCCCAAGTGTTCCAGTCCCCACAAGTGTTCCAGTCCCCTCACAAGTGTCTATGTCCCAAGTGTTCCAGTCCCCTCACAAGTGTCTACATCCCAAGTGTTGCAGGCCCCACAAGTGTTCCAGTCTCAAGAGTCCCAAGTGTCCCAGTCTCAAGAGTCCCAAGTGTCCCAGTCTCAAGAGTCCCAAGTGTCCCAGTCTCAAGAGTACCAAGTGTCCCAGTCTCAGTCCCTGTCTCCAGAGTTCCAGAGTTGTCCTGTTCTTTGTCCCTTTGTTCCCCAGCCCCTCCAGTTCCCACTCCAGGTTCTCCTTTTGTGTCATAGCACCCTCACGTGTCCTTTGTCTGCGTCTCATTTATGTGTCTCTTTGTGTTCCTCATTTGTCCCCTGGTCTTCAGCCTTCCAAATATATCTCTCAGGTCCTGTGTTCCTTTAGTCTTCTCCAGTCACCCCTCTGCAGTGTTTATAGTTTCAGCTTTTCATTTCATTAGTCTCCTTTATATGTTTTGTCCCACCAGTCTTTGTAGTTCTCCTTCCCTTTAGAATATTAGTTATGTGGTTGCTTTTCTTGTTTTTAGGTTTTTTCTTGGGTCATGTGAGTTCCCTCCCTGATTAAGTATTGCTTTCACCTGGTCATCTCCCCACACACCTTCAGCTCATCTGCCTCCCATCATGCCCCAGTTTATTTAAGCCCTGTCTTGTCTCAGGCCTAGTCCACACGTAGCCGGGGTTTTTTGAAAACGAATATCCGCCCCTCCAAAAACTTGCACCCACACCACCTCGTTTTAAAACAAAACTCTGTCCACACATACCCGGATAAATACGTTGTTAAGGACATGCCAGACCTGTAGGCAGCATTACTTCCCCCGTTCTTAACCTCATCCTTCGTCTGTGGTCTTCCGCAAGGAGCAGTAAGTCCGCTTGCAAAAACAAACGAGCAAAAAGCGCTTGGACAATTGGTAAAGCGAGCGCAGCTCTGAGGGCTTCCATGATGCCGGCTAGTGTAAACACAGGTCGCACACGTGATGTCAGCATTTTTTGTCGGGGAAAGTGACGTTGCGGACCTTAAAACTCCGGTTTTGTCTGTCCACACGCAGACACCCAAAACGGAGAAAACGCAGATCTTCACTTTGGCCGGAGTTTTTAAAAAGATCCATTTTTGTGTGAAAAAACTCCGTTTTCGTGTGGATGACAGGCCAAAATGTGGGAAAATATCTACGTTTTGGCAGATCCCTGGCTACGTGTGGACAGGGCCTCAGTGTCTTGTCGGTCCATTGTTGTTGTCAGTGTTGTTTTGTCCGTCTCGAGTGTTCGCCTGATCTTGCTCATGAAAGAGCTTATGTTTTGCCTTTTGCCAGCGTTTGCCTTTGGATTTATGCCCAGCCTCCTAAAATAAAAGGATTTTTACTTCATATCCACTTCTGCCTCGTGTCATCCTGGGTTACTGCTTTTTGGGTCCAAACCATCCTCTCAACGTGACACACAGCATTCTGTGTGTGTTTTACCTAGTAATTTGCTTTAGATAAGGGGCATTATATTAAAAATGAGGTGCGGTCTTGACTCCTTCTACCCAGCGTCCACAGCAGAACTTCATCCAGACCTTCACAATAAGAGTCTCAAACTTACACACGTGCCTCAAATCTCCTGAAGCTATTAAGATAATGTATTGATATTTTAATCTGTTAAACTTTTACCACATAATACAAACAGAACAGATACAGCCGAGTTCACTTCCTTGGGCTGTTATTGAAAGAATACATATGTTCAATGCTTTTCCACCCTGGAAATAATATTCAAACTTTTTCCGCAATTCTTAATGTCCAAATTTTCTCCCAGAATTTTTAATGCTACGTAGTACTAATGTTAACAGACATTAGTGTTTACAGATGAATTTGTATAATTTTCAAGAAGATAGAAAACAGAACTTTCACTGTGTGGAAATAAAAATTATCTGACAAGCAAAAAATAACAAAGTTGTTGAAATTTAAAGTTGACAGAGTCTTGTAAAAATTAAATTGAGAGGTCAATTAAAAATGCTTTCACCTACTTCCTCAGTTCCACATTAAATATGAAGACATTCTGGTTAACATTGCATTTTCTAGGCCTAATGATAAAAATGGTTTAGAAATTAGCTTTAGTCAAAGTTAAAGGGATGTATTATGCAAAACTAACCTTTTACATCTTTTTGTGTTGCCATGTGGGTCTCTTCTCCATAAACACTCCAAATGCATCCATCTGTTCTCTGTCAGTGTTTAGTTTATGGAATTATACGCCAAAAACAAGCTGTTTTAAAAGTCCCCATTTGTGATGTCACAAATGGGGACTAGTTGAAACAGATTAAAACAGAACCACCTCTCACATGCACGAGAGAGCTGCTGCATGAGGTGCTCTGTCTCTACTCTGAAGCTCTCCCCTCATTCACTGCCAATGAAGACTAAAGTCATCATTTGCATTTTTTTACTGTGTGGGCATCCGAACGAGCCCCCGCACTGTGAGAACAAACATCTCAGCTCTAAAGCCGAGCGTCATCCGTGTACGTCACACGTCACATGATCGGGAAGCAGGCAATCCATGTGTTAGGAAATCGTTTTGGGCCGCTGCTATTAAAAAAAAGTGAGGTGTGAACCGGAAAAGCTTCTGCCGATCACAATTTGACAACGGATTATGAAAGAACGGATAACGCTTGAAACGCGCGGATTCTTCCTGTAAGAGGTGTCTCCTCTTTGTTTTGTTAGTTTTGGTGTTGACATCATTATAGAGCGCAACGTTCTGTGACTCTTAAAAAAAACAGTAAAAATGCTGAAAAACACTGGCAGCGAAGGGCTTTTCTCATCCGGAAAATGCTGGCAGCCTATAGTAGCCCGAGTGGTGGAAGGCATGGTGTGGCCAGCATAGCATCTTTTCTTACTGTAAAATGAGAGTGCCCTGAAACGTCTCATTCTGGAAGGTACTAAAACTGTCAAGAATGAAACTGCTGAGAAGTCAAGAGGGATTTAGTGCAAAGAACTTCATGAGCATGTTTTCTACCAACCATAGAACTATTATAACTTGTGAAAAAAGTCATCATATGTTCTTTTTGTGTGTTTAAGGTGTATGGATCTCTTACACTATCAAAATCAGTTTTGTGGAAAATAAAAGATAAACCTTTTAAACATAAGAAGATTAAGATAGTCTTTGGTTCATTAAAACATGCAGCTAAAAAAATCTGTCTGTAACAAAACTAAGCTGTATAAAAAATCACAGACTACCTAATATTTCCATCTTCATCTGAAGCTTAAAAGGTAAAAAACATTTTTTCAAACAGACTAAAAAACACCTTATTAAAAGTAAAATGAGGAATTTAGTTTGGTGGCTGCTTTTTGCAAATCAAAACAATTGCATTCAAAATATTCTAATGCTTTTATTTCCCTACAGAGTTTTTGGTATTATATTTGTAGTTGCTCAAAAATGAGATGAATAAATGAATACTTTAGAGGAAGTGCTCACCTAAACCTGCTCCTGTGACCAGAGTGCTGTTTAGCGCCTCTTGTCCACGATAGTCAGTAGTTCTGACACTGTCCTTTTGGCATTTCCCTTCAGATGTTTCAGCCCCTCTGAGCTGATGTTTTTAATCACTGTGAATCTGATGTTGTTGTCAACCCTCAGGCTTTTGTTCCACCAAACCCAGGAATAGAAAAATGGCAGAGGCCACCTCAGATTTCAGCATGGTGCAGCAAACTGGAAATTTGCCCCAAAGGAAAAAGACCAATATCTGACCTTACACAACAAAACACAAGGTGCACATTGATTCCAAATTTTAGGAGTACTTTTAACACTTTAAAAGGTGAACTTGATTATTGTTTTTTTTTTGTTGTTGTTTTTGTTTTGTTTTACCCGATCTGCTGTCTCCCTCACTTCTCTGTGGTAATACCCCTGATTATGTGATTGTTTCGAGCTTTGCTTTTCCTGTTTGAGTGCTGCACAGAAATACACACATAAGCTTAGATGGTGCAAAGGACTTACATGACATCTAACAAATAAGTCTAGGCAAAGTACAGAAATAGACCATTTTATGTTTTGGAAACAAAACATTTGTTTCATTTTCATTGGTAGCATAATAACCTGCCCTTTAAATTAAAAACTCAACAACAGCTTTGCTAAATATTGTTTGAACAGCTTGTGAATGTTAACCAAACGACACTAGCTCCCTCATGTGGTGGTTTGGCATATTGCAACTTTCCCCTCGGGTTGAAAACATTCCTCCCTGTGGATTTTACTCTTCATACTTTCAGTTTTTTTTTACGATCCAGCCGATTGCCTTGAATTAATCTGCAACGCTGAACCTTCTACTCTTATAGCTTATGTAACTCTAGATCCAGAATCCTGATCCACACAGAGCAAACAGTGAGAGTTTATTTACAAGAGAACAGCAGTAGAGTTGCTTATTTCTATTATTAACTCTGTTACAGAATAAAGTATTAAATCTACACCAAAATGCACATATTTATTAAGTGTAGTTCCTTTACTTGTCCAGTCAGAATGACTGTTTTAGAAGGTTTGATCAGAATGACTGTTTTAGAAGGTTTGACTAAATATGGCCCACATGAAAACACATAAAGGCAGTTGGCAAACAACAGAAGCTGGACAGTTTCAAGCTAAATGTCACAGCTTAAATTTATATTTCTGCACAGTTCAGCTTTTTCTACTGCTCACACAATGCACCTTTATGTGTGCTGCAGAACTCTGGAACGTAAAATATAATTTAATGAGTACTTCTACTTGTTTATAATGGACTGTTCTCTTTGATTTATGTTATTTACCATGATCCAAATTGGAGGAGGAGGGTCGGCATGTTGGATATATTAAATCTGAGTAGTTTTGGGCAGAATCAGTACCTCAAAATGTGTGTTTTACATAAAAATAAGTGGTCATGTCTGGACTTAATGCTGTGTCGGTGTGGTGTGGTTTAATGGGTTTAGTATTTCTGAGCTGGACGAGAGAAAATGTCTCCCTGAGGGGGAAAAGTCTGATACTTGTTCTAAGGCAAGTTTTTATTATTGAATAATTTGAAAATGATCAAATAATAACAGTCAATCAAGTGTTTCTGAGACTAGAAACATTCCTGCTTCTGTGTTTGGAAAAAGAAAGTTGCTTTTTACTTTTTTACTTTTAAACAGAGAAAATAAAACATTTTGAGTCGTATTAAATTTGTTTGTCCACATTCTGACATTTGGGTTTTTTTTCCGGTTTCATTGACAAATGCAGCTGTTTTGTTAAATATACCATTCAGAAGCTTTTATGTTCTTGCAGGTAATCCTAATTTAGTGGATAATCATCAGTGATCCCGGTTCAGAACAATGCCTCATAGACGATGAATACTTGAACATCTAACCATAACAGGTGAAACTTGCTAAATTCATCCTAAACATATTAGGAATTCCACTCTGCAGAGGATATATTTGTCTCTCAAGGAAACGAGGTCCTGCAGCTGATTACAGTAAACTTTTACTGCACTCATCCCCATGTTCCTGTTTCATGGCTCATGTTAAAGTTATCCATCAGCTCACATTTCTGTTTGGCTCTCCAGTGTTATTCCTGCTGATTGCTAAATCAAGACCTCATTCAACTGGCACATTTCTCCTTGTACAGCCCCGGTGACAGACTCTTTACCTTTACTTTAATACAGTTTTATTTCTGGCAGAACTTATAGTGACAGCTCATTGAGGATAAATACATCCAAGCAGTCACATGATCTAACTCTGTTTCGGTTTGTACAAAGGCCTCTTGCAATTAAAACGTAGCCGTTTGAAGGATAGGGTAGACATTTTTGTGAATGCAGATATTCGCTCACTTGCCAAACTTTGAAAATGATGATGAGTGTTGGTTTTGCATGAGGACAAATGTTAACCACCAATATGCAGAAATAAGTACTCCTAAAAACGTTTGGGGTCATATTTGTCCTGTTTTCTATTAAAGCACATATGAGATTAGTGTAATAAGGAACATAGCAAATGAACAGGATCTGACTAAACTAATTTCTTTTAACTGTTGCTTTCATTAGAAAAATAAAAATTTATAGCAATATCAGTCTGGCAGACCTTTAAATATTACAGCTTCATAATACTCTGATGATATTTCACCTCCTGCTTCCAGGAGCATCTCCCACAAGATAGATTGGCTTGATGAAGTCTTTTTTTCATAAGTACAGGCAAGCTGCCTCCTTTTCAGATCAGCAGGGTTCAGATCTGGAGACTGTGCTGGCTACTTCACTAGAGTCAGTAAACTGGCTAGTTGCTTATGGTTTGTAAAAATATTGCTGACATATTTTGGAAGTGTGCTTCGGATCATTATCCTACCGTAGAACAAACGCCTCAGTCAGCTTACCCACATGACGCAGACTGGGAGTTGCAGACAACAAATTCTATGCATAACTGTAGATCTTTTGTTGAGAATCTACTTGCACAATTTCTGTTTAACTGTTTCTTGTTCTGGTTCGTTGTGTGCTGCTGCCCTCATGGCCACGTCTCTCTTACAAATGAGAGACAAATATAAATTAAAAATAATCAGATAAATTTTCTTTGTTGAAAAATAAATAAATTACCAACTGATCCGAATCTTCTGATACATTTGACCAGAATTCCCACATATATATATAAATTGTCTATAATATTGCTATATACTACTACATAATCACAGGCAGCTAAAGGTATCTTGTTTTTATAAGTGGAAAAAAACTGATACGACTTAATGTTTTGTTTATTTATGACTGACACAGAAAAATACTCTCTTGTTACATTTTACCACCCTTTGTAAGTGTGAGTCATCCCAATACATCAAGACATATCTGCAGCTTTCAACTTTGACCTTGGAGTTTTGAGGCCATGCTGTGGTTTGCAGAGGTTCTGCATTTATTGCTACAGCATTTATGAGGTGTTTTTATTAATTTAGCATGTTTGCAGCCTTGCCAGGTGAATGGTCTGATTCATCGTACAAGAGTTGTGCTAATTTAATCTTTTGGAGACTTGATTGTGTTTCCTCCTGTCTTTACCAACTAAATGATTTCCAGACCAACGAGGGCCTAAAATATCTCTCTAAAGGTCAAAGTTTTAGTCTAGTGTTGGGTGAGCTTCTAATATATGTTCATAAATCCGTAAAATTAAGAAAAAAATCTGCTCCTTAATTATTTTGAATTTATGGATTAAACAATCAGTCAGCATATGACAAAACTTGTAAAGGGAATACTTTTTCTTTCTTCGAGTTGCATTTCTGATTGCCCATGTGCTTTAAATCTCACTCCCTCTCTGAGATAGTTGTGCTACAGCTGAAATAACACATTTTCACTTGTCAAGTTGCAGTTTAATTGTGGTGAGGAATAAAGAATGTCAGTTTTGATAAGAGGAACAGTAGTTCTTTGATTAGCTCGTCACATATGAAGAGGATTACACCACTGAACACATCTCATCATCGTCTTTGGTGACAGGTAACTGAAGTTCAACAGTAAGACGTAACACCTCTGAACTCTGAGTCCCCATCTGTTATCGCTCTGTTGGTGAGGTTGGTGAGTCGTCCTCCAGCAGCAGCAGCTGTGTGTGGTATTCTGTGGGTGGTATTCTCTGTTCAGCTCGCAAATTCATGGATCAAGTGTGCTGACTCCTGTCCACAGCGGTATGCTACGATACAGTCACCCTTCGCTTTGCACCCAGCTGCTGAGGCTGAGAACATCTGCTCTCATTGTTTCAGGGTTACTTAAAGTGAGACCTTACGTTTAACGCCTAATTAACTCAACTTGACCCCCAGCTTCACAAGTAATCCACAGAAGAATCTGTTTCTGTTTGTGTGAGTATCACCATGCTATGATCCTGCCAACATAAGGTCAGAAATGCAGATTTCTTTTTCAACAAGGTCTTTTTGCTGAAGTATTTTGAATTTCTTTTAACACTGAATACAGAGCAAAATTCCCCATCCTCACCTGCACTGCTAAACTGGATCAATAAAAAAAATTAAATCATAAATGACCCGCACTTAGAGTAAGGACTCCAAAGCGCTTTACACTACAGTGTATCATTCATCCATTCACACACATTCACACACTAATGGTGATAAGCTACGGTGTAGCCACAGCTGCTCTGAGGTGCACTGACAGAGGCGAAAGTCTAAATAGAATTATGTCAGATCATAACACACATGGAAATGTGGCAGGTGATCGTCAGCAGCTCTCACATGCCGGATCCAAGTCCAAAATAAATTCTGGACAGTCCTTCTAAGGCACACCACCCCGAGCTGGATGACACAGTGTCCTACACAAATGGAGGATCCATGATTGATCCCCAGAACCCCGCACCAGACCAAGTCATCAACACACAGATCAAAGCAAAAAACATCACATGTACAACACCAAGTAACGCAGCATCATACCCGAAGACAGCTGGAGACAGGCACCATCCCCATCCTGCATGGATATGCAGGTAAAGAAAATGAATGGGTGGATGCTTTCATCACATTTATTTCAATATCTTCATATTTATTCATTTAATGAGGATTTTTGTGTTGCTTTATTTGGAGAATGAATCATAACACCACACAACACATTTTGAACATTAAATGTTCTTTAAATGGTATTCTATACCTTTTAGAAGTATTTGTTCTGCTGTGATTCATCTGTGAGAATATTCAAAAGCAGTCATTTAGGGCCCATTCCTACCCAAATGAATAAAAAAACAACCCTGTTCAGCATGTCATATCTCTGCTTCAGTTCACCTGAAGTGCTGCAGAAACCTGTTCATCACTCAATCATTTAGATCAGGTGTGTGGCAGCAGGGAACACCTAAAACCTGTAGGACAGGAGGACGCTGAGGACCAGGGTTAAGAAACACATGAAGGAAAAACCAGAGCAGGGCTGCAGCTGCTGCTGAGAGAGGGCCTGAAGCATTGATCATACTGAATGCAGAAAAGATGTGGTCCAGTTTCACATGCATCAGAAATCTTTGACTCCAATCAGAACACTTACACCAGCTGTAGTGTGGATCCAGAGCTCCAGAAATGTCCACTTGGAGTCCGGACCTTGCATGAGGATTACATTTAAAGAATTCACCTGAGCCAGACAGGAAGTGAGATGTGGTTCAGCTTTATGGAGATTTTATTAAAGTATTTTCATTCAATAATCAGTTGTATGTTTTACTTTGAGGCATCATCAGCACATCTGACTATGTGAGTACTCATGGTACAAGAAAATGGCTCAGGGGGTTCACAAGTCAAAAAAGGTTGGGAACCACTGGTCTATAGGGAAAGACCCTCATTCGCCCAGGCGAATGAAATCAATTTTTTTATGAAGCACTTTTCATTCAGTTGATGCAGCTCAAAGTGCCTTACAGATTAAAATGTCCCCACATCATCCTAAAATTCCCATCCAACCCAGCAACACCCCACCCCCACACACACACACATTCAGAGCAAAAGACATAGGGGCATTGGGCTGAGTTCGGATGAACCATAAAGCCTGAAAACATCAGTGGAGTGATCTGCCTCGGGAGCAGCAGGACAATGGCAGCAGCCAGGGCATCACCACAGGGCGCTCAGAGTGACTAGATGTCAAATAGAGAAAGTAAAAATAGTTTTTTCAGCTCTGCTATATAAATGAAAGGAATTCATGACCCTGCAACATGTTAAACTAAAATTCAGGTGCTTCAAATGTTTTGTGTAACGGAATGAAATGACTGTTTCCCCTCTCCTCTGTACAGAACTAGTCTGCATGAGATATGGCCTCAAGGTCTCATGCATTTGCTTCTAACCTGCTTCTTTTCAGCTCAAACAGAAGAATGAAGAATGGACTGTCTCCTTTTAATTAATCAAATAACTTTATTTTAACCCTTTAGGCGCCATAGTTTTTTCAGTAAAATATGAGTTTTTATATCATTATTTAAAGAGCTTGTAGCTTAAATCTGGTTAGAGATAGAGGAATATTGTAAATTAGAAAAATCTTCAGTATGAGCCAAATTTTGTGACAGGAACAAATTCACTCACATAATTTGCATAATGTGACATCATCAGGAGGCATCCATATTGGATTGCATCACATTTGCAGATTTTTTTTAATGTTTTTGTCTTATTTTCTTAGTGTTGTTATTGTTTATGATACAAACATACACATTCCTATGTAGACATAAATAACTATGTATGTATATATATAATATTTATTACTTTATTGGTATTTTGTTATGTTTACTGCGTATCAATCAAGAGCACTGTTTTTGGTGCTTCTGTGTCATGAACACATTTCACTCATCCCTTCTTTGGTTTATTTTGTTTATAATATATATATATATATATATATATATATATATATATATATATATATATATATATATATATATATATATATATATATATATATATATATACTCCTCAATCTCAGGCTTTTCCACAAGCCCCATGCAGAACTGAATGGCAATGAACACTTTCATTTCTAGGACAGTTACATCGTACCAGTCATTATATCTGGAGCTAGATTTCAGATATGGTGAGCATATAGGTTAGTTTCAGTTGTGATGAGGGTCCAGAATTCCTCATCCAAAAAAGCTGACAGAAAATGAATGTGTTCTGAATTTGACAGATCCCTGTCTCCACAGTATCCAACTGGCTCATCAAAATGCCTGATCCACTTGGAATACTGTTCCTCTTCTCCCAAACTGACCCAGCCATCATCATTATTATTGTCACTGAGGCTGTGTTGGGCCACCCCCCTGCTAGCAGTGATTTTTTTCCTGCAGTTCCTTCCCCTCCTGCTGCACTTCCCGCAGTTTACACCCCCCGGGGCTGAATCAATCACCAGCGGGGTTTTCACCGGCCCGATCACCACCACTACATCCCTCCCCACGGAGGTGACGTGGAACATCGGACAAGGTAAGGGCTGTATGGGCTGCTTGTGTAACTGCGTCATCGCTGACAGACTCTCTGTTGCTGCGCGCTGAAGCCACGCTTTCCATCTCACTAGAAGACCGCAGATCATCCGAATCTGCCAGTACTAGACGAAGAACTTCGTCAGCACTGAACATTCCTCTCTGCATTGTTTTTTTTCCTCTACTACTCGCTGGCTCTCACTCGCTCTGACAACCTCCATGACTCTGCGACTGGTGGGCGGGGTTCAAGCGCTAAATACTCGAAAAGTTTCAATAGTAACACACCCACAAATGCTGCTTGGACTGAAGTTACAGGTGTCTGCCACCCCGCAGTGTAACGCATTAACTGCATGAGGGCTCATTTCTGCTGCTGTGGCTTATTAAACCCAACATTACTGCTTGTCGCAATTCTGCGACTTTGGCTTTTAAAGGGTTAATAAGGCTAATCATGCAAAGTGTTAGTCAATAAATAAGATGTGACCAATCTGTGAAATAGAAATATTAACCCTTTGATGCATGAATTATGAAATCTTCAACCATGATATATTTTTTTTAAAATTTCATTCGTCTTAAGGTGTGAATGAAACAAATTTCAACAAATATTTTTTGTAAAATTTTATAATTTACAAATAATTTATTACATGTCCACTTTAGTGGGCAGCGTGCATTCTGAGCATGAAATATGTTGGCTTGGCTTACTGAAGTCCAAATGGAGGGGCTCAAATGCAATAAAGTCTTCAACAGCTGTGCTTAATAGCAAAAACAAATAAATAACAATTTTGAGTACCTGTTCACTGTAGTGACCATTATGCATCAAAGGGTTAATTACTTTATTATAATCCTATAGAATATAAAAGTAATATGACTTTAAATGTTCCAATAGGACTGATCTCAACTAGCGTTAAAAGACATGACACATTGCTTTTACTGATCCAATCAGAGTCCGCCAGATCTGACGGAGGCGTGGTTTTGATGGTGTTTGGTAAGTCTGTCAACTTTTCATTCGACCATGAACTAAAACATCTGAAGTATAAAACAATGCCACGTCATCTCTAACGCCATTTCAAAGCGTTCTAGAGAAGTGTCGGAGTGACCAATCCGTAACTCTCCTCTTCAACCGAAAGAACCAACGACAAGCTGGAAAATCTGTTTGCTGTAACCACTGCTGCAACGGTTCCTTTCAGAATAAAAGTTGAACCATCACGACCCAGGTGGGTCTCACCAGACGCCAACAAAATTGTTGTGACCTGGGAGTATCTCAAGACTGGTGGTCGGCTACCGTGGCTGCTTCTTTATGCTCCTGCTCCTGCTCCATAAAAGTCAAGCTGGACCTCTACACCTCCTGATCTAGATGGGGACTTCCGCTCAGGGTATTTAGACCGGCAAATGGTGTCGAATGTGTTTATGAATCTCCTAATCAAAGCTTAACGCGAAGACATCACCTTCAGTTCCCATCAGAACTAATCGCTTCTTCGGATTTGCTGGTTCTGAGCAACATTACACCTCACACCATTCTCCGTCTCATCCACCTTAGTTACACAATACATTTAGTGTTTACAGTTAGTCTACTTTAATTTGTTTTTAGTACATTTTTAAACTTCATTTAGTGTTTACAGTTAGTCTACTTTAATTTGTTTTTAGTACATTTTTAAACTTTTAAGCTTGACTCTCTCTCTCTCTCTCTCTCTCTCTCTCTCTCTCTCTCTCTCTCTCTTCTGTTGTCTTTGAGTGAATACGAAGCTGTTATCTAATCCCTGCATTAAAAAGTTCCAATCTTCTGGTTTAAAATAACCTCACAGATCCATAAGGTTGATTTCTTATTTACTATGGAATCCTACACCTTATGGCTTATTAAATAACATGTAATTTAAATCATTACATTTGTGACCTGGTAAAACAAACAAAAAAAAAAACCTTAAAACAAAAATGTTCACAATTTTATTCTGTTAATTTCATTTAAAAAAAGTTTCTATTTTTTCCTGACGAATTGGTTTTTGTTGACAAAACAAAACAAAGACCAAAAACCATATAAAGACTAAATTATGACTAATATTGATTGACATTTTTGTTGACGAAAAAAGACAAAATGAAAATTCTATCAGAAAACAGGAAAGATGGGAGAAACAAAAGAACAGATTAACAAATCTAAATGTGTTGTACATTTTTGAACAATTTTTATTCACTATTTCATATTAAAATGAACTATTTACAATAACACTGTAGAGTACTAAATGGCCATGTTATTCATCAAAAATGACCAGAAGTAAACTTTTAACTAACAGACCAAACTTTTTCCATACAGGTCAATCTGACACTGTGGTGCCGACATGAAGAAGTTTACTTGAGCCAATATTCTTAATTAATCCTGCATACATCTTGAGTCCTCAAGGCTGCAAGAGGTGCAGGACTTCTTATCTACCCTCTTTGAGTAAAGTCTTTCTTCCCTGGCTTGTATGACTTTAAAATTTCATATAATCATATTTTGTTGAATGAATAATTTGTTTAAATCCAATGTGTCCTATACTTTATGCATACACATTAGTGAATGATGGGTTAAAATGAATATTTTTCCTGCAATGATTCATTTCAAATAAATTACACCAGATCAGTAATTGTTCATTTTAATGTTGAATCAGTATATTCACACCTCATATTATTAACGTTAAACATTTGTGCTTCACATAATCTGTTCAACATTTTCACTTCACACTAAGAAATAACCTCTAAGTATTTGAGGTACTGCCTTTAAAAATTGTCAAATTCTGATTTGTGTAAGTGTTTCAACAACAGTTGATAAAAACAGAGATCCTGATCTAGTCAGTTCTCCGCCACCTCCTGGTTTGGCTGACGAACAAGCATTTGGAACCATCCTCTCTTGACTCAAACTCAAAGCTTCTCTGCAATGCTTGCGAGGGTATCAGATGCAAAATAAATATGCCAGCTTCCTGCCATCACCTGGAAGGCACCTCAGAGCAGACGGGTTGTGCTCTGACCCAGAGGTCCACACTACCAGCAGTGTCCATACGGACCTGTTGACCCCTTGGATCGTACAAGGGCCTTCCACACAGAGTTTGTAGATTTTCACAATGGCGTTGTTATGATCGGACATGGAGACTTGTGAGGACAACCAGACACAGTAAGTGCTTTAAGTATTTTATTTACAGAGATGCAGCATTACCAGAGACTGATGGGGCTGAGGCTGAGGCAGGGTGGTGAGGAGGCATGGGTCAGAGCCAGAGAGATCCGTAATAAATCCAAGGAGAAAGGCGAGAGGCAAAATCCAAAGGTGGGTCGGTGGTCGGTAAACCAGGTTGGCTGGGAGGCAGAGTCACAGACAGGGAGCAGAAAGGAGGTGAGGTCGAGAAGCTGATCCAAGGTCCGTATACCAGGCAGGCTTGTAATCAAAGTGACAGGATCCAAACAGGGGTGAGGCAAGGTGGAAGGTCTGTGAGACAAAACAAGGTCAGGATACGTGGTTCAGCCAATATAGAAATGCTGGAGAATTGACTTGCTTTAGGCATTCGATAATCTGGGGCTGGCTTGGTGTTGGTCCTGGTGTTTTATTGGAACCGTTGCAGATGGAGCTGATGAGGAGTTAATGTGAGACAGTTGGTTTGGATGAGGTTGATGGTGAGCTGGTAGTGGTTGCTGTGGAAACGGGGCTTGGCTGGAGCAGGGGCATGATAGGCGTAGGATGGTTTTATGAATAATCTATAGCTCATTAAACAAAATCAAACAGATTTTACAACCCAGACATCACAAGATCTCTCAGATACTTAATAAGGTTTTGCTACAAAACATTTAGCTTATAATATTCCATCATTTCTTTCATTGTCTGTTATCTTGTCCAATCAACATTTCAGTCATAATTTCTCATGTATAATCGTTAGTTTAGAAATATGGAATTAAATTTATTTTTATAAACTATATACTTGACTCTGTCTGAATTAATATGAAGTGTGTGTTCCCTGAATAGTCCAAAGAACCTAAGGTTATATTAAATATTCAAAGACCAATGAGATTGATCATTCATATTTATATGGAGTATCACATCTTATTGATAATTTATCAAATATGTAGCAACCATCTACATGCTACAACAATTATAAACTGGTGATTACAAATTGTGTTCATGATTTCTGTGGGAATTTACTAAATTTATCAATGTGTTTGCAAGAGGGTTTTGTAGGTCACAACTTTGAGTGTTGCTGGAGATTTTAACTTTAGAAAAATGTGAATAATTAATTCATTCACTGCCAATGACAACTAAAGTCGTCATTTGCATTTTTTCACTGTGTGGGCATCAGAACGAGCCCTCACACTGTGAGAACAAACATCCCACCTCTAAAGCCAATCTTCATCCGCATAAGTCACAAGTCATGTGATCAGGAAGCAGAAAATCCATGTGTTAGGAGATCGTTTTGGACAACTGCTGTAAAAAAGTTGAAAAAGCTTCTGCCAATCACAATTCAACAACGGATTATGAAAGAACGGATAAAGCTCAAAACGCGCAGAATATTCCTGATGTAAGAGGTGAGTCTCCGCTTTGTTTTGGTTGTTTTGGCGCCGACATCATCCTAGCACGCAACATTCTGTGACTCTTAAAAAAAATAAAAACGGTGAGAAACGCTGGCAGCGAAGGGCTTTACCGATCAGGAAATGGCTGGCAGCAAATGAGTTAAACATCTCAAAATAATCACAGATAAATACTAACAGGCACTTTGTTACTTAAAGCTACAAAACAAGCTATCTTAAAGCATATATTTCATGCCTCTGAACAATGTTTTAACATAGTTGTAGCGTCCAGTAATGGTCAGTTTTTCATCTATATATTGGCCTTTTCAGAGACAGGTCATCTTCAGACATTAATCTGCCTCTGTGCGTCTTCTGATGTTCTGAGCTGCAAGAAAGATTCTACATTGTTTGTTGATAGTTAGATTGTCAACATCATGTTCCTTCCTCAAGGACTCTCTGCCAAGCAGCGGCTTATCTATACGATGCTTCACAGAATAAAAGATGAACTTTTATAATGAAATCATATAATGAAATGACCAATATGGTTAATGAAATCAGATAAAGGTGTTAAATGAGTTGTTTCGATTAGTCTGTGCTTAAATTAATACGGTTGATTAATCTGTGCTTACATTAATAAGGTTGAAATGAATGTGTTCTTGCAATGACCCATTTATGTTAATCAGTGTTCGTGACTGGACAAGCTCATACACTCACACATATCTCCATGGCACACAGTTAAAGTAATTGCATGCACATAGAGATTCTCTTATCCTCAAATCAGAGTATATTCGTATCTGAAGAAGGCGTGTGTTCTGAGGTTTGTTTGTTAACACCTCTTAACCTCTTTTGTCCTGATTGGCAAGGTAATCATAATATGAGAATTATTAAAACAAAACTCACTTCCTGAGTGATTCAGTTTTGAGTAGACCTTCGGAGTGGCCAATCCGAAGGGACTCTTTGAACCATCAAAGCTTTCGACAAGCCGTCAAAGCTGCCTGCAGTGACACAGCAACTTGCTCCTTCAGCTATTCAGAAACAGCTATTCTAGACGCAAGCAGTTTCATCTATTGGTTGTGACTCCGGAGACATCTCTGGACTGATTTGGTCGCATAGAGGTTTTCCTATGAGCCACGTGCATTGGGGTCACCCGACTCCTGACATCTCGTATCCAAACGGGGGTCTCCAGAAACGGGTACGTAGGCACAGCATGAATTGGGTCTGATGCCGTTTTGATAAATAAATTCTTTAGCTTATAACAACAACAAATTCTTTTACACCCAGAATTCATAATTTCTTTCAGATACAAACGTTCTGTTAAACATCCATTCTACACTATATCACTTCACACACCACATTTCATCACCAACAAACACTCCAACACACATCATTAATTCACAGTTGTCATGTAATTTGTTTAGAAAATAAATTTCTTACTTTTCATAAACTTGACTTTGCCTGAATTAATACAAAATGTACTTAAAGTCCCTGAATAAACAAAGAATCCCAATTCTTCTGGTTAAATCTTCGAAGACCAATCAGGTTGGATTTCCATATTTATAATAGAAATTCACATCTTATTGGTCATAAGAAGTATGATATATTGAGCTTAAAAAAGCACTTATATTGTCTTCACTACATGGTATAGCAATAAATATGTTGTGGAGAATAAATTAATAAAAGAAAATATCAAAGTGGTTCTGTCACATTTTTCTGAGAGCCCTGTTTGTGTTTAAAAGCTAGCTTGGTTTGCAGATTTGCCATTGCAGCTATAATTAAATGTTAATTAAAACTTCACTACTGGAAAATAAAAAATAAAAATATTGTATTTGATGTTTTCTTGAATTGCACAACAAAACAAAAGAACAATAATCCTATTTTGGAATTACAGTCAAATTACAGTAATATTATAATACAAATACAGTAAACTTGTAATACAATTACACTACAAACTATTAGATACTCTAACGTGTACAGTCATTACCTGGTAACCCTGCTGCCAGTAATTTACCATCATTTTTGATCAGACCATCACTCTTTTGTGACTATTTGTTGTCATACATTGCCTTCTCAAAAGCGCCATATACATACCAATTTAATGGGATTTTACATGTTATCTTGCAGCTTTGTGTTTCCACATAACCAGTGCTGGTGTTAAAATGAACAGTGTGTGTTGTATTTAAGCTTTGGTAAAATAAAGTTGAAAGTAAAAATGTGGGCTAGGATTATGTTACATCTCAGGTTTTAGCCTAAACAGTTCTCATCTTCCTGAGAAGAAAAAGGAGCCACGTCACAGGATTAATGTCCATGTTCTTAGTTTGTGTTTAAAAGAACATAAAAGAACAAAACTCTCCGGGCATCAGAACAGTTTCAAACGCTCAGGTGAATCTTTTTCAGCCCACAGTTTGTGAGACTCACAAACACAACATTCTTTGCCATTCTCTTTTATCTGAATGTGCCGAGCTGCAACGCTGGACCACTAAATCACAGCTCGGTCTTTGTCTGCGCGTAGACAGAGCCCTCCACTGAGCCCACAGCTGCCATAGCTGCCTACTTAAAGACCTTATTTATGCTCTCTGCCTCATTGCACACCTTTCCCAACATGGCCCATTAATCTGAAGAAGAACTGGAAGGAGCCGGTTCATAGGGGTGCATTATATCTCCCAACATCTCATCATTGCTGGAATAGGTTTGGGAGCTTTATAATCCCTTAAACCTAATCCTTCATCTCTGTCTTGTTTTACTTTTTCACACGTTCATCTCAGTCACTCAGGGTTAAACTGAAGTGAATGAGCAAATGATGACAAACCATCTTAAGACATCTGAATAAATAAGCACGCTATAAAAAGAGGCAGACACTAGGTGGTTCTACATTTTATTGATGTTCGCCCACTTTGTTTCCCACCCTGCTTTATTTATTTCCAAGGGCGATTGTCTTTCGGCACCACCTTTTACTGCTCTCCTTTATGTCTTTATGGAACAGTAGGAAAATACTCTGTAACTCTCTTAATCATCAGTGAGCCAGTGGAGAGGAGCCATGGCGTCTGTGTGGTCCTCACTGCAGCCTCTAAAATAAAGAACCTCCTCCGACGCCGCTGGAAAACAGTCATCTCTTTGGCCGTCTCACTTGAGTGGCGCTCTCCTCGTCACAGTACTGCACCACAACACATGCCTGGCTCGTAACTTGGAAGTGCCTGTGTGAAGTTGTAGAGACGTCTTGTGTGTGCGTGTGTGTGTGTGTCAGGGGAAAGAAGGGGCGTGCAGAGTTAACTGCAGGGTCACTGGCATCTTCATCGTACGGCTTCAGTCAAGGCACCACCCAAGGAAGCGTTAGGACTCGGTGCAGTAGAAACACCTTTTTGTGTTTGATCGATCTCAGGAGATTTAGTGACCAAAACATGTGCAGGTGGGTATTTTGTGCCTTTACATCACAACTAGTAGAACAGCGGCACATGTTTAGAAACATAATTGTGTTCTCCTGGGCTAGAAGCTCAGCATTTATCAAACGAGTTACAATGATTCTAAAGGTGGAGTTGTTTGACTTCTGCAGCACACACAACTGCTTTTGCCTGCACGTACGCCTGAAACAAAAGTGATGCTTTCTGGGTTTGTTAATATGGGTCCCGTATCCAGAACGCCTCCATCCGTTGATTCAGATGAGTTTTTAGTGAAGGTGATGTTGTTCAAATTGATATGGTGCCAGTTTCTTAATGGAATGCCTTATAATATGATACCCACCGTGATGAAAGAAGCACTTGGTCTGTTTGTGATTTTAAACAACCAACCATTCTCAACACTTCCTCTTGATCACTTTTGCTTCTGAAGGTGGTAAAAAAATAAGATGGCAGACGGTTGGGTAATATTAACTTTTTACTTTAACTTCAGTGTTTTCAGTTTGGTAACACTTTATAATAATGGTCAATTTATTTACATTACTTAGTGCATTATTAAACATTAATAAACAAAGGATCCCTTTACTAATGTTCCCGTTACTGTTAACTACTAAGTGTCCTTAAGGTTTGGACAAAAGGCCAAGGAGGTGTCTGCTTAGTAATGCATTACATAATATGAATATTAATATTAAGCAGTTGAAATACTTTATTTAATATTTTATTAATGTAATAATTCACTAAGTCATGTTAATAAAGGGAACTTTATTGTATAGTTTTACCAAACATTTTTTCATGCCTCTTAAGAACTTTCCAACACAGTTTAGCTATAATGTATTATGGAGATTTAAAAAAAAACAAAAAAAAAAAAAAACAAAGTGGTTCTCTTGTATATGTTTAATTATCTCAGCCAATAACATGGCTTGGCCCGAAAACTACAATTGGACCATCCTGTTGTCTGTCTCACCGGACCACCGGACGTCCACACTTCCCTGGGTCCTCCACTCATTACATACATTTAGCAGCTGAACACCACTGGTGTGAGAGGTTCTCTGCTTATCAGAGGAGGAGAAACAGCCGGCTGCTTCCACTTCAAGTTTAGGACAAACTACCAGAGTCCCAAAAAGAAAAACACCATTTTATGTCACGGACAACAAAATGTGTTTGGGCCTAGAAAACAGTGATTTTAAATCGTTTTAAATCACTATGTGAAGATTCTCTGACAAGCATTTGAGGGTTTTTTTAGTGTCACACAAACATTCATGATTCGTTTTTCATTTGAGGAAACTCCATCAGGTGAGATGAGAGAAACACCTGGGTCTGGTTAAGCCTCGGTCACACCACAGGATTTTTTTAAATAGTCAACCAATTTTCTAATTATGAAAGGCCCCACCCATGGTGAAAGAGTCACAGATACACCAGTTTTGGCCCTACACTGTGTGGTGTGCACAGGGGCGTCGGACTGGGGGGGGGAAAGGGTACCGTTTACCCAGGGCCCACTGCAGGGAGGGGTCCTGAGACAGCTTTGAATAAAAATGTTTTATTGTTGTTTTTTCCCCCCAACTTACTTAATGTCTTAATAAACTTCCCTTTACCTGGATAAAGAGGTTAAGAAACAGAATTTTGCCTTAAAAATAATAACTGAATAATCTCTGAGGCATCTATCACCCCTTAAAAATGTGCAAAGTGGTTTAGTCCACACCAGCGGCCAGGGGCTGCACGGCCGCATGTTCAGCTATGAGACATCGCAGATGCCGACAGCCAGAGCTGGAGGCAGGAGAGTCAGTCATGTCTTTTCCCAAGAAAGGGAAATCTGGCTTCCAGAAAAGAAAAGAAAAGAAAAGAAGGAGAAGGAGAAAAAGTTAATTGAACAGAAGCAAGTATTGACTAGGTTTTTCAAGAAGGAAGGTGAGCAGCAGCCAGCAGCAGAACACAGTTTTAGCTGATATTAGCTAGCTCTCAGAAGCTGCATTCATGTTAGGTGTTCAGTGTTAAACGCCTTTAGTTTCACAATCAAGATCAAATATAAATTAATTTGTGTTATCAGTGAAACCATCAGAATTATTATCGCGGGCGGCTGCCGCCAATTAATTCGCGGACCTCACAGTAAAAACAGGTTCACTCTGTGTGGATATTTCAGCTCCTTCCCAGTCATGGACCAGGACAAGCTTGGTATCGATGGATTCATGGTAATCTCAGGAATGAGAAGCTGCCACTGTTTCATGATGACACTGGTGTTAGAGGATTGTTATTGACTTGGTTAGATATTTTAAGCCTATTTTAAATTTCTTTATATTTGATCTTGAAAACGGACAATCTTATAATTTGGCTGATAATGCAGGGATTATAAAATTTAGAGTACATTACATTCACAGAGAGAACCTGGTTTATTTCATGTCATATGTATTTAATATATCAATACATATCAGTATTAGCAAAGCTTAACATCATGAACCATGACAGACATGACTGAAGAGCAGATGAAGATATCATGCCAGGCACTGATGAGAAAACATTACAAGGATCTCACAGCTGAATTTGAGAATGAGATGCTACACCTGAGAACAATATATGGTGCCACATTTCCACACATTCAGTCTCCTCTTGAGCTGCTTAATGCCATCTACAGGATGCAATTACAGAGCATTTTTGGAGAAGTTTGTATTAAACTGAGGATTTTTTGCACACTACCTGTGACTGTTGCTGGGGATGAACGGGCTTTTAGCAAACTGAAACTGGTGGAAAATTATTTGAGATCAACAATGTCCCAGGATAGACTGAACAGCCTAGCTCTTCTTTCTATTGAAAGCCAATTAGCCAAAGGATTGGACTTTAAAGATCTCATAAGTGATTTTGCTAACATGAAGACCCGTCAGTGGGCATTTACTGGAAAATAAATTCCAGGATTTTTGTTTGAACACATTGTTGGCAAATAAAAATAATTATATGTGACGTCTGGGCATTTCACTTTTATTATGCTGGCATTTGTATTTGCTCAATATAGAGGTTAAACTAAGATCATATTTATTATCTTGTCTTATAGCATGACAAAAAATGTGTAAGAGAGATATTAA
>SSNQ01034660.1:463371-479778 GCA_006942095.1 Nothobranchius kuhntae
TGCTTCTGAAGGTGGTAAAAAAATAAGATGGCAGACGGTTGGGTAATATTAACTTTTTACTTTAACTTCAGTGTTTTCAGTTTGGTAACACTTTATAATAATGGTCAATTTATTTACATTACTTAGTGCATTATTAAACATTAATAAACAAAGGATCCCTTTACTAATGTTCCCGTTACTGTTAACTACTAAGTGTCCTTAAGGTTTGGACAAAAGGCCAAGGAGGTGTCTGCTTAGTAATGCATTGCATAATATAAATATTAATATTAAGCAGCTGAAATACTTTATTTAATATTTTATTAATGTAATAATTCACTAAGTCATGTTAATAAAGGGAACTTTATTGTATAGTTTTACCAAACATTTTTTCATGCCTCTTAAGAACTTTCCAACACAGTTTAGCTATAATGTATTATGGAGATTTAAAAAAACAAAACAAAAAAAAACAAAGTGGTTCTCTTGTATATGTTTAATTATCTCAGCCAATAACATGGCTTGGCCCGAAAACTACAATTGGACCATCCTGTTGTCTGTCTCACCGGACCACCGGACGTCCACACTTCCCTGGGTCCTCCACTCATTACATACATTTAGCAGCTGAACACCACTGGTGTGAGAGGTTCTCTGCTTATCAGAGGAGGAGAAACAGCCGGCTGCTTCCACTTCAAGTTTAGGACAAACTACCAGAGTCCCAAAAAGAAAAACACCATTTTATGTCACGGACAACAAAATGTGTTTGGGCCTAGAAAACAGTGATTTTAAATCATTTTAAATCACTATGTGAAGATTCTCTGACAAGCATTTGAGAGTTTTTTTAGTGTCACACAAACATTCATGATTCGTTTTTCATTTGAGGAAACTCCATCAGGTGAGATGAGAGAAACACCTGGGTCTGGTTAAGCCTCGGTCACACCACAGGATTTTTTTAAATACCGTAAATCCTCTAATACAGGCCGGTATTCAATTAAAGGCCGGGTCTCTAATTGTGGCCGGTGTCAGAGTCAACGGAGGTAAATAATGGCCGGTCTATTATTGTGGCCGGGTGGAATGTGGTAACAAGCAAGTATGAACGTCCCAGCGGCAGGGTTATAGTCCCCAAATCAACCAGCAGGAGGCAGTAGAGGTTCACGCAGACCTTTGTTGGGCTTTTTCTTCAACGCTTTGTAACGCTACAGACATGATCCTCTATCACGCTCCTACCACACAGAGTCACGGTGTCAGTTAACCATGCTAATTCAACCCCTCCACAGAACACACATCACCTTCCCTGTGGCTTACATAACACTCACACAACACGCAAATCAACACATAGGAACTAGCAGAACGATAGGAAACACATATAACACAATACCCAGAATGCACCTAGCTTACAACCCCAGCCAGGTCATTACACTATCAAGTTCAAAGAGAACGTGCTGATTATGCTGCAGAACACTCTGGAGAGCAGCAGTAGAGGGTGTATGAACTAGTCAACTTCACTATACAGTAATCCCTCGCTACTTCGCGGTTCGTTCATCGCGGATTCGCTGCTTCGCGGATTTTTTCTTTGGAGCATTTTTCAGGGGTAATTCGCAGATTCGCGGTATTTTTCACAGGTTCGCGGTATTTTTCTATGCGAAATATCAAGAAATTCTTGTTTTTTTCATCAATTTAATCATAAAATGCACTTTTTGTAATAAAACTAAAAAAAACAAGTAAAAAATTTTTTTTTCTTGAGTTTTACCCACAAAAAGAGAATGTGATCATACGATAATTCAATAGGGAGCGTGGTTTCACAGACGCGGAAGTGATAGCGTCGGTGATACGCCGGATGATCTAGGAAACCCCCGAGCGTTCGAGCGTCAACCAAGTGACACGGAAATGCCGGGCTTTCCAGAAGTAAGTAAGATAACTTACTATGAGCTGATAGTTCGTTGGATTGATCGGTAGGTTGGAAACTCTGATCATGAATCTGAAGAAACGATGACTGAGTGGTGAGCTGGAAAGGCGACTTCCGTTTATAGCCGCGGTTTGTGACGTAGGTGCGACGTGGAGGGAATCCCCGCGAGGGCAACGCGCTGTGCCAGACCGTAGGTACTGACACGCGATCGTTCATGTCGGTTCATTTCCTTTAATGTTTTCTGTCTTTTATTTGCGCCTGATGTGTATCGCTGCTGTGGAGCGGGGCGCATCAACTTGTCCTCCGACGCACACATCACTGATGCGGCCGGCAAGCAGGGAGCGCTCAGCTGTTTTCGCGGTCGGTAGATTTGCCTCCTGAGCACGGCCACAGTAACAATCAGGTGTCGCCACCTCAAAAACGAATTTAACACGCGATCGTTCATGTCAGTTCATTTCCTTTAATGTTTTCTGTCTTTAATTTGCGCCTGATGTGTTTCGCTGCATGCTGTGGAGCGGGGCGCTGCGGGCATCACCTTGTCCTCCGACGCACTGATCACTGATACGGCCGTCAAACAGCAAGCGCTCCGCTGTTTTTGCGGTCGGTAGATCTTTTAGAACTGCAGTTCAAAGGTAACTCATGAGGTGAATATATATGAACCCAGGTAGCAGTTTTTCTTTAGGATTGAGAGGAGATGCAGGAAGATAATAAACAGACAGGACAGAAAAATAGTCAAATAAAAACAAGTTAGTTTTTGTACCTGCTGGTTGCAACAAACAGACACCATTGAAGGTAATCAGAAGTGAGGAACAGAAAATGAAATAATTATTTTAATGTTTAGAGCAGCAGGAACTCCGAGAGGCTGAAGGCGCATCAGTGAGTTTGCGGCCGCTGCGCAGGGGGAGGGGGGAGAGGGCTGAAGCAGAAACTACCGTTGTTAAAAGAAATGTGTTTAACTTTGAAAATGTGGGCGCAATTTTAATTGTCAAAAACTCCAGCGAACCATTAGTTCATTTTGCTCAATTAGAAATAGAGGCCTGCCTCTAATACGGGCCCTCCTTCCAATAAAGGCCTGGAGCTTGATGAGCTTGAGTCAAATACAGGCCCGGGCCTGTATTAGAGGATTTACGGTAGTCAACCAATTTTCTAATTATGAAAGGCCCCACCCATGGTGAAAGAGTCACAGATACACCAGTTTTGGCCCTACACTGTGTGGTGTGCACAGGGGCGTCGGACTGGGGGGGGGAAAGGGTACCGTTTACCCAGGGCCCACTGCAGGGAGGGGCCCTGAGACAGCTTTGAATAAAAATGTTTTATTGTTGTTGTTTTTTCCCCCCAACTTACTTAATGTCTTAATAAACTTCCCTTTACCTGGATAAAGAGGTTAAGAAACAGAATTTTGCCTTAAAAATAATAACTGAATAATCTCTGAGGCATCTATCACCCCTTAAAAATGTGCAAAGTGGTTTAGTCCACACCAGCAGCCAGGGGCTGCACGGCCGCATGTTCAGCTATGAGACATCGCAGATGCCGACAGCCAGAGCTGGAGGCAGGAGAGTCAGTCATGTCTTTTCCCAAGAAAGGGAAATCTGGCTTCCAGAAAAGAAAAGAAAAGAAAAGAAGGAGAAAAAGTTAATTGAACAGAAGCAAGTATTGACTAGGTTTTTCAAGAAGGAAGGTGAGCAGCAGCAGAACACAGTTTTAGCTGATATTAGCTAGCTCTCAGAAGCTGCATTCATGTTAGATGTTCAGTGTTAAACGCCTTTAGTTTCACCATCAAGATCAAATATAAATTAATTTGTGTTATCAGTGAAAACACTAATTAATATATATATATTAATCAGAATTATTATCGCGGGCGGCCGCCACCAATTAATTCGCGGACCTTGCAGTACAAACTGGTTCACACTGTGTGGATATTTCAGCTCCTTCCCAGTCATGGACCAGGACAAGCTTGGTATCGATGGATTCATGGTAATCTCAGGAATGAGAAGCTGCCACTGTTTCATGATGACACTGGTGTTAGAGGACTGTTATTGACTTGGTTAGATATTTTAAGCCTATTTTAAATTTCTTTATATTTGATCTTGAAAACGGACAATCTTATAATTTGGCTGATGATGCAGGGATTATAAAATTTAGAGTACATTACATTCACAGAGAGAACCTGGTTTATTTCATGTCATATGTATTTAATATATCAATACATATCAGTATTAGCAAAGCTTAACATCATGAACCATGACAGACATGACTGAAGAGCAGATGAAGATATCATGCCAGGCACTGATGAGAAAATATTACAAGGATCTCACAGCTGAATTTGAGAATGAGATGCTACACCTGAGAACAATATATGGTGCCACATTCCCACACATTCGGTCTCCTCTTGAGCTGCTTAATGCCATCTACAGGATGCAATTACAGAGCATTTTTGGAGAAGTTTGTATTAAACTGAGGATTTTTTGCACACTACCTGTGACTGTTGCTGGGGGTGAACGGGCTTTTAGCAAACTGAAACTGGTGAAAAATTATTTGAGATCAACAATGTCCCAGGATAGACTGAACAGCCTAGCTCTTCTTTCTATTGAAAGCCAATTAGCCAAAGGATTGGACTTTAAAGATCTCATAAGTGATTTTGCTAACATGAAGACCCGTCAGTGGGCATTTACTGGAAAATAAATTCCAGTAATTATATGTGAAGTCTGGGCATTTCACTTTTATTATGCTGGCATTTGTATTTGCTCAATATAGAGGTTAAACTAAGATCATATTTATTATCTTGTCTTATAGCATGACAAAAAACGTGTAAGAGAGATATTAAGTAATTGAGCATGGGGGCCTACCTAGAAGACTTGTACCTAGGGCCCAGAATTTGGTGCTACGCCCCTGGGTGTGCAGCAACTCGTCAAAACTGCACACTACTGCACGGTTTCCACTAACTGACATTCCTAGCATAGATGGTGAATCTCACAAGATAAAACGTGACTTTGAAGTAAACAAACATGGTAGAGGATGCTGCTGCATGCTTCCATCTCCCTGATTTCTGATTGGCTACTTGTTGCATTCAGCCAGCAGCAAGGTTTGAATAACGGGGGGCCTAGGGGGAACCCGGCTCTCCCGAAAGTGTGATGGGCCCTCCTGGAAGCTCTCTACCCAGGGGAAGCCCAAAAAAAGATCCAGTTTCTATATTACATTAATTATCTGGATTCTCAGCATACCAGGACTTCCTTAGAGTGGATTGTTCACACGCTACAGGTAGCTGCATCCAGTAACATTCTCACAGTCACGCTCATATTCTCTGGTACTTTCTGTCTTTAATTCATGCCTGACGCACTCTGCTGCTGCGGAGCTCAAACCCTGTTCTTCAGTGACTTCACCTCACTGCTGCAGCACTCCGCTATTTTTACGGTTTGTAGATCTTTTTGGTCTGCTTCATTCCAAAGTAATCCATGAGGAGAAAAAGTAAGAAGCCAGGCAGCGTTTTTTTTTTTCTAGAGGACTGAGAGGAGATACATGAAGGTGAGGGACAGACTGAATAGTAAAATGGTCAAATAAAGGGTAGCCAGCTTTGGGCCCTTTCATGCCCGTGGACCCCTCCAATAATCTGGGCCTGGCAGAGGTGATGGAACTTTTATCAGAATTGACCTACTTTTATATTATTCAGGGAGAAATTACAAACAAAGGGGCAATGAGCTGCACAAGAAAAGAAATTAAACAAATGTAAAAAGTTTATAATGTGTTGGTTGTCCTAAATCAGATTAATAGCTAGGTGATCATTATGTGGTCCAGGAATCGCATGTTGCGTTTGTTCACAGAAAAGGAATTGGTAACAATGAACTGGAGATGAAATCCCTGATCATTTTTAGTTGAACATTTTCAACACAACCCCTCCTGACATCAAAGTAAAGGTGTGGGAGGACGTCTTACTGAGCTGAGACCAAGGATGAAGCATCAGATTAGAAAAGAGCTCATCTGGGTATTTCCATGTTTTAGTTGTTTTACTGGATATCGTTAAAAGTTATATTATTTCTGTAATTTTCTCATAGGATTCCACTCTTTCTTCACTGTGTCTCTTCTATTTTCCTGGCAGCAGCTGGCTATTTGGTTATTTCATTTTAGCTTGAAAATGATTACATGTGTGTTTCATGAGTCAGCATGACTGTGGACTTTCAAGCAGTTTATGTGCTTTCTTTGCTGTTATGAATGAAAGGATTTCTACAACAATGAGATATACAAGGCTAAGAGTTATGATATGATGCAAGAGAGATGGACACACTTCTTCAGTGAGATTTAATAAAATGATTAAATTACCCTGATTCCTGGTTTTGGTGGATCATTTCCACATCGAGTCATCTCACCATAACCCCAAACCAGTTCAAAAAGTTCTCTTTAAAATAAAAAGAATAATAACTAAATCAGCATCACTTAACCAAAAGCCTACAAACCTAAAATTATCTTGAGTAACAATTGCAGCTATTTTAAAATCACCTGGTGACTCATTTAAAATATGTTAGAGATTGTATCAATGTATTTGTCAATAAACCAGTTTCCTGCAGCTAGAGAGAAAAGGAGACAATGAAGCAGACATACAACCAAATCATAATTTGTGGCAAGAGCGCAAGGCAAATGCCCCAAGTTCTGCTGACAAGAGTTTATTTATTACAAAAGACAAGAAAGGAATGGGAGTGAGGTCGTGTGGGAGAGAGTGTGTGTGTGTGTGTGTGTGTGTGTGTGTGTGTGTGTGTGTGTGTGTGTGTGTGTGTTTGTTTTCAGGACATTCAGTTAATAAAATTAATGAACAACAAATAGTACAACATAAAAATTCTATAACATAATCCCAAACAGGATAACCAAACAAAAAGAAAACAACAACACAAAGAACAAATAAAATAATAAAATAATAAAACACAATAAGGCAAACATGACTGACAATAACATCAAACAGCAGTTTACAGAGATATAAGTGAGATAATGGGAATCAGTTAAATCAACACCATCATAAACTTAAGAAAAGCTATTTCATACATATTTAAGTGAATTTACTGTAATGCAACAGTTCTTCAATTTATGGCAGTTCCTGTAAGGAGATTAGGAAGGGTTAGCAAAAACATAATATACAGACAACATCAGTAGAGTTTATTGAAACATCAGGTGAATTTAATTTAAAGCTTCAAGTTGCCGACGACTCTTTCTGTGAATGGGGAAAAATGGATGTGTAATATTAATTTATGCAGCTCTAACTATGGCAGAAGCTGAGGCAAATCAAACATTCTTCATCAAAGGGCTTGTCCGTGGGCTGGGAGTCTCAGTTGAAGAATGGTTTGGTAGGTCAAAGTCCTCTTCAGTTGTTTGGGATGGTTTCAGTCTCACGTTGATGAGTTTGTCGAAGTCCAGGTCCGGAGTTCAATAATGGAGTTCGGGATGTGAGCACACAGTTCAACTTCTCAATAGGAAGACGTCAGGATCCTTCCGTGGTGTGTTGAGGTGGTTGTCCAGGTGTCAGGGAGCTAATCTTGTCCCCGAAAAGTCCTTCTGATCCTTTGACCGTGAAACCAGGTTGGAGATTGAGTGCAGGTGATTGAAGCAGTTATCCTTTTCCAGCCTCTCTTCTTCACTGTGTCCTGTCGTAGTTGCGTCCAGGGGGTCTTCAGCCGAGGTGGATGCAGGTCACGTTGTCATGTAGGTGTGCGGTCAGGGAGGAGCCCCAATCTGTTGTTTCAGTTCCAGTTCTAGTACCCCCTCAGATGCTGCTGTCACAGTCATTCCATCAGGTGCTGAGAGGCGGCCCAAGTGCAGGGCCACGGACATGCACCAACATCACAAGGTGGTGAAACCAGCAAGCTTGAAGCAGATCTTTATCTTTATCTTCACCGGGATTGCGACGTGGAACCCTAGAGGTACCCCACCCCTTTGCAGCCGGACTTTGTTGTCATTCTGGTAGCAGTCAGTTGACGTTGATGAGCTTGCAGTGGGATAGATGAATCCAAGATGGCCTCTCAGCAATCTTCACAGCAGTAGGAGTGGTGAGGAGTACTTTGAATGGGCCTTCTCACCTCTGGCTGCCCCAATTTACTTGTTTCAGCACCTCCATCAGAACCCAATTTCCTGGTTTCACGACCTGTGGGCGAAAAAGCACAACAAAATTCTGGGAGATCACTGTTGATTTTGACTTATTTTCAGCAAAAATTGTTATCATCCAATATTCAAAGTATTTTCTCTGTCACTCTGGACTCCAGTTATTTCATCCACAGTTGTACTAACAAAGGTTCTTTCATCTCAAATTCAAGGACTCAACCATCCAGCCATTACCTCATTCACAAATGTGTTCTATTTACTTATCTTATAACAGAGGCACACAGGTGAGTGTGTGTGCGTGTAGGAAAAGCGTTATCAGTTGTCCCTCCTCTTGAGACATGAGACAACTCATGGCTCATCAGAGCAAAAGAGGCATAAACGGATATAAACAAAACAGGTCAGATACCGGCAAGCATTGCGTCAAACCGATGCAAAAGTTGGACCTCACATAACATTTCTCCTATAAAGGCTAAAAATACCCATCCCAAGGAACTTGCAATTACCAGTTTGCATCAACAGGGGGCAGTCGTCCAGTACAGTGTGCATAAACCAAAGCAAAATAAAACCAACAAAAAGGCAGAAATTTGAAAATAAACACAAAAAGTGATTTACATCACCTCGAACAAGAGAAATCGCCGTAGAAGAGCTGAAGAAGATTGTAATCTAACAAAATCAAAAAGAATCAACCCATCTGGGGAAAAAGGGTGAGCTTGTCAGCATCCACAAGCTCATATCACAAACTAATAATGTCATAGACTCTATGTGTTTGCTCTCATTATGCCAGAAACTTTGATCTGAAATCACATCATCAGAGCTAAATTAGGGAATATGTCCAAGACCAAGTGACTTTTTAAATTTTATCTCTTTGCTTCTAACACTGGAGTTAACTTACAGCGAAGCCAGTCCTAATTATAAAATTAATCCTTCAACTTCACATAGAGTCAGTGTAACGTGAGGAAATATGGGTTTTCTGTGCCAAAGGTCGTATTTGCCCGGCTGGGTCAAAGCTGGGTCACGCAGCAACTTTCACCCACAGATTAAGACCTGAGCCAACAGCAAGTCTGAAGAATTTCACAACATCCAACACCTGCAGCTCCGGAAGAAGGAATTCTCACACAATCTAGTCATAATAAAAGAGTCTTACGCTTTCTTTGTTTATTAATGCTAAATAATCATTTTATCACTTTGCTCATTATAAATGTATTTTAATCAAATGAATGATCATTATGCTTTGGGTAATCATAATGAACTATAATGAATCAATACTTAATTAAATAATGTTTTTAGAGATGTTTGTTGATGACCTTCACACTCGCTCACACAGGTCTGGATTCACAGTAACTCCAAAACACATTTGCTCTGACGCACAAGTTTGCTTTGGGAAAAGAAGTGGTTTTTGGTAAGTTAGTCAGAACGAGATTGAGAACGAAAGAGAGCGAACGTGCGGTACAAACGCCACGGGGAAAGGAGCCCTGCCGGCTCTATTCCCCCCCCCACGCTATTTCTGTCAAGCCAGACAGAATAGCTGAAATGCAACCAGCTAACGCAGACTCGTCCCAGAGTCTTTGATTTCTGAGTTAATTTAAACTTGAGAAAGCGCATCTGCCAAACGCTTCATCAACGTGTACCGAGGTCAACTCTGGACTGGACCATCGCACACCTTCGTCTTCTCTGCCAGCCAAGGTGTGACCTGGATAAACATCCTCCGAGGTCCAGATCTGAACGAGGGTCCTGAGTACGGTGAGGTAGAACACAATAGATAGCGTTCTGATGCAGTTTTTCTAATAAAAACTAAAGTTTAATTCAAAACATAATTTTTCACTCAGATTCACCTTTTCTCTCCCTGAGGCAATCTCAGACACCGGCATGCACGCATTCATAATTACATCATTCTCAATCTTAGCACATTCAAGACAAGGTCTATCTGTGCAAGCTTAAAATATCAACTGTTAAAGATTGTCCAACAAGGTTGCCAATGTTGATTGTTCTTCCTATGATTGTCATTTCAAATCGTTAGTTTAAATTGAAGAATTAAAATCTCTTTAAAATTTAAACTCGCCTTTTCATTGAACTGAAACACAGACAAACGGATATGATCGTCAGTTTATCGATGAAAACAACCTTTGAGTCTTCTTATCTCTATAAATTTGGTTGTTAATTTATTAACATTTATATTCCAGATTATTATGTAGAATGGTTCATCTTTCATAAAAGAGCCATAAACCATTACGCTACATCAGTAAAGTAAGGTTGCGGCAGATTACATCAACAATGTACAATAACATTCAAATAGTGCGTAAAATTTGTCAACAGGAGATAAATACTGCTAAATTTAAATTCCATAAGTGTAATTGAACAGCAGGTTTATCTAAGGAAAATAAAACTCATTTCTCACAAAGAGACAGTAAACGTTAAAAAAAACTGATGGTGTTCCTAGATACACACAACCCTAAAAGTGTTTGAAAATATGGTAATTGTTTCAGGAAAGGAAAAGACGTTCTAAGCAAAAGAAATAATTTATAATTTATAAAAGTGTACTTTGTCTAAAATGGTCATACTTCAGGAAACAAACTATGCTGAGGAAGGGCCCTAATTAGATAAAAGGTCAAGCAGAGGAATATAACCTAAGTGTGATTATGAACAACTAAAGTATTTCTACTCAGAAAACAGCAAGAAATTAACAAAATAAAAGACTGACAGACTTAAAAACTTACTAGATGAACATGTAATCAGGTCATTCTCAAAATTATGTGACCATCAAGGAACATTTGTTAGATCATCATGCTACTGGTCACATCTAAGGGTCATGTAGGACAAATGTCATTGTCATGGTCTGCGTCTGCCCCCTCCTTTATGGGTCACTAGATGTGTCTCCATCCTCTCTAGATTCTCTTTTTGTGTCTCATAGTGCCCTCATGTATCCTTTGTCTGCGTCTCAATTATGTGTTTTCTGTTTGTAGTCATTCGATCATCCCCATCCCCTCCAGTTGTAGCTCCAGCCTCTTTGTCCCCAGCTCTGTGTTTGTGTGCGTGTGTGCGTGTCCATTCCCCAACTCAGTGTGTGTGTGTGTGTGTGTGTGAGTGTATGTATGTATTTAGGTGTGTGTGTGTGTGTGTGTGTGTGTGTGTGTGTGTGTGTGTGTGTGTGACTCCTTCCCTCAGTCTTTTAGTTCAGTTTTGTGTTTATCTGCCTTCCTTTGGTTCTGCTTCCCCATTTAGATGATTGTTGTCACCTGTCTTCCCTCCAGCCCTCACTCCACACACCTGCTTCCTGTTTCCCTAATTCACATATGTCAGAGTCAAGGCCCGCGGGCCGGAGCATTTTTATGTGGCCCGCGAGATAAATATCAAAAATATATTAAAACTGGCCCGCTGGCCGATTTTACCGCAAAGACTTCAACTCCCATGATGCTTTGCGGCGTCAGCGCGGAGCCGAAGCGCCCCCTCCTTTGTGTTTTTTCTAGCGTCTTCTGCCAGGTGTCTGCAGCTCCGCTGTCTCGGACTATTTACACTCCTCTCACTCAGCGCCGAGTTCACTCAGCTTTTTTCTGACGTTGAAGCCCAGAAACGGAGATTTTAACTGCTCAGTAATGTGTTCACGACTGAAAGAGAAATGTTTCCAACTAACATCCAGACAGAGCTGATATAACTCCAGCGAACAGCGACACGCTCAAACCAGCTGCTAGTTGTGTTTCCTCCCCGACACACAACAACGTGGTCAAGCTGCTCAGACATGTTCATCAGCACAAACCTATGTGAGCACCTGTTGTCATCTAATGTTGTCATTATTATGATGAAGATGAACAAAACAACAGGAGTCTCCTCCTCAGCTCAGCTCAGATCAACCCCATGATGCAGGTATCTGGCTGGAACAGGTGAGCGTCACAGTAAACCAGTGGAACAAACTGAGCTTTAAATATGTTGGTTTTATGCTCTTTTTCTGCTTCAAAACATGAAAGTTAACAGGTGAGATGTTGCATTTTCATTTAAGATAAAATGATATTTTTATTTTGTTGTTGGCCCGTGAGAAAAGATTTAGCCTACAGTAAACAGGAAGTGGAAAGGCTGCAGATAGATGAATAGAATAGAATATCCCTTTATTGTTCCTCAGTGGGGAAAGCTGTCACAGCAGCGATGACACTTATTACAGGAGAAAAAAAGGAGAATAAAAAATAAGAAAAATGAATAAACAAGAAAACATAAATCCTGAATAGATTTTCAAAATGCTGATTTTACCACAAGTAATGAATACCACTGATGCCTTTTATTTAAAACTGACTTGCTCGTGTGTAATTTGGTTATTCCACATTCAGTGTTAATGCAGAAATATGTTTGTTTCCAAATTTAAAGGTTCAAAATTGCATATATGTTGATAAAGAAAATGTGCAAATTTGCCATCACTTTTTCAAAAAATATTAAGTTTGGCCCTCGACTCCGTCCCAGAGTTTCATTTCGGCCCTTTGTGAGTTTGAGTTTGACACCCCTGCCCTAATTGTTCCTCCCAGTCTATTTAAGCCCTGTCTTGTCTCTGTGTTGTTGTCGGTCCATTATTGTTTGTCAGCGTTGTTTCGTGCTCTAGTTGAGCTTATGTCTCTAGGGTTTGTTGCTCTAAGTGAGCTTTCGTACTCCTGTTGTTCAGGACTTGGTTTTTGGCTTCCTCCCCTTTTTGGATTTTTGGTTCATCACCTAATAAAAGGATTTTACTTTTAAGACCACTCCTGCCTCGTGTCATCCTGGGTACTGCTGTCATGGTTCTGCTTTTTCTCTATGACTGTGCTCCTAAGTGTTTGCAGGTGAGCAGGTTGGAGAGCCACAGCTGCAGCTGATTATCATCCAGCCAGGCCAGAGGATATAAGGAGCGGTGTTGCCACGGTGTTGCCGGTTGATACTCTATTGTTGGGTACTCTAGCTCTCCTCGTTCCTTTTGAAACTAGTCTCATGTTTTTTCTCCCGTGTGCTCAGTTTTTGCTAGTGATGGAATGATGATACCTCAAGGAGTGTATTGACACACTAGACAAACTGTGTCGGCACTGTATTGACACTGTGTTGGTCACTCAATAGTGACACCTGCAGTATTTCTAAAATCATTGCAGGTAAATAAGATGGAAAAGCTTACATGCTGCAAACCAACACCAGGTGTGCAAGATTTAATTTTCTGTAATCAAAATATCATATTATGGAATTTAACTTACTCAACTTGTTAAGTTGTTTATGAAAGGAGTTTAGCATTTGCTTATAACCTTTGTGTAAATGCTACAATGAGTTGGCATGTTAAATCTGAATGTGTCTAATAAAAATCAGAAGTAAAAGTTTTAACTTCTGTAAATGTGTTAACCTCTGTGTTAGATCATACAAAATAAAAGACTAAATATGGATTCATGTATGCATTTTTATTGAGGAACAAAAGTTTCTGCAGTGTGTTTGCTCCAAGGCGATTTCTCCTCTTAGACACCAGTTCCCCTGCCTTAGAAAACACTCTTTCACAGGGTACAGATGAAGATGGTGTGCATAAGAATTGAAGTGCGAGTTGATAAAGGTGTGGATATAAATTCTGGTTATTTTTCCAATATTGTAATGGGTCTTGTGTTCTTGGTGTGTTTCTTTCAGCCAGGTAGCGTTGGACTTCAATTATGAAATTGGCTGTAGTATTAGAGGTCATCCTGCTTTCCTCAACCTCCATATCAAGGTGTCTCCAGAGACTGTGTCCTAACAAATAAATTGGAAAAAAGACTGTTAATCATTGGTTTACTATCACATGACAAACTTACAAGGAAATAAACAAATATTCACAAAGAAATGTGTTTTCATACCTGAACTGTGTTCAGAGGGTGTGTAATAAACTATTTTTTGACAATTCAGATTTTTTTGGTGATAATTTCAACATACCTGGGTATCTATCAATTCATCATTGCCATGCCGAGCTCTATAATGCCTCAGCATTGATGAAGTGCTCTTATTGGAGTAGTTAGCTCTGTGGAGCAGAGCCGACACTTCACCTACAATAAAATAAATAGTTAATTTATCTGAAAACAATTTAAGCCTCTTACCAGAGAAAGACTACAAACACATTTACAATACAGAAATAACAGTAAACGTTGCCAAATGGAGAAAACAATTTACCTTTTTTGGCGTCAAAAGATCAAAATTATTTCAGACTGGGGAAAACTTCTTGGAACGATCCATGAAGTCAGCGGAGAAAAGTGAGCGTGAGGGTAAGGAAAAATCCAAAATACAACAGCAAAACTCTATCCAACAAATCCGCAACAAGTCGATACAGTTTGTTTCCTTATAAACACACTTTGGCACGGCGCATCCAAACGACACACTTCCTGTGTCGGTCACGTGATATTTTCTTACAGCGATACACGCACCGATACGGGGTTTCGCTCTTGTGCAGTCGACACTTTGCTGACGCGCCAGTGTCGTTCGTCCCATCACTAGTTTTTGCTCTCCTCGTCTGCTCCAGTACCAGCCCTGGATTCTTACCCTCAGCTTCCTGCAGTCTGAAGTGGATTAATTTCCAACGCCGCTCAACTCCTCTGGTCTCCCGCTCTCCACCTCTCACCTGTCCTGGATTACTCCTTTGCCTGCTACTCCTCTCCACCAGACCATCTCCAGCTCAGACCTGACTTGCCTCCCTCTCCAGTTCAGAACCACACTTCGTACAGTAAGACTCCACCACCATTACTCCACAGTGTTTTCTTGGTTCTCAGTTTTTATTTTTGCTATCTTCTGTTTTAGAATCAGAACACCCCCCTGGCCCAGTTTGGATCAGCGCTTTTCGTTTTCATTAATTTTCTTTATAATAAAAACATATTTTACTCACCTCTCTCCTCGTGTGATTCTTTCATGTGGGTTAGAAAACTTCAGCCCAACATGACAACTGCATTTTGGGTCCAAACCATCCTTTCAACGTGACAGAATGGACCGACCAACCAGGACCCAGCGGACCTGGATATACCCTTTTCATGGCGACCCGGACTCTTGTAAGACCTTTTTATTGGACATTGTGATGTTTCATGACACGGACATGCCGGACATTGATTTGGTGATTAACATGGTGTACCTTCTAAGGGGAAGAGCCTTGCAATGGGCCAGCCATTATTTTGAACAGAATCCTATTGAGGATATGGTTTTTTGGGACTTTGCTGAGGATCTGCAGGACGCTTGCAGCAGCCCACAAGCTCCCTCCTTTTCGAGGAATCGTAACCTGTCACCAAGCGCCGTGCTAAGAGCTGCCTTCTCAGCATCTAAGAAGCGCCTCACCTCCACATCTCTGCCTGGTCCTGACAGCTCCACCTCCCTGTCCCAGACCGTCAGAACCGGAGTCATCTCATTTCCCTCTATGCATGTTGATGCCACCTCAGCTTCTCAGATGGGTCACACCGCCACACCCTCACCTGGTCCTGACAGCGCCACCACTTCCTCTCCGGTGGGCTGTATCTCATCCACTGTACCTGCTGACGTCATTCCCGCTCCTCCCAAGAGCCGTGCCCGCGGTCGACGTCGCCGCCATCGCCAGCATTCTTCTGCTGTCAGACTTGTGCCGCCTATTCTAGAGGCCCCTGCTCTGCAACCCAAATCTGGACTCATGAATCCATCAGACGCCAGAGCTGTGCCGCCTACCCAAGAGGCCCCTGTTCTGTGACCCATGTCTGAATTCCAGCTACCATCTCTGTATCCTGCTCTAGCGGTGGTCCAAGAGGACGCATCGCATCTCGCCTCAGCGGTGGTCCAAGAGATCGCATCTCGCCTCAGCGGTGGTCCAAGAGGACGCATCGCATCTCGCCTCAGCGGTGGTCCAAGAGGACGCATCGCATCTCGCCTCAGCAGTGGTCCAGCCCATCCACGAGGCTCCGCTCAGTTCGGCGCCTCCAGGCCAAGGGTCGACGGCCCCAGGCCAAGGGTCGACGGCCCCAGGCTCGAGCTCTGAAGTGGACCCTCCTGTCTCCCAGTCTCTAGTCTCCCAGTCTCTAGTCTCCCAGTCACAGTCCTCGTCCTCCTCCAAAACCCCCTATCCCCAGGGTTTCCTGGTCCCCTGTCGCTGGCCTCCAAGGCTTGTCTGTTCCCGCCTCCTGGTCCCCCATCGCCGGCCCCCTAGGCTTCTCTGGTCTCGCCTCCTGGTCCCCCATCGCCGGCCCCCTAGGCTTCTCTGGTCTCGCCTCCTGGTCCCCCATCGCCGGCCCCCTAGGCTTCTCTGGTCTCGCCTCCTGGTTCCCCGTCGCCGGCCCCAAAGACTTCTCTGGTCCCGCCTCCTGGTTCCCTGTCGCCGGCCTCCCAGGGTCCCCTGTTCCCCCCTCGCCCGCCCTTTTTGGGTTGTGTTTTGTTGGTTCCCTCCTCTCCCTCCCTCTGGTTTTTTCGTGTCCTGTGTTGTCTTGTCTTGTGCTTGTTGTTTGTTGCTTGGGCATCTGGTATCCGCCCCTTGGGGGGGGGGGGGGGGGGGGGGGGGG
>SSNQ01034660.1:479793-502509 GCA_006942095.1 Nothobranchius kuhntae
AGAATAGAATATCCCTTTATTGTTCCTCAGTGGGGAAAGCTGTCACAGCAGCGATGACACTTATTACAGGAGAAAAAAAGGAGAATAAAAAATAAGAAAAATGAATAAACAAGAAAACATAAATCCTGAATAGATTTTAAAAATGCTGATTATACCACAAGTAATGAATACCACTGATGCCTTTTATTTAAAACTGACTTGCTCGTGTGTAATTTGGTTATTCCACATTCAGTGTTAATGCAGAAATATGTTTGTTTCCAAATTTAAAGGTTCAAAATTGCATATATGTTGATAAAGAAAATGTGCAAATTTGCCGTCACTTTTTCAAAAAATATTAAGTTTGGCCCTCGACTCCGTCCCAGAGTTTCATTTCAGCCCTTTGTGAGTTTGAGTTTGACACCCCTGCCCTAATTGTTCCTCCCAGTCTATTTAAGCCCTGTCTTGTCTCTGTGTTGTTGTCGGTCCATTATTGTTTGTCAGCGTTGTTTCATGCTCTAGTTGAGCTTATGTCTCTAGGGGGGGGACTGTCATGGTCTGCGTCTGCCCCCTCCTTTGTGTGAATCCTGATGTGTCTCCATCCTCTCTAGATTCCCTTTTGTGTCTCATAGTGCCCTCATGTGTCCTTTGTCTGCGTCTCAATTATGTGTTTTCTGTTTGTAGGCATTCGATCATCCCCATCTCCTCCAGTTGTAGCTCCAGCCTCTTTGTCCCCAGCTCTGTTTGTGTGGGTGTGTGCGTGTCCATTCCCCAACTCAGTGTGTGTGAGTGTATGTATATATTTAGGTGTGATTGTGTGTGTGACTCCTTCCCTCAGTCTTTTAGTTCAGGTTTGTGTTTATCTGACCTTCTTTGGTTCTGCTTGCCCACTTAGATGATTGTTGTCACCTGTCTTCCCTCCAGCCCTCACTCCACACACCTGCTTCCTGTTTCCCTAATTGTTCCTCCCAGTCTATTTAAGCCCTGTCTTGTCTCTGTGTTATTGTCCATCCATTATTGTTTGTCAGCGTTGTTTTGTGCTCTAATTGAGCTTATGTCTCTAGGGTTTGTTGCTCTAAGTGAGCTTTCGTACTCCTGTTGTTCAGGACTTGGTTTTTTGGCTTCCTCCCATTTTTGGATTTTTGGTTCATCACCTAATAAAAGGATTTTACTTTTAAGACCACTCCTGCCTCGTGTCATCCTGGGTACTGCATTTTGGGTCCAAACCATCCTCTCAACGTGACAGTCATCTTATAATGCTCGTCTAGCAATAATAAAAACAAAACAATAGCCAAGGGCAAGAGCTGCTCTCTTTGATGAAAAAGATGGAGATAATGTTACAGCTGGTAGTAGAGACAGAATAAAGACTGAGCAAAATGACAGAAAATATTCATTAACCAACTAGGAAGGAGTTCAATATTAATTACACAAACAGTTAATTGAGAATCGAGATAGACTGACTAACACAAGGTAGAGACACTCTTCATAACTTTAAAGAGCTAGGTTCATTGACTATACAGTTAATGTAACATCTTCATATAGAATGTCTTGGACACTCAGGTGAAGAGAAGGATGGAGCTGTCAACTGACCACTACCTGGTGGTGAGTTGGCTCAGATGGTGTGGGAGGATGTCGGTCAGACCAGGCAGGCCCAAACGTATCGCGAGGGTCTGCTGGGAATGTCTGGTGGAGTCTCCTGTCAGAAGGAGCTTCAATTCCCACCTCCGACAGAACTTACAAAATGTTCTGGGAGAGGCGGGGGACATTGAGTCTGAATGGACCCTGTTCCGTGCCTCCATTGTTGAGGTGGCCGACCGGAGCTGTGGTCGCAAGATAGTCTGTGCCTGTCGTGGTGGCAACCCCCGAACCCGCTGGTGGACACCGGCGGTTACGGAGGCTGTCAAGCTGAAAAAAGAGACCTATCAGGTCTTTTTGGCCTGTGGGACTCCAGAGGCAGCTGATGGGTACCGGCAGTCCAAGCGTAACGCAGCTCGGGTGGTCGCCAAGGCAAAAACCCGGACATGGGAGGAGTTTTGTGAGACCATGGAGCAAGACTTCCGTACGGCTTTGAGGAGATTTTTTATTTCATCTGCAGCAATTCTTATAATCTCCATTTTTGCACTTTCCACTATAATAGTGCATAATTGTGGTTTCTCGACTAAAACCGCTAGGGATGCACCAATCAGATTTTTTGCTGCCGATCACGATACCGATATCAAAGAATGCTGATCACCGATACCGATCACGTGGATTGGCCAGAAATTTTCTACAACATTATAATGAGTGCTACAAACTACATAATCTGGGAATAAAGGAAATGTAACCTAATCTAAAATGGTCTGTATTAGGGTTGTCACGGTGTGAAAGTTTAACCTCACGGTTATTGTGACCAAAATTACCACGGTTTTCGGTATTATCGCGGTATTTTTTTTAAACGTGCTACATTTTCACACAATTAAATAAATCCTGTATGTCAGGAAATATTGTCCTCAGTTTGTGTCTAAATTTTGCCTAAAATGTGTTATTTTGTAATTATGTTGTTAATTTGTTTACATTTTTTCCCATTAGTCTTTAAAATACCAATATGTGCCCATAACTTCTTATTTTATGTCTGTTTGATGTCATCATTTTAAAAATATCAGATCAGATGATACTCAGTACTCAAGTAGCCTTCTAATCAGATACTTTTTTTACCCTTACTTGAGTAATAAACCCTATATCAGGAAAATATTGTCCTTGGTTTGTGTCCTTCCAGTGAGCTTTGCAGATGTGGGACAATGCTATCGGGTAGTAATCATTGTTAAATTCATAATTATTCTCGGCGAGAGAGCAACTCTTATCTGCCCCTGGGAGCCCCGTAATGCATAGCGTCATTTCAACATGGGGGTGTCTGCGACACGGTTTATATGCAGGTAGCGGCGCTGCGGCTGCTTTATATAGCGACTCGTTGCATTCTCCTGCAACCCAAATCCTTGGATCACGCATTTTAGCTAAAACGCTAACGTTAGCTTGCCTTGCGTTGACTGTAGAGTTGTGGGTGATGGTAATGCAGACGTGTCATGAGATTTGAAGCGTTGCTGCCTTTCACAGACACTTTTTCTGCACGTGCTGCAAACAGGATAGCCGTCTTCTATAAACTGTCCCTCGGCATTCTTCAGATATCCAAAAGATGCCCGTACTTCCGACTTTGTCTTCTTTGAGGGATAATAAATGTCCTCCTGAGCACTGCCGTCTCCTCCTTTGGCCATTATTTCAGCTTTAGCTTCAAGAAAGTTTTGGTTGTAAACAACAAAGTGCGCATGTGCCGCCGTCAACTTCAGCAGATGATACGGTGGCTGGTAAGGGTCACCACGCCTACACCGCAGCCACGGTAAACCCACCGAGATAATATAGTTTTTTAAAAAACAAGACAGTTATTATTATTGTCAACTTTTTTTTTACCGGGGTTTACCGCTTCACCGGTTACTGTGACAACCCTACCTGATCGGTCTGCTTTGATCCATTTTGAAAATTTCGATCAAAACCGATAGGGGCGCTATCGACCGATTGGGATCAAATGCCGATCCATCGGTGCATCCCTAAAAACCGCTCACGGGTAGAAAGCAACAAATGTACAAGTAGACAATATTTACCAGGTTGGTAGGCAGAGCCAACTAAAGGAATTAAAACTAAGGAAGGAAACACACTGAATAAGTAAAATAAAGTTATTTAAAGTCCTCCTTTGGAGAAAAATAACTAAAGATTAAACACTTTATGGCAAACAGAATGCTTGAAATATGACGTCAAAGTGACGGACAGCGGGACAGCTGAACCGTTTCATAAATTGGAAGCCTAATATGTCAACCCTAGTGGCTTGTGTTAATAGAGGAAATATCAACATAAACAATGACAAATGCTAAAAAAGGTTTTTAACGGACAATACATGAAATATTAATATATTAAGATACAGTAATAATTGAAATTTATTTCCAAAAAGCATCTCGCCCTCACTGCTGGAAAAAACTCTGGCCCATGAACAAATCTAGTTGAAGACCCTGCTGTAAACCATCACAATTATAACAAACAAAGGCTTTAAATATCTGGCTTTGCATGTAATGAGCCTGTCTCATATAGTAGATTTACCTTTTAAGTAGAATTTCTGACAAAAATTAACTTTGGGCCATATTCTTATTTTTAAAGTTTCACCTGAAAGCATGAAATTGTTTGCTTCCTATGTGACAATTTCTCATTGTGGCATCTGACCTGGGAACACACAATTACATATTTTTAATCTGTACGTTTTTGTGCATTTTTTTGTTTTCTATCTCCAAATACTGAAGCATTGTCCCCTCTTTCCTGCTCTTTTAATTCCCAATTAAAATGAAAATAGGAGGATGTCATCATATTCCTAAAGATGCCATTATGGCACATGATTCTCTTGTCCTTTACCCAGGTCTTCCTGTCTCCATCTCTCAGGTCTCTCTGTAATTGAGAGGTAGTTGTTTCTCGTCCACCAGCCTGGCGTCCCTCCACCTCCAGAACACATCTCAAAGCTTTTCTCTGAGGCTGTTTATGTGTTGAGTGCAGCTCTGCGTGGAGCTTAGGGTCTAATGGAGTGTGAGAGCGGGGCCTGGGCTTCTTCAACTTGTGTTCAGCTGTACAAACATGTTGTCACACACCGCAACTCTCCCTTTCTCTGCTCAGGTCACTGTTTCACTTTTACTTCTGTCTGTTCATTTGTTGCATCATTGATAGTATTTTTTACTTTAATGTCTCCTCTTTGGTCCTGTTCTGCCTTTAACTTAACCACACAATGTTAGTGTTGGAAAGGACACAATTATCTTTGAGGAGATTTGGATTTTACTGAAGTGACAGATGATTCAGTCTACCTGCCATCATTTGAGTAATTTGCATCCAAAACGATGCCAGAATGCGAGATAGGCCATTCGACTCCTGAAGGTCTGCAAACTGAAAATGCTAACATCTAGCCTTAAAATTAGCTACTGGTGTGGAAAGTAGCTAACAGCTGTTAAGCAGGGAAAGAGCGCCCCCTAGTGCCCTACCTACATGCTCCATAAAACTGCAAAGGGCTGTTTTTGGTAAGCAGAGGGCTGCAGAGGGCTGCAGAGTGTTTGGGAAAGTTTCTACCTACACAATCACCGAATCCCACTTTTAAAGGAATTGTATATGCTTAGTGTCACTTTAAAAGTTAGTGTTGGTGAATCTACGTGAACAGGAAGTAGATCCACAAAGTGAACAACCCCTGAATTGGTTATCTCAAGTCACTGTGTTTTATACTTCAGCACGTGTATGTGTTTGAATGAAAACGGCCGTCTTCCATGTCCGGCAGCCTTTCCATTCAGGGAACATTAATGAACCATGTCATGATTGATTATTGCATCATTATTCTCCATCCATCGGCAAATCCCCATTGGCACACATGCCTTCCCAGAAGTCTGTGCTCTGGAGTGAGTGTGGCTCTCTAGAGTGGAAATCTCTAAGGTTGTGGCTCAGAATACAAGCACCTGAAATAATATGCTCGCTTCTACCGGCTTTTCCAAACAGAGGCACCACCAAGTTAAATATAGATCTATTATCCCTCCCTTTCAGCTGTACCCAAACAAATTAAAGTGATATTTGCACAGAAAAGTCACCACAGAGAGTGACAATAATAAAACATGGACTAATGTGCAGAGTTTGGCATGAAAAGGCATCTGAAACAAACTCTTAAAGGGTGCTTTTATGAGAAATAGATGCCTTCATTAATTATTTTGGGCACGTTGAGAGCTGCCACATGGACTGGCAGTCTGAAAGCTGTTGGACAAGCAGTGCAGGTTTCTTTTAAGCACTTAGCGTGTAACAGTAGGAGCCAGGCTCAGATGTGGTCACAGTGAGCAGAAAGTGGAGCTCAGGAGTTCAGAAAAAAATCCCAGAATGGTGTAATGCACTAATAGAAAACAGGAGCACCTGGACTGGATTTTCTGTCTGCTGCAGATGAGACATGTTAGCATTGTTTCATTGTGATTTTCTGTAGTGTCATTTTTAATTTACTTTCAAATTCTAAATATGTTAGCAGGTTTTACTCATTATGAAATGTTTACATGATGAATATAATTATTGGCTACACTTTATCCTGCTTCTGAATGCATTATGGGTTTTAAAAGCTTGGTAGTGATTGTTAGTGTTGACACAGTCAGTAAATACTAAACTGCTGCACTACTAAAGCTAATCCTTAAAAATGAGGAGGTTTGAATAAAAAACACATTCAAGTGTCATTTATTGTTATTATGCACTACAAAATCAGATTTTCAAGTAAATAAAAAATGCCTTGCTTTCAGACATTTTATTGCATTTTATTTATTTATTTATTTTGGGCTGAAAAGAAAAATTTCTTATCTTTAAAACAGCACTAAAATAAGGCACACTTTCCTACATAAGATCACATTTTCTACAGCAAACGAAACATTTGTTCACTGGTCTTAATACTTTTAGAAAAGCAACTTTTGCTTATTCAAATGGAAGATTTTTTTTTACTCAAAACAAAAAAATTGATCATCAAATTGTCTAATTTGTGTTGTTTTTTGCAGATATGAGTTTTTAGACAAAAATAAGAAAACATTTCTAGAAATAATACTTTTCTACTTTCTTGAAAAAACACTTTATGCAGTGTAATGTTGATTTTATTTTGGAATAACAATTTAAATGATCTTGTCCCTTGTTGCTACTTTCTACCTGAGTTTTAAATATTTGTGCTATTTTTAATTTAAAAAGCATCAATTTTCTTATTTAATTATCTCTTAAAGGGGGCTAATCTTTGCATGTGCAGCTTAAGGGAGTTTAACATGTTTTGTACAAACTTACATAGAATAAAGCCTCAGTAAGATCTCAGTAAACTGGACAACTTTAAATATTGAAGGTATCCAGCTGGTCTTACATAGATTCTGCAACTTTTCCTGTAGCTGCCCTAAACAATAGAATCCTGATCACTCAATTCAGAACCCCAGCTGTTATAAAATATCAACTAGAACACAACAAAAGATTAAATTAAAGCTTGGCGACACTTAAAAATATTTGCATAAATAAACATACAAAAAGAGACTTAAAAAGAACACGCCTACATTTGTTTTGTCATTGTCATTGTTTTGCTAAATCTGTTCTGCATGTGTGCCGCCTCCACCAGCTACAGAAGACAACAGCAGGATCAGTTCTGAGACTAAAGCACTCAGATCCTTCTCACTGACACCTTCACCGCTTCATAATGATGCATTACAAAGAAAAACATGTTGGAAGTTCTATTTATCTTCTGCATGTGTGTGTGTGTGTGTGTGTGTGTGTGTGTGTGTGTGTGTGTGTGTGTGTGTGTGTGTGTGTGTGTGTACATTTTCAAGCTACTTCTCAAATGTTTTATATTTAATTTACTTCCTTTATATTCTAATTTGTTACATATTTTCTCACATGAACCAAAAACACGCTGGAGCAAAAATGGATGATTTGTGAAATGTAGTGATCCAGAATAAAACCACTTCAACAGTGAATCCCTTTATATAAACACATGGTCCTGAAAGGAGACTAGACATTGTTAAAATTGTCTCAGAATAGGTTTTCTTCTGTGTACAAGTGCAACATTTAATGTGCTGTAGGAAAAATATATTAAATGAAAATATTTGCAGAATAACTAAAGGCATTAAAACTAATACAACAACCTCAGATATCGATAGAATATTTACTTTTTTAACAATTATATCAATTATATTATATTATATTATATTATATTATATTATATTATATTATATTATATTATATTACATTTCTTCCACTGATGTAAACTATGTGAAAAGTACAACCACTGTATAATAAAACATACCAACACAACCTGAAGGCTCCACTAGGCGCCTCCTACCCCTTGTTTCTTTTCTTCGACATCTTTCTGAGAATTTGTTGCCACATGTGTGAAACAGACAGGAGGAGATGAAACTGGACCTTGGATGTTAAAGAATGTGTAAAATGCGCAACACGTGGCCTGTTAATGCCAGCTTGCTGTGCAGGATGTAAGGGGTCATCAGTGTTGCTATAACAACAGGACCTGTGTTCAGGCAGAGGCTGACACACTCCATCCATTTAAAAGAAGTGTGCACCTGATGGCCACCATGCTGCAGGAATGTTGAGCACAGATAAAGTTTAGCTCCCTGCTTTAACTTGTTACCTTTAACCAGATAATGTTGTCAGTTTTGCAGTTTTGTTGTTGCCATTTTGTTTTGTTTGTAAAGAAACCAAGTTTCTAAAAATATTTTTTTTTACTTTTTTTTCTAGTGATATCAGACTAGAACATTTTATTAGTTTATAGGTGGATTTATCCTTCTTAGACTGTTAACATGATAATCTATAGATTACAGATAGGTTCAAATATTCCAAAACCAAAATCAGGGCAATATTTAAGAATAAACATTATTAGAGATATGAATAATATTAGACCACTGACCCTTTAGGCCTCTTCTCCAGCCATCCACTGCTGTAACATCAGTGTGGAAGGTGATGTCCTCCACAAGAGGGCACTCCATCTCAGGTTTTGCTCCTCCAGTTGTAACAGAGCTTTATTCTCTCCTTTCCTGCCCCACAAGAGCCCCAGTGTGACAAGTTTACATAGGCCATCTGCAGACCTCCTCACTGCCATAAAAACACTAATCACAAGGTCATAAAATGTTACTCCATAACGACACCCAGAATACTGAAACTAAACTCTAAAAGCGTTAGAAATCTGGCTTGTGACAGTTCCTCTGCATGAATGTGGGTATTGATGTCAGGTTTTATATTAATCTTTGAGTTCCTTTGAAAATTGTTGCAGGTGAGATGGTAGGGAGTTATATCAGAACATTATGATCATATAAACATACAAAACAGGACTGAGTTAATGAACATCCACCATTAAAGTTTAGTTTACAAAAATGTACCTTAAGTTACAACATGATGTATCAAGATGTATAAAATAATTGGATTGAAGGGAAATGTGTTGTAATAAAAGCCACAGCTGCCTTGGGGCGCTCTGACAGAGAGGAGGCTGCACAACACCGGTCGCCACCGGTCCGTCCAACCAGCAGACAAGGAGGGTCAAGTGTCTTGACTGTCCGTGACTGCGAGAGCCTGGAATTGAACCTGCAACCCACCGACTACAGGACAGACTCTTAACCCCTGAGCCGCCATACTCTAAAGACAGCAACTAAAAATCCTGTCTTCCATCAATGAAATAGTCACAATTCTACATAAACTATTTTTATTGATGTAAACACATATTTAGTAATTTCTTGCAAACAAATTATTGTTGTTGTTGTTGTTGTTATTTATAGGCAGATTTGACTTATTCTCAGTCATTTTTCTTTAAGTGATTTGATGATGTTTTATTTTGAAAAGCTGCTTAGGATTTTATTTTTGATACAAGGAGAAGACAAAACTAACTAGTTCATTTAAAAAAGTAAACATACTTTTGCCCCAGTGGCTGTAAATTCAATCTTAACAATTTTAAACATATCAAAGTTGATCTAAAATATTGTTTTTTCTTGATATTTATCAAGATTGCTAATATATATTGTATATTATTTTCCACTTGTATATGCACCATAAACAGGAAAGCTGAAATAACTTTAAGAATTACTGTATTTTCTAAGTATATAATCTCGATAAAGACTTTGCGTTTGATACGGTTTTGGTTCATTTTAATCAAAAGTTTTTGTCCTATTTTATTTTCTGACTGTTTTAATCTACTAAATCACTGCACATAAAGGTGTATTTTGAGAAAAACTCCTTTTTTATTAAAATTGCCATTCAATTACATTCGCAAAAATTTTTTGTTAATGTAAATAACCTTTTTTTATTTTTAAATACAAAAAGTTATTTTACAGCTAAAATTACGCAGACAGTTCATTGCAAAATAACAGAGTAAAATCATGACATGGCGATATCATGACTATTTATTGAAAAGTTACACAATTCCATTATTTTTATATATTACACTAATTAAAGTTATAAGAGCAAACATAAAATCACACATGTATTTTTTAACGTGTTTTGCCTACAATCCTTCATCTTAAACACAGAAGTGGAACTAAAGTCAGGAAAAAAAAAACTTTCTGTGTAATAAAAGCATGAACCCAGGCTCTGCCTGCACAGCGAAACTCGCCCGGTCTCTGACTGACCTTTCACTGGAGGAAGACGCAGGAGGGCTAAGGACAAACAAAAACCCATGGAGCTGAAATTTAATTCAACAACAAGCTGACCAACATGAGAAATCAAACATGGAGGGATGTCATGAGAGTGAAAATCACTTTTACCACCCACCTTGTTCTCATGCACAGCAGGAGAGAGGAGACGGTAAGCAAAGGAGGAGATGTTTTGTGTTGGATTGTTCAGGGATAAAGGGGCTCGGCTCGTCGGCGGGCCCCGGACTCAGCAGGCCGGCGGACGGACACTTGTCATCTGGAGTGTGAGGCAGCTGGGGTTATCCTCAGAGACACGGTGAGGTGAAGTGGGTGACCATGTTTGAGGTCCACCCAGCTGCTATTGGCCCTAATTTTTAGCAGATGTCTGGGATCTCTATCCGCTAAGTCCTCGCACATGCCAGAGCAGGGGAATCAAAGCAGAGATTCTGAAGCCAGCATGGTCTCACACACACACACACCACTGTCAGACAGTGTGCACACTCAAACAGCCGTGTGCGTTAAATCGCTGTCATTAACCATTTAGTCAGATGATAGAGGCAATTAAGATCATTCTTGATTCTAGTAGTGAGAGTGAGTAAGCTGTGACACCCTGACTTTTATAAAACACAGATGTTTGTCGTCTCATTATTGTCGTCTCATTCTAAAAGGCAGCTTTACATGGTAACCATGAGTAACCAGAGGCGTTTCAGTCCAGCAGCTTATCAAATCTCCTCCAGAAAATTCAGCTCAAATAGGTTTGCAATGGCAGCGCGTCTTACAAAAATATTTGTCACACTTCGCCCGTATGGTCCTGAAATCCTGTCAAGCCCTCCTCTCAGTGAGAGAAACCCTACGCTTTCAGACATGCGAGCAAAAATCGAGTTCAGTAAAAAGCACCACTGTGCTCAAACACATCATCCATGCAGAGGCTTTCGTTTGAGGGCGAAAATAAGAAAGTGGAGAGTTGCTTTGCTCCAAGTGGTCACAAGGGGGTTGAGCATTTGGAGCCCCAGCTCACACAGCTCGCTTACTTTGGAGAGCACTTCAGGGAAAGCAACATCAGATATAATGAAACATTCACTGACCGGCCTCCATGCTTCTCTGCTTCCCACCGAGGATATTCTGACTGAAACCTTTCTACAACTTGTTATAATAATCCATCTTAGAGCGTGATGTGGAAAAAACACTCGACTGGATCAATCTTTCATCAAAAATGAGACTGTTAGAGCTTAACCTAACTTTGGTTTTGCTTTTTTGAAGCAACATGTATCCAGAACTTGTGAGAAAACCCATTAATCATCAGTTCTATTCTATTTTTGTACTTTAGGTGTATTGGTATTCTAAAGTTTTTGAAAGTCTCAACCACTATAGGTACATTTTCATGTTAGGTGCAGACTGTAAATATTGAAGTGTGTTAAATTTGATCAAAAAATGTCAAGTTTAGGTATGCGACACTTGCCTCAACTTGTTTTTGCAGGAAGAGGGGAAATATAGAATTTCATTACACTGAGTTACTGCAGCACACACACACACACACACACACACACACACACACACACACACACCACCGCCTCTTGAAATACTGCTGTTTCTCTGGTTTCCGCTGCGGTCCTGCGTGTGTCCCACACTTGGCCACAGCAATAGCCGTGGAGACACTCCCAGGTATATAAATCCACTCACTTTGCTCTGAGATGCTTTGATTCACACCAAAATAATCCAGGTAACTGTGAGAAAAAGATGGACTTCACAAATCCAGCTCCGATTTATAACGGGAATTTCTTTCCACCTGAAGACGTATGTTCATGATACGAGGACCTTTTATGAGGAAGGTGATGGCAGATTGACACCAGATGTGTCATAAATTATCAGCAGAGGGATGCCAAGCTAAACAGTCCAGCATAAATATACAGTGAGTCCAAAAATACTCATTGCTTTAAATCCAAATACTTCCCTGTGTGAGTTTATTTCACTTAACTGTGAGGTCGTTGAGATTTGTAGAGGAACACTTCTAAATCCTAGGCAAAAACTAATAAGAGTGTAACCATCTTTACCTTTAGAGTTTGGGTTTTTACCTGTCATCTGTTTTTATTACAACCCAAGAAAATCCCCTTTAGTGTCTAATACATTTTTTTACAGCTAAATCCACAAATGAAGCTACTAGTAACTCTAAATAAAATTAAATAAAGTTGCCAGAGAATATTTGACCTTTGCCGCCCACAGGATCTGGTCATGCCACTTGAATGGTTCCCGTGACCCACCCCACGCCTCATGAACACCGTTCTATGTGCAGCACCACCGATGACGTCTCTCAACAAGAACGTGTCCCCCCAGTTAGAGCTCCAGACACTGGGCAGAGTAAGTGAGTGTGAACGTAAATAAACTCCATTATTCAGTCATCCCTCCGGCTCCTGTCGCGTTCCCCAGGTAAACACAGAACTTCCTGCGAAGCACTTCTGGTGCTCTCGCAGTTAAACAACAAGCCACAACAAGACTAAATCTCAGCATCTCTGTGGCAAACGGCGATGAAAACAAAGATGCCCAATGGCGCGCTGAGGTGAGTGACCTACAGTGAAAAGGTCAATTAAGTAAGTGTGTCAGCAATATTTGTCCAAACACCAGCTGAGTCGTGTGGGGAGCAGCTCTAACCTGGATAAGCAGCATGCAAAGTGGTCTGTGTGACTTAATGAAATGTGACAAACTGTTTCCATACAAACAGCAAAGTGTTCTCAGTAACACACGTGTTATTGACATGACCATTAGGTCATTCGGCACGCTGCAGAAACTAAGATACCTGCTAGGAGAATAAAAACTAGCTTTATGACACGTATCTGTGTGTAAATGCCTTTTTAGTCAAAATCTGTAACTTAATGCTTTCACAAACTGCACTTATGTTTTTTTTCATGATTAAATAACCATGTTGGCATAAGACCAAAAGATTATTAATGATATATTTTGTTATGTTATGTGTGACATCTGTAGCAGACATTATTTACTCTCAGTATAAAACTCCGGAATATAAGGCGATATGTGGTGTCCTCGAAGGAAGAGGAGGTCTTTAGCAATTTTTATACATAATCTCACAATTTGAATTTTATACAGATGAAAAATGTGCATGGATGTTTCTAAACTAGGGTAAGCAAACATCAAAACAAAGCACATCTTCAGCTGTGATCTCAAAACAGTAATAATTAATATTTTTTATTACATGATATTTTTTATCTTTGTTGTTGTTCTTGTGAAGTGCCCTGTGACTTTTATCTTGAGAGACGCTATATAAAATAGTTTCTTCTTCTTCTGATATAGAGCTCCGGACGTCACGTGACTCTCAGAGAATATCGGCTTGGATTTTACTCCGTCGGAGTTTACTTCACGTTTTAAAACCGAAGAAATCGTTTTATATAGTCAGAAATTAAATAGACTAAACATCTCCGACCCTTACCGTGCCCCTGGGATACTTTTTAAAAACGCCAGAAGCTGTCGGAGCGGACCTCTTACCGGATTTGAGATACCCTGACATTTATAATTTATAAAACTAATTAAACAAAAACACAAATAACATAGATTAACATGTAAGTAGTTTAAATAGAGTGCTGTGCTGTTTGAATGTATAAACTGAACGCCAAGAGAAATCACTGGTCTGATTTTTCTTCCGTGAATAAAATAAATATGTCAGGCAGGAGCGTCTCAAGATCTGTCTGAGATCTGTCTCGGTGAGACGAATAATAGCAATCCAAAGTGCTTATTATGTGTGATCTGACAATTGATCAACCATTGCTTAAAAATTAAATACAGCTTAGCCGGTTAATTGCTGTGATCATAAAACACGTAAACGGCAGCACGCAGATCTCACGAGGCAACGTTTTACGTGATGTTTACTTGTTGCTATGAGTAATAAGACAGAAAAAGCCACGCCAAAATAAGTTTAGGAAGCCCACTAAGAATCGTAATAAAAGCATTTAAAATAAATACCATATACAGTATTTTCTGGACTATAAGCCATTACTATTTCCCACACTTTGAACCATGTGGCTTATAATGAGGTGCGGCTTCAGTCAACCAGAAAGGATGGACACTGGAAAGTCTAATGAAGGAATGGTTAAAGGAGTGCTACGGAAAGCACCCAGGAGGATTTTTTTCACAGCAAAACGGCGCTGCTTGTTTTCCCAGCTTCACCCCGGGATGATGACAGCAACACGGAGAGCGACACTGACATCGCCACAGAAAAGATGTGTGACGAAGCTCTTCTGAGGCTGTTCAACTCCGACACTGAAGAAGGTGACTTCAGTGGTTTCAGTGCGCAGGACGACGATGAATAAACTAATCAGTAACTTTTCTGTTTTGTTTGATACTGATCAGTTCAGTTACGTTCAGTTAAACTACGTTTTCAATTCAGTAGATATCTNGCGGCTTTTAGCCCGGTGCGGCTTATATTGAGGTGCGCTCTATTGTCTGGAAATGACGGTACAGTTGAGGAAACGTTGGTTTAAGTACCTGATATGAAGTGGTTGCTGCAGAAGTGAAATCCTTTACTCTCGGGATCCCACAGCTTCATTTTAGCCTGGAGGCTAGCGCGTTTCATTGCGATGATCCAACGTTTGCGGCGTTCTGGATCTTGGGGAAACCTGTAGAAGGCTCTTCCCTTACCTCGTCCGCATCTGTTCTGGCATCCTGGGGCACAACAGGAATCTACCATATTTCCCGTTTGATTGAGTTTTCTGACAATAACAAATTGCCTAGCTGAGGGCATTTTCAGGAAGGACCTGTTTAAGATGGATGTGCTCAGAAGGATGCAGCCCCCTGGATTCAGACATACCCTTTGGCTCCAAAAGTCAACAAGCCACCAGGAAGATGAGCCAGAGTCTAACTACAAGGGTGAAGTTGTTATGAATAATTCACGCTGATGTTTTTAAATCAAGTCATTTTAGGGTTCTAGAACAAGAGACAAAGTGATTGAACATCTGAGGTCAGTACAGGGTTGGGTATGTTACTAGATGTCAGAAAGCTTCTTCACTCAGGTTGTCCATAATCAGCAGAAGACAAGGGTCTTCTTTTTTTTTTTCCAGTAGCTGGTTATTCTTTAAAGACAGCTGCTCTGACAGGACCACCAAGGCCCTCTGTTTATTGTTTGAGAAAGTGTTTTGGTGGACAGAAGCCGAGCGACAGAAGCCGAGCACAGCTCTTTGGGATGTTGAACGAAGCAGTTTGAGGCAGACCTGAACCAGGCTGAGAATGGTGAAACGGAGAGAAGGCAAGGTGGAGGAGCCTGCCAGGAAATGAGGATGGCTTTAGAAGTTGGGGGACGGGGTGGAGGCCAAGAGTACACATGGGAGCCATGGCCTAAGGATGGATCCCAGCCGACCCCCTTCAAGGTGTCAATGTTGTGACATGTGCATGCCTCTAATGTTTTCTCTCACAACAAGAGCACTTCATCTCCCAGGGTGGCCTGGACTCATAAAAATTCTAGATTTACATGCTGAGGACCATAACGTCCACCTTTTCTACTTCCTGTTGCACTTACGCTTCACTTCCTCTGGCCTTGATCAGAGGGGTGGAGCTGGGATTAGTAAAATTTACACTCTGACTCTTAAGCCTTCTAGTCAGTCTAAATAACAGTGTTTATGTTGGAAACGATCAGCCATTTTGAAGAGCAGTTTGAAGATTTTGTCTGTTCTTTTTTAGTCATATCCTCTCACGAATGTTCCTCAGATGTATGAAGTCACAACGAGAACATAGTTGCTGCTGCCTGATGTGGAATCAAAGTGAATAAATGCAACGTGAAGTGGACATTTGATGTCTTATTTCCTTCTAGCCCAGAGGAGAGTCGTGCAGATGGAAAACATTCAGATGGTTAATAAGGATCATGTGTTGTGTTTAGGCTGAAGATGGCCGTGCTCTCAGTGAGGTTTTGTGACATGATGCTCACAGTCATCTATAATGATTCCTCAGAATTCATAATGATTCATGCTGCTCTGCTTAATTCATGGATGTTTTAAAAATATTCAAAATGCCTTTTCCATTTGTCTTCAATAAAACCATGACTGCATGACACAGAGTGAATAAATGTGATGTATCTTTGAAGCTTTCCCGTGTATTTTGACAAATTAGTATTTTTTCCAAACACATTTATAGCCTATTCAAAAATGTTGATTACTATGCTGGTAACAGGTTGGCAAACACACATATGTATAGGTATCAAAACATCAGATTTTTGTTTTTGCATCCAAGAAAATTCCAGTCACCCCATCAGCTGTACAGCACCAACCCGTGAGTCGATGCAAACAACAACCTGAACATCTTGCATAATTTTAAGCTGATGTTTGTGTAAATGCTTGTGCACAGTCTATGTAGCAATCATGAATCATTTTTACAAAGTCAGATTCAAACGTATTTCTATTTAATGATTGCAGATATTATTAGATCCTTAAAACTGTGGGAAATTTTACTTTCATTGTTTTTCTTAGATTTTGGTTTAGACTTTGAGTCTGTGAGGTGACCTCTTGTTGTCAGACCAGCACCTTCTATCAGTTTCTTCAAAATTAGATTGAAGACTCATAGTTGCTCCTCATGCAAGCCGAGTAGCGACACACACTCTATTTATTTTATCAACCCTGGTAGACTTTCATCTACTTCTAGAGGTTTTTATTTGCTGTCTTCTATTTGTAGTTTTATATTTTATCACTCATGGTTTTATGTTAATATTTATGTTAGGGCAGTGGTAGATAGAGCAGGTGCTCGAGTAATCGAGGGTTGTAGGTTACATCTTGGCTCCCTGAAGGGAATGCTGCTGTTGTGTCCTTGTGTCTGCTGGTGGTGGTCGGAGGGGCTGATGGTGCCTGTGCTCGGCAGCCTCACCTCTGTCAGTGCACCTTAGGGCAGCTGTGGCTACATTGTAGCTCATCACCATCAGTGTGTGAATGTGTGAATGGATGAATGATACCCTCTAGTGTAAAGCACTCTAGAATCCTCTACAACCTCACGGGCTCACAGAGTGTACATCGTGACCATGATGATCTTTGACTCTTTTAAAAGGAGAAAAACTGACAACCCTCAGCTGGGAAATCTCTTTCAGTGTAGCCTTACTTCCAACATGACTCTGTGATTATATCATTGTAAAATTCCTACATATTTCTCCTTTAATGATTTTTATGATTGTGTGTTAAATGTGAGGGCAGCACAGTGGTGCATTTGTTAGCACTGTTGCCTAGCAGCAAGAAGGTCCTGGGTTCAAATCCTGACCTGGGGTCTTTTTGAATGGAGTTTGCATGTTCTTTCTGTGCGTGCGTGGGTTCTCTCCGGGTACTCCGGCTTCCTCCCATGGATGGATGGATGGATGGATGGATGTTAAATGTGAGGTTCACTGAGAAATGTATAATACTTTTTCATTTTGATAAACAATGGGTCACCGAGTTTCACGTGCAGGATGAAGGTGAAAATAGTCGTCTATCAGCTACTTCCTGAATTGACCACTGAAACAAATTAGACAGGGAAATGAACAGGTCAGAATACTCCACACAGATCTGCATCACACAGTAAAATTAATAACATTAGCATTCATGGACTCACCAGTCTTGGCTTGTGACCAGGGAAAGTTGTTATTATCGCCCATCCAACCTCCGTTAGCTTCGGTTAGCTCGTAGATACATCAGCTCAGAGATTGACGGGTGTCAATTATCTGCCTACAGACCAATCAACCTGGCAGTCATGTTTTTAGACTGTGGGAGGAAGCTAGAGTGCCTGGAGAGAACCCACATGTGCACAGGGAGAACATGAAAACTCCTCGCAGAAAGACCCCAGGATTTGAACCCAGGACCTTCTTGCTGCAAGGCATCAGCGCTAGCCACTGCTGCGCTGTGTCACTGTGCAGCCCATGTTCTATATTGTATATAATAAAATAAGAAAATGTGAGCAAAAACTGTTTCTGCTTTCTGTTGAACACCAGTTAAAGCATCCCCTTTGGCTTCACAGACCAATGAAGGTTTCTCTCGCCTCACTGAAGAAAGAACACAGAAGCTTGTCCAAAGAAACCGGTAGAAATAATAGAACTGTGTTTTGTTGTAACCAGGATAAACTGGTTTTTAGTGATTTTTTTTTCATGTCTCAAAGTTGAAGTTTAACAGCAGCTCTGTTCAGGTAGCGGTCCCATGACGACGTCTGGACAAGAGCTGACAAACCGCCACTTTGTTCACACCATCCAAAACAAACACCCCGTCTCTTCTTCTCAGCTAATCCAGTCACCGATCATTGTCTCTGGCACCGAGAGCCTTATTCAAACACCACCACTGTCAGCACAAACATGAGGTGGCCCTTTTAATCAGCTCGTGATCCGCAGGGCCTCTGGCGCCAGCCGGAGGAACACCCTCTCATCTTATGGCACAAATAGTGACGCCCTTATGCCCCGTTGCCATTGCCAATATATTTGTACCATGATGATGTTCCCACACAAATACTTCACGTTGTACTCGGCATCCAAGACTCACAAAGCATGAGCCGGAGAGGAAACCTGTGTTTTATCACTCTGAAAAGGCAGCAAGCCAAAAGTCAATGAGGAAAAAGTCTTTTTACACATGGCTGCACAAGGTTAACGCTCTCAACACCCTTTCATGTCAAAGTATTCCTCCACCAGGTCTTCTTTTTTATTACATTACTCACATGAAAAAGTCTCTGATTGCAAAGATAATTGAAGTGTTAATTTTAATAGCTATTTCCATTTTCCTAATTAAAGCAAACATTGCCTCAAGGACCTCTTGCAGCTCTCCCACAACATCCTGGAGTATTTCTTAAATGTGTTTGTGATATGCAGTGAGGCGTGTTATAAATGAGGTTTTCTTTGCTAAGTGTCCCGGTCTATTTTTGTATGTCAGAGGACCTGATGGACTGCGCAGAAAAAGAAAACATCTTAATGTGCCTGATGGTCAAGAAATAAGGTATTTATTTCAAATTGCTGAAGAAAAAAGTCCTTTGAATGGGACTTTTATCTTGGCCGCCAAACATTTCCTGCAAATATGTAAATACAGAAGGTGCATAATTAGAATGTAAGAGAAGTCCAAACATCTTTAGTTATTTAAATGATTTCGGCCGTGGCAGCTACATTTATCAAAATGTTATTACCAGAAGAAGGAAGCTGCTTTCTACAGAAAAAAACAGGAACTTTTTAAATCTGCTAGACGGAGCCAACGCAAATGTAACTGAATTAACTATTTAACTAATTTGGTACAGCAGGTGCACATCCTTTCATGGCAAACCCCTTCAACACCTAAATTAATCCTATCACAAATCATTAAAAACCGATCATTCCTTAATTATCACTCTGCTTCATATCTCCACATCTATGAGGAACCTCTAATCCGAAATAAAATATCTCTTTAAGCTGGTGGTGTGTTTTAAAACCTGGCATCCCAGGTGAGTTTATTTAAACATCACATCTGTTGGGTCCAGCTCACAGCTGGGCGCAGCTCATTCTATCAAAAGCTCCCTTTTTTAGTATTTTCTTGCACCCTTTTCAAACTCATTTTCACTTGTGTGTACACTCAGGCAATGCGCTTTGGAGGGAAACATTACTGTAAATGACCATGAACTGTGCCCCCACAAACAGAAGCACTCAGTCAGGTTCACATTTGTCCTGTCAAAATACATAATTGACTGATATTTCAAAACATCAGCTTCAAATGTCAATATGTACCGAAATACAAACTGTGAAGTGACTACATGTAGCTGCTGGACAACAGCCCACATTGAGAATGTGGTCAAGTGGGCGAAGGAGAGTTTCCAAGTTTTCATTTTTTAAGTTCAACATCTAAATCTTCCACAAACCAAGTCGCCCTCGAGTGAAAACTAGGAAACTTTCTTCAGGATTCAGCACCTAGGGCTCATAGAAACTGTAAAAGACGTGTGTAAATGTAAAGCTAATCTAATATCACATTCTGAGCAAACTTCACAAAGTTTTTCAACGATCCAACAGGGCAGTCATGTTCAATAAACGCTAACAAGCTAACAGGAAAATTACTCCATTTTAATGATTCCACCTTGTTCTGCCATGCTTGTCATGTTTGTTTTTTCCTTTCTGCCAGTCCTCCTGTTAATCAGCTTCACCCAGTTCACCTGAGCCCTGCCTGATTGTGTCCTTGCTTCACCTGTGTGCTCCTCCTTTTGAGCAAAGCTCAGGCTCTGTCTCCCTGCCAGATTATCGACAGCCTTGTGCCAGTAGAGACTCAAGCGATATTTTCAACCAAGCCTTTTAACCTTTGACCAGGTTTTCTGTCCATGGATTCTGCTTGCCTTGCCCCTCAAGGATTCTCTTGCCCACCTGTCATCTGGACCCTGGCCTTGGCTCTGAACTTTGATTACTGATCCCTGCTCAACCCCCTGATAAGTATTGCTGACTTCTGCCTGTTTGTGTATGACCTTCCCTGTACCTCACTCTGACATTGGGTTTTTGGATATTTGAACTTCTGTGGGCTGTACTGTCTGTGTTTTGAAGAGAGGAGTTGAACCCACAGACCGAAGAGTACCTCCCATAGCTAGCACCGAGACAGTCCTGCTCCCTCTCCCTGTCGTCACAGAATATGCTGCTCCGTCTCCAGTTTTCCTATCAGCAGAATCTTCTGTGATTCCCTGATTCTCCCACATTTTAAATAAAAAAAACCTCTAACGTTTTACTGCTGTGTTCTGGCTGAGTTTCTGGGTCTTCAGGTTATACTCATTACATTCATGTCTGCGTGCCTGTTAGAGTGGAGTAGCGTGGGACTCTGCGGCAAAGAATCATGGCCTCTCTTTCTGCTTTGACAGGGAGAGTTATGCCTCACAGGCACCAGATTCACCACCAACCCTCATAAGCTTGTGGAGAGCATTTAGGGCACCACAGGGGCCTCTTGACCCAAGAGGAAGTCAGGAATATAAAGGGTGACAAATTAGTTTGTAACTAAACAAAGACATGTGCAGACCCCCTCGTGCTGAATCATGACTGATCAAAAAAGTACTAGTTGGCAAAGGTGAGGAAATGTCAGGAAATTCATTTTTGCTCCTTTCCTTTAAAAAATTAATGGCCACTTTTGGATTTCTGCCCCTCCTGTTACAAGAAATGTCAGAGTGGCAAGTCTCCCTTCACCATCCTGTGATGAATGGAGCTTTATGTGGGGGAAACCAGCACGCTTGTTTTAGAGATGTAAAACTAACCAGAATTCTTTTTATAAGGCAATAAAATGAAAGGGGTGTGTATTGGGATTTGTGTCTTTTCAGCTGCAAGGTGGCGAGAAGGGCCTGATTATGTGATGGGTCACGAAATGCTCAGGAAGCCATCGCATGTGGTAGAAGTTGGGGCAGCTTGTGCCCTGTGGTTGGCAGGAGTGCCCCTTTTGCTTCTTCCAGAACCTTCATTGAATTCTTCACGAGCCCATTGCGGGATGAACGAGCGCAAGCATCCGTTTTCAGAATTCAAATTTTTCCCCAACAGTCCCTCTGTCATTCATCATGAAAGTTGTTTCCTCACATCTCGCATCTCTTGAAGTTCTGCTCAAGTTGTGCGGAACAAACATGCTTTTATGGAATATTCAGCGCTCAAATAGAAACCTCTCTGCAGCTTCACACACTTTCATAAATACAAGCAAAACTAAACATGCCTCTGATCAATTCCTGCTCCTGTCACCTTTCCCCGTGGGGGTAAACATCAGAATGTGGCCTGTCATCTCATCCACAGATCCTCTTGGTGGTCTGTGGCAAAGCTGCTGTCAGGGGATCCCCGGTGTACAGCTGACCACCTCCTCCAGCCTCCCCACCTATCCGCTGGAGGGGAAACAGGCTGCTCTGCCTCGACCAGTCCTCCTGGAGGATGAAACCTGAGCAGGTTGCTCACTTTGTTGTGAAGGAGCACCTAGTGGTGAAATCATTACTGTAGAAATGCATCTCTTTCACCCTTCTGCTGCTCGTGAAATACTGCCAGACTCGAATATAGCTGAATGTCTTTTTTACAAGGTTATGCTGCTGCTGCATTTTATTAAGACTTGGGTTTTAATACAATTCCACATCCTATTCCACATCCTATTTGTAGAAAAACAGCATAATATTCCCTGCTTCCAACTTTCAGCTTTATTGCTGGTTTCTTTTAAGATGTGAAAAATGTTTTTCATTCAGAAATACCAAAGTTTCAAATTCAGTTCTAAGAGATACGTAGACTTTTAAACTTTAAACTAGATCATCTGATTTATTTGTGACTAATATAAACTCTTGTATGTTTGTTTGTTCAGTTGGGTAGAAGCGGGGTGTTTATGGTTCGAGTTTTATAGCAAAAGCAAAACTATAAGAAATATGGAAGCGTATCACTGTCAGTATGAAGAAAATACAAAGCCATCAGCATCTTTTAATAATGACAAAACGTATTACTCGTATTATTGGCATATAAAGCTGTTTTAGTGGAGAACAGCCAGACCGATGTGTGGAGGAAAATGTTCCTCTGATAAATTACAGATTCTTAACAAGTAGGGATGTCCAATATTATCTGTCTACCAATATAGGCAAATATAGGTTTGGTTTTTACTCCTTCATTGACCCAATAATTAGACACCACACACATATACAC
>SSNQ01034660.1:519569-531319 GCA_006942095.1 Nothobranchius kuhntae
GGAAGGAGATGTGCTGATAGTACTTAGGGAGAACCTTCTTCATGTTGGCTCTATTGAAGTCTCCCAGCACAATAAAGGCAGCTTCTGGATTGATATTCTCAAGTCCAGTAATGATGTCATACAGTTCGTCCATAGCCGTAGCTCTATTTGTGTGTGGTGGAATGTACACAGCTGAGAGGAGAACTGAGCTGAACTCCCTCAGGAGGTAAAAAGGCCTGACTTTAATGGACAGCAGCTCGAGGCTCTGAGAGCAGTAAGATTTAATAATACTCACATCTCCAGCCCACAAGGAGTTAACCATAAAGCACACCACTCCTCCCCTCTTCTTGCCTGAGGCCTTCGTTCGGTCTCCCCGGTAAACAGTGAATCCCTCCGGCGTGATGGCGCAGTCGGGGATGCTGGGCTCCAGCCATGTCTCTATGAAGGCCAGAACACAGCAGTTCCTGATGTCCTGTTGGTGTTTAATCCGAGCGCGTATCTCGTCAAGTTTGTTGTCCAGAGACTGAAGATTCGCGAGCAGGATGCTGGGGAGAGGTGGCTTGCCGTTTCGTCGTCGCGTTCGGCACAAAACTCCGGCGCGCTTTCCCCTCTTTGTTTTCCCTCGACGCCGCGCGAGCAAACAAAGGATCCCAGGCAGCACAGCATCCACGGAGTCTAAACCTGCTGTAAAGTCGAAACTGGTTGGCTGGTTTTGGTGGCCTGAGGATCAGGTCTCTGCTTTTTGCAGATGATGTGGTCCTGTTGGCTTCATCAGCACGTGATCTTCAGCTTTCGCTGGAGCGGTTCGCAGCTGAGTGTGAAGCAGCTGGGATGAGAATCAGCTCCTCTAAATCTGAGACCATGCTCTTGATTCGAAAAAGGGTAGAATGCCTTCTCCGGGTCAGGGATGAGGTCCTGCCCCAAGTGGAGGAGTTCAATGGGCCATTCCAATCTGTACCGGGTCGGCCCGGGCCGGGTAGCGTAGGTTGTTTACATATCTGTGTGGCCTGGTATTTTTCCGGGCCAACCAAGGCTCATTCTCAGCCCTCTTCTCGAGGGGGTCTGCTTCAGGCTGACCAGGGCCAACACACCCACTGCTGACAGCAAATTCACGCCTTCCATTAAAGCAAGCCTCTGATTGGTGGGTAGAACCAGCCCACATGGGCTTAAGGCAAGGATGTGTGGTATCAACCGGGCCAGGCTGGGGCCGACTGGGGCTACCCGGCCCGGGCCGACCCGGTACAGATGGGAATGGCCCATAAGTATCTAGGGGTCTTGTTCGCAAGTGAGGGAAAACTGGAGCGTGAGATCGATAAGCGGATTGGTGCTGCATCTGCAGTGATGCTGAGTCAGAAGGCGAAGCTCTCGATATACCGGTCGGTCTACGTTCCTGCCCTCACCTATGGTCATGAGCTTTGGGTAGTGACCGAAAGAACAAGATCGCAGATACAAGCGGCTGAAATGAGTTTTCTCCGAAGAGTGGCAGGGCTCTCCTTTAGAGATAGGGTGAGAAGCTCGGTCATTCGGGAGGGGCTCGGAGGAGACCCGCTGCTCCTCCACATTGAGAGGAGCCAGTTGAGGTCGCTCGGGCATCTGGTCAGGATGCCTCATGGATGCCTCCCTGGTGAGGTTTTCCAGGCACGTCTAACCGGGAGGAGACCTAAAGGTAGACCCACGACACGGTGGAGGGACTATGTCTCTCACCTGGCTAGGGAACGCCTTGGGATTCCCCGGAGGAGCTGGCCCAAGTGGCTGGGGAGAGGGAAATCTGGGCCTCTCGCCTTAGGCTATTGCCCCCGCGACCCAACTCCAGATGAGCGGATGAAAATGGATGGATGGATGGATGGTTTATATACGTATCGGATATTTAGAGTGAGACAATATTGGTTATCAGTGAAAAAGCCAATATCGAGCATCTCTACAAGGCATAAAGGCAATCTCCTTCACTCTGTCTCCTCACTTTGTTTATTCTGTTGTGGGTGTTTTACTCTTTAGAGCTTTCTCATTATTGCTAGATCTTAAATGCATTATTTTAAGAAAATTTCTTGTTAAAACATCTATATGTCAATATTATGAGATCCTGCTCGTATATTATTTCCCTCGCTGATGATAATACACTTCCATAGAAAATGCCTTGAATTAGAGAAAGATTGTAAAAAATAAAATAAAAAATGAATAAAAACACACATGAACCTCTTGTTTTCGAGGCAGTGGTTGAACTCTTTGAGCTTTAATTTTAAATAAGTATTTATGTACCTTATTCTATTAGCAAGCAACTGTGTGTGTGTGTGTGTGTGTGTGTGTGTGTGTGTGTGTGTGTGTGTGTGTGTGTGTGTGTGTGTGTGTGTGTGTGTGTGTGTGTGTGTGTGTGTGTGTGTGTGTGTGTGTGTGTGTGTGTGTGTGTGTGTGTGTGTGTGTGTGCATGCCTGCGTGTGTGTGTTCATGTGTGTTTGTGTCAGCCAGAGATTGAAGTATGTGAAAATTGAGAGATTGTGTCACCATAAGGGTGACTTAAGGTTCCTGCTGCATCTGTGCTTCTGAGAGGTGGAAAGTTTGGAGCCTTTGAGTGGCAGCAGATGAACGCTGCATGTGACCAATAGCTGGCCATCCTGCATAGGATCAGTGTGAAGTTAAAAGCTCAATTTTTTCCACTTTGGGCATTATCTTAACCTTTTCCTGCGTTCCTCGGATGACTAATGTGAACCATGTGGCAGAGTGATGTGAGTTCTCCACAGAAGAGAAAAACATTTCTGGGGACATCAATAGAAATCAGGCCTATAGCGACTCAAGATGTAATCTTAAACACTTGTTTTAATCACCACATGGTCACTGAAATAAAATCATATGTGTCATGGAAAAATCTATGTATATTAATTCTTGATCATGGACTCAACCAACTGGATGTAATATGTACTGCTCTATGCATCTCTGCATCCTCTCATACACACACACACACACACACACACACATTCTTCTATTCATACACACACTGACTCTCCCTCTCACACAATGACCTCACTCCTCCTTTCTTATCTTCCTCTCTATAAATAAAGTCTGTGAACAGATGTTTGGGGCATTTGCTTTGGCATCTTGCCACAGTTATAACTGTTTGATTTGTCTGCTCATTGTCTCCTTCTCTCTTCACTATAGGAAATTGGTTATTGATAAATTGGTTATTGATATGTTATATTAACATGACAAATCTGTTGATTAAAAACTATTACTTTTGCAATATGTATTTTTAAATTTCCTGACAGGATTTTATTTATGACCCTGTGATTGACTTGTGACCCATCCAGGTTGTATCCCAACTCTGACCCAATGACCTTTGAAAACAAGCTTTCACTTCCGGCAGGTATTAAATCTAGAGTACATTGTTAAAAAAATTAAAGTTACTTTAAAAATTCTTAAATTTTACTAGTAATCTTTCACAATTTGTATTCCCTAAGTCCCTTCCCTGGCCTCTACAGTAACATGAATCATTTTCGCGAGCCTGGCGTGCTGACCAGTCAAACTTTGTATCCACAAGAGGGAGCTGTCAGCTGACAATTTGCCCCACTCCCTAGCACGCACTGCAAGGAGACAAGAAGTTTGCAGTGGAGCAACAAAAAAAAGTGCCAACCAATTGCTCTACTGTATTCTATCTCTCAATGTAAAATTTAAAAGCCCTACCAAACTCGCTGTGAGATTTATGACAGCTGAGTTGAATTTACATTGACAACCCATTTGGAAGATGAAGGGGGCTTTGTGATCTACAGGAGCTCAAAACAGATGGCGAGTTGGTGAAGTATCTTTTGGACAGGTAAATACTAAGTAATTTATTGTAGTTAGGTAGCGAGTAAAAACTAAATCAACTTTCTTGCTGATAAACTAGTGTCTAATAGTGCTGTAGATGTGTATATTGGTTATTTTTGCAGTTTTGTGCATCTTTTTTAGAATTTAAAGATTGAGCTAAAAACCATAAATATTTTCTCCCTTTTCAGGGTAAAACTTTGCTCTACGTTGATTTTGAATCAGCCACAGCTGATGGCTAAGAGGTGCCGGGTGAGGTTGTCTGTTCCGTACTACATGACTGCACTGCAAAGGACCACAGCCAAGTCTTGGCCCAGTGAGCTCGGCCACTCATGAGCTGATATGAAATGATAAGGCTCAGAGCTGCTCTCCTCCTTAAAAAAATGTCCTCCTCCCTTTCTTTAAGTGATAGAGGTGGAGAGAAGTTTCCTCCAGCCTGCTGCAGGTTCTGTTTGCATGTTCTGTTGAGCTGTGTGCCTGCTGTGTGTGTGTGCTCATGTGTATGTGCTTGTTAACAACTTGTTTTTTCGAATGAGAAACTCTGAGAGCACTTGGGGGGTTTGTTAATCACTGCTCAGTGCTGCTTTCTCGGTCTGCCGGGCGACAACTCCTTTAGGTGCATTTTTCTCACTAGAAGTGTGGGTGAAGTAAGACTCCACCCAGGGTATGACTTACCCTTTAAAAGTCTAATTCACTGAAAAAACTTTTTTTATTATTATTTCTGATTATAATTCACTTTAAGTTTGTCGTGCAATTTTCTAACCTTATCTACTTAACTTCTGATGAAAAATACGTTGAAACTCTAGGATTTGAAAATCCTGACAGATCTACGTCACACTGCCACTTAACATTCATGGACTCTCCCACCTTGACACACGACGGGGAAGGCTGTTGTTGGTTTAGCGTCCAGGAAAGAGCAGAAAACATTTTGGCTAGTAGAAGCTAACTGTTAGCATTAGCGAATCAACCACACAGAACTTCAAGTTTCTTATTTGTGGATATAAAACATCCACGTTGAAAAACAGAGTCAGTGGTAGAGTTGTGTTGCTGTTAGCCAATCAGAGGAGAGATGTCCAAATTTCAGGAAATAAGACTCCAAATCCTGTTGTGTTCTGCCACTTTCTTCTCCAGAAACATGACAGGTAGCAGTAGCTCAGGAGGTAGGTTGTCCTGTAGCTGGAGGGTTGTTGCATCTATCCCAGCTCCCACCAGAGAATGCTGCTGTTGTGTCCTTGGGCAAGACACTTATTCTGATCAACGCCTTTCAGAGCCAATTATACCAGCTGATCACCTGTCACTCATACACAGAGACCTTGTATAAGCCCCCCTTCTTCTCTCATTGATGATGTCCTGCTATGGACCACAGATCTAAGTTATTGTCAGTGATAATTGTATGTTTTTGACCATTGTTAAATGTTGGCCTTATCCCGTTTGTCCTCACAAGAGTCTAAATCAAACACAGTTGGTGCTCCGCTTTATCTAACATTTTTCTCACCCTGATGGGTCAAGCCTCTGAACTCATCAAACCCCTTCACAATTTTTATTCCTCCAAAGCCTGAAGCATGTTCAAGCAGTTTGCTCTTCAACATCCTCAGTTCTGGTGTTCTTACACCAAATGTTTGGGTATAATAATTTCTGTGTTACACAAAGTAAAATGTAAAAAGGTGTTTAACTCAAACATTTTTTACAAAATGTGGCTGAGGTTGTTGGTTTGTCTACCCGGGAGGGTCGGAGGTCATTGGGGCTCAGAGAAATGGGTGCTGAATGACAGGAAGATCCCCCACACTTTCTCCACACGTTCCACCCAAAACACTGACCTCTGCTGTCCCCCGTGGGCGCTCGCCCACCGCAGGCATCAGGCACTTAAAAGAAACTCTACACCAGAAGAAGCACATAGGAGCATGTGCTAAATTACATCAAGGGGTGACACCGGCTCATACGTGTCGATCCACCTCACTCCTCCTCTCTCTCTTCCATCCTCCTCTTTAATCTCCATTTAGGGGCTGTTGATCCTTCGTAACTTGATTAGACGTTCAAAGATGAACAAATTGGCACCAGAAACTTTGCGCCTTGCTAATTAGAACAAGTGTTCAAAGGGGTGAATAAACTGGTCATTCACAATCTAATCTTACTAGCCCGTCTTTTACTGATGTTGGCTTTCTGTTTAATGTTGAGTTATGCCAATAAATGCAAAGCTTTTCAGAAAAATGTTTCTTGTGATTTTTCCTGGCATGGCTGACCGATTAGCACAAATATTGCAAAGGAATCCTTCCATCTGGTCTTAGAAATGTGGGATGACAGTTTGACTTTTTGTACTGGAATGACGGGAAAAGATGAAGAATTGTGTTGAATTATGAATATTGTCTGCATTTGTGTCTTTGACTTTAAATAAACAGGGTGAAACCTTCTTTCCATGAACAAGGTTTGAGATTAGTTTATTTAGAGGAAAATCACATGTTGGTTTCCAATTATTAGCTTCCAAAAACACAAACATCTACCATCACTTGCTTTTTAAATGCAGCTGTTTGTCCCAAAAGATGTCAAACTATAATGCACAACCCTAATGAACAAAACTAATTGTGTAGAACACTGAACAGTACAAAATTCTCAGGCTGTTTCCGCGCTCAGTAATTAAAACCGTGGCTCTTTGATTCAAAGTCTCCATCTTTGTTTTCTTTGTTACCTATCCATCTGATTGCCTTCCACGTCCTTTCTGCTCATCCTTAAGCTTTTCCAGCTTTTCTTGTGAAGATGCAGCACAAAGCACGCTGTGTTGAACTGCCGCCTGTCCTCTGAGAGTCAGCATTGCTTTTTTAGCTGGAGAACATAAGTGCTGACCCCAAGACAGAACCCTGTCTCCCCTACCGTGACTGACAGCCCTGCTTGAAATGTGGACACAGGACCTTGTTGCCCCCAATGGGAGGTAAGGGGCACGCTCCCTCACAGTTTGGCAGTCTGGGTGGGCTCAATCACGGAGAACATCTTCCACTGGAGGTACAGTACGTGCAAATGTACAAAATGTGAATGGTTGTATTATGTTCCAGAGAAAGCACCCTAGCGCTCAGCTTGCAGGTTTTCCTCGTGAAGGAAAGGTCTCACCTGCTTTAGGTCTTTAAAATCATCCACACCGATTGAATTTCTTGTTTCTTTGCTCTACAGATTAAACCCCGCTTTGTAAAACAAGAACATTAAATAATCAAGCGTTGAGTTTGGCCGTTGGAGAAGAGCTCAACTCCACCAATCCATAACATCGTATGAAACTGAAACTGACTCGCCCAACTTCTGCCTTTTTTAAACAAGCTTCCTCTCCAGCCAAAATCATTAGTAAAGCAATCCATCTGCCTAACCCTTACTCAATGACCCAAACCACAATGTCAGCTCCTACAGACAGACTTATTCACAGTTAATATGGCAGCACAGACCTCATATGATCAGGAACCCTATCAAAAAGCAACAAACACAATGTCACAGCAAAGCTTCGTTCCTTTCGGGTCCCTTCTCATTTTGCCCTCAGGCGGCTCAAGGAAATGGCAGTTACATTAAACCGGGTTTTCTTTGGCCAGAACAGAAAAGGCCAGAACACACCGACCACTTACGGAGCCTGGTGTCAGTCACCATCCACTGATGTTTTCACAGACAAGTTAGGTGAACTGTCAGTCTTTCTCTTCCACCCTTGCTGTATATATATATATATATATGCTAAAAAATTAGTCACTTTATTAGCCCTTGCTCCTCACACCTCGACTGAATGTAGCTGCGTGAGTCGGCCACTGTGCTGCATTCACAGCTCGGGTCAGCTTTGCCAAAACCTGGCATGGAAAAACCTTTTGAAACGGAGTCTCGGTGAAACCATTGTTGGTTAAAATAACAAGAAAATAACTGAGTCTATGAGGGTTTAATGATGGGGGGGTGCTTTATTCGAACCCGACAAGTTGCACACTGTGGATGTTTAAAGTGGAAGGAAAAGCTCTGCTTTGCGTCTCGCCAAGTATGAAGCTGTGTGGTGCACAAACAAATAAGCCCAAATAAGTCCAAATAAAGCAAAGTACTTTGGCTCCATTTATAAAAACTGAGCCTCTTGCAGTTGGACCAGCCTCCTCTCTTTGACGCCCTTTGATGCGTCCAGCTCTGTGGTGCAGTCCGATCCCATCAGACAGGCAGACACAACGTAGATACAGAGCACCTGAGCTGCTGAGGCTGCCACAGAAAGCAAGTGGGGAGATGTGCTGGTATGCAGGAAAAACCAGCTCTATTTCAGGCTCTTCAAAACTCACTGAGAGGGCTTCCTTGTGATCCCATCCGTCATATTTACTCCCCTCACAACATACAGGAGGTCCTTGGCCCACCCTTCTCCAAGCAAACACGCTGGATCTGAATCAAGCGTTTCAATACAAGGTAGAAAAGTGTGTTGCATCGTGCAGATCAGAAGAGGGCAGGTACCACCTGTAATCCCTGAGTGATGCTGCCCTGCAAATGTCTTAGCTCAGAGCAGAGGTTCTGCCTCAGCATCCTCAGGGTCCAGCCAGCTCGGCAGCCTGTCAGCCAGTCACACTCTTAAAGAGGTATTTAAATGTATGCCTGCAGCAATGCACTCACTCAATGACCTCTTTATTTGCTAAAATAGATTATTTTAAATAAATTACAGAGCACTTTCACTGAACAAACAGAGACTTTAGGGCTGCGGCCTGTGTTACATACTTACCACAGCCGCAGAGATCCTAAATGACTAGTGAGCTGTGTAATCGCCTTTGATTTCACTGATAGGACTCTGATTCTTTGGGCAAAAGAGACGGAGCCACGGAGGAATCTGAAAGGTAACACCGATAAATGGGGGAAAAGGCAAGAGAGAAGGTCTCATGTGGGGAATATGGACTTATGATGTTTCTAACCCTGCCATGTTGACAGAGGAGTCCATTAGAAGAACAGAGGGGAGCTTGAAGGAGTCCTGTCACAACCCCCCAAAACAGCCTAAGAGGTTTAACACTCCTTCATCTTGGATCCGGGCCAAGTGTGAGACGCCACCATCAGTGAGGGAAGAAAAAACACTTAAAGGAAAATATGCAGTCCTCCTTTCTTCATCCTCTCTTAACCTTTCATTTCTTTTGTTCGGACCAGTCACTTAATCACACCAGAGTTTGGGACCGATCCAACACAGAGACTCCACATAAGAAGGAAAATATTCACTATTCCTCTCTGTATAATTATTTAGTTAAACATGGTGTGCAGCTTTTTTCTAGACCATTCTGCAGATTTGATACTCTGTTCTTTGTCTGTTTGCAGTTAATTTAATGTGGCAGAGCCTAGTCATGCCTGGATTACTGCTCCTCTGACAGAAATCTAGAAAAATACTGTGACAGCAAAAGTACTGGCCCAGCAGAGCAGAGAAACCATGAAGAAATTACTTCTGATTAACCTTATGAGTTTCAATTCTCTCAGGTCTATTTATATTTGAACATGTGGTCAACATTCCTTTAGCTGCATGATTCCCGGCAAGTCTATTACATCTAATCTGAGTGACTCCCAAAAATAAAAAAAGAAGAAATTTAAAAAGGAAAATGCTGCATGTATATGCATACACGTCATATGTGTAATTTTTGGGAATGGAAATTTGAAAAGGAGTTACTGAAGTCCTGGCTGGCATTCAATCTGAGTTCATAGACTGCAGCTTGTCGTTGTCCCATTTGTCACAAGTGTCTCAAATTGTCATGATTAAACGAGTCTTTTCTCCTTAGATGTTAAGAGTTTAGATGTCAGAACATTGAAACATCTTTACTAAATCTTTACACTGTAAACTAATAAGAACACTTTACTTAGTAATTATGTCCATTATGTGTTGCTGATGCGTACAAAGAAAAATCCAGTTACTATAACCAAGGCAAACCAGTAAAATGTACACAGAATTGTGCTTATTGTTTGCTATAGTTTTATCATGCACAACTCAGAAATACAAGTTGGGAAATTTTCCAAGCACTATGATTTGTCTTAGTTATAGTAACATGCATTTAAGTGCATTTTATTTGTACGTATTAGCAGCTCCAAAACATAAGTATCTGTTGTTGTGTGCTTATTATTTTAAGAGCAATTGATGTGCATGCTTCTTCTAGTAAGGTGAACTCATTTAGTGTAGAGGAAGTCATGGCACCTATAACCAGCGATGGAGCACATTTTGTCCCTTTAATGGAAAACTAACACCAGGGGCGTCAGACTGGGGGGGGAAAGGGTACCGTTTACCCAGGGCCCACTGCAGGGAGGGGCCCTGAGACAGCTTTGAATAAAAATGTTTTATTGTTGTTGTTTTTTTCCCCCCAACTTACTTAATGTCTTAATAAACTTCCCTTTACCTGGATAAAGGGGTTAAGAAACAGAATTTCGCCTTAAAAATAATAACTGAATAATCTCTGAGGCATCTACCACCCCTTAAAAATGTGCAAAGTGGTTTAGTCCACACCTGCGGCCAGGGGCTGCACGGCCGCATGTACAGCTAATAGACATCGCAGATGCCGACAGCCAGAGCTGGAGGCAGGAGAGTCAGTCATGTCTTTTCCCAAGAAAGGGAAATCTGGCTTCCAGAAAAGGAAAGAAAAGAAGGAGAAGGAGGAAAAGTTAATTGAACAGAAGCAAGTAGAAGGACGGTGAGCAGCAGCAGCAGAACACAGTTTTAGCTGATATTAGCTAGCTCTCAGAAGCTGCATTCATGTTAGGTGTTCAGTGTTAAACGCCTTTAGTTTCACCATCAAGATCAAATATAAATTAATTAGTGTTATCAGTGAAAACACTAATTAATATATATATATATATATATATATATATATATATATATATATATATATATATATATATATATATATATATATATATATATAAATCAGAATTATTATCGTGGACGGCCGCCGCCAATTAATTCGCGGACCTCGCAGTAAAAACAGGTTCACTCTGTGTGGATATTTCAGCTCCTTCCAGTCATGGACCAGGACAAACTTGGTATCGATGGATTCGTGGTAATCTCAGGAATGAGAAGCTGCCACTGTTGTTTGTATAGCATGATGACACTGGTGTTAGAGGATTGTTATTGACTTGGTTAGATATTTTAAGCCTATTTTAAATTTCTTCATATTTGATCTTGAAAACGGACAATCTTATAATTTAGCTGGTAATGCAGGGATTATAAAATTTACATTAAAATCACAGAGAGAACATGGTTTATTTCATGTCATATGTATTTAATATATCAATACATAGCAGTATCAGCAAAGCTTAACTTCATGAACCATGACAGACATGACATGTTGCTGGGGGTGAACGGGCTTTTAGCAAACTGAAACTGGTGAAAAATTATTTGAGATCAACAATGTCCCAGGATAGACTGAACAGCCTAGCTCTTCTTTCTATTGAAAGCCAATTAGCCAAAGGATTGGACTTTAAAGATCTCATAAATGATTTTGCTAACATGAAGACCCGTCAGTGGGCATTTACTGGAAAATAAATTCCAGGATTTTTGTTTGAACACATTGTTGGCAAATAAAAATAATTATATGTGAAGTCTGGGTAGGAGGGATCGGGAGATCGACAGGCGGATTGGCTCGGCGTCTGCAGTGATGCGGACGCTGAGCCGATCTGTCGTGGGGAAGAGGGAGCTGAGCCAGAAAGCCAGGCTCTCGATTTACCGGTCGATCTACGTCCCAATCCTCACCTATGGTCATGAGCTTTGGGTAATGACCGAAAGAACGAGATCGCGGATACAAGCGGCCGAAATGAGTTTCCTCCGTAGGGTGGCCGGGCTCAGCCTTAGAGATAGGGTGAGGAGCTCGGACATTCGGGAGGGACTCGGAGTAGAACCGCTGCTCCTCCGGATCGAAAGGAGCCAGTTGAGGTGGTTTGGGCATCTGGTCAGGATGCCTCCTGGACGCCTCCCCGGGGAGGTGTTTCGGGCATGTCCTGCCGGCAGAAGGCCCCCGGGTCGACCCAGGACACGTTGGAGA
>SSNQ01034660.1:534276-555729 GCA_006942095.1 Nothobranchius kuhntae
ATATATATATAAATCAGAATTATTATCGCGGGCGGCCGCCGCCAATTAATTCGCGGACCTCACAGTAAAAACAGGTTCACTCTGTGTGGATATTTCAGCTCCTTCCCAGTCATGGACCAGGACAAACTTGGTATCGATGGATTCGTGGTAATCTCAGGAATGTGAAGCTGCCACTGTTTTTCGTATAGCATGATGACACTGGTGTTAGAGGACTGTTACTGACTTGGTTAGATATTTTAAGCCTATTTTAAATTTCTTTATATTTGATCTTGAAAACGGACAATCTTATAATTTGGCTGATAATGCAGGGATTATAAAATTTAGAGTACATTACATTCACAGAGAGAACCTGGTTTATTTCATGTCATATGTATTTAATATATCAATATATATCAGTATTAGCAAAGTTTAACATCATGAACCATGACAGACATGACTGAAGAGCAGATGAAGATATCATGCCAGGCACTGATGAGAAAATATTACAAGGATCTCACAGCTGAATTTGAGAATGAGATGCTACACCTGAGAACAATATATGGTGCCACATTTCCACACATTCGGTCTCCTCTTGAGCTGCTTAATGCCATCTACAGGATGCAATTACAGGGCATTTTTGGAGAAGTTTGTATTGGACTGAGGATTTTTTGCACACTACCTGTGACTGTTGCTGGGGGTGAACGGGCTTTTAGCAAACTGAAACTGGTGAAAAATTATTTGAGATCAACAATGTCCCAGGATAGACTGAACAGCCTAGCTCTTCTGTCTATTGAAAGCCAATTAGCCAAAGGATTGGACTTTAAAGATCTCATAAGTGATTTTGCTAACATGAAGACCCGTCAGTGGGCATTTACTGGAAAATAAATTCCAGGATTTTTGTTTGAACACATTGTTGGCAAATAAAAATAATTATATGTGAAGTTTGGGCATTTCACTTTTATTATGCTGGCATTTGTATTTGCTCAATATAGAGGTTAAACTAAGATCATATTTATTATCTTGTCTTATAGCATGACAAAAAATGTGTAAGAGAGATACATTGGTGGTTTTAAACAGGGGCCTGGGCCCCTATAGAACCGGCCCTGGCCCCTGTTATGACCCCTGTGCTGAAGAGATCAGATTTTTTTTCCCCGCGCTGCCTCTGAGACGGGAACTAATGCGCTGCAGTGTTTCAAACGGAGCCTTTAGAGCGCAGCACACTCTGTGGACAGAACTGTTTACCCGGTGGATTTTTGAATAAAAGATTAAAAATGGTTTAAATGGGACCCAAAGAAATTCTTGAGGACGACTAACGGAAAAGACGCTAAGAGACGAAGACAAGCAATACAATTTATTTTCCTGACATCAGTGAATTTCCTTTGGCAAAATTGTGCACACGCACAAAATTAGTCATATGGCGACGACAAAAAAGAATTTTGATATTGCCCTAATTTTTCCCTTTTTTCTTACGCCCCCATGAAAAAATACTGGCCGCACTGTGGCCCCCCTGGAAAATTTGGCCTAGAACCGCCCCTGGAGAGATAAGTAATTGAGCATGGGGGCCCACCTAGAATACTTGTACCTAGGGCCCAGAATTTGGTGCTACGCCCCTGACTAACACCTCATAATTTTAAAGCTTATAGAGCCACTTAGAGTCGTCTTAAGGCACATCACACAGTAAATATTCCAATACAGGTCAGTTCATTAAGCCAATCAGTAAAAAGATTCCTATATAAAGAATCCAGCAGATTGCATCGAGTCACTGACTAGTGTCAGTGTCTTGAAATGAATCTTGAATGACATGTCCTAGTCAAAGATAACACCAAGGTTCTTTACTTTGTTCTCGGAGACTAACTTAATGCCATTCAGATCAGGTGATTGAATAAGAAGTTTACTTTTCTGACATTCCGGTCCAAAGATGAGAACTTCAGTCATGTCTTGTTTAACATCAGTAGCTGCTCAGGAGGTAGGGGGGTTGTCCAGTAATCGGAAGGTTGTAGGTTAAATCCCAGCTCCGACCAGAGAATTCTGCTGTTGTGTCCTTGGGCAAGACATTTAACCCACCTTGGCTGCTGGTGGTGGTTGGAGGGACAGATGGCGCCAGCGTTCGGCAGCCTTGCCTCTGTCAGCATGCCTCAGGGCAGCTTTGGCTACATAGCAGCTCATCACCATCAGTGTGTGAATGTGTGTGTGAATGGATGAATGATACACTGTAGTGTAAAGCGCTTTGGAGTCCTCTGACTCATAAGGGCACCAAACAAGTGTGAGTCATTTATCGTTTATCATTTACACTGTGATGGATTCATTGCAACACCTTCATGCTTTTGTTTGTTGTTTGTAGTGATGAGATGTGCTCTTCTGTTTGGGCCCATTGTCCTGATGCATGATGTGTTTGGGTTAAACAAAACCTAGGGTGTCTAACATTTGACTCCAGACCACGTTGGTATGAATATGAGCTCATGCCCAAAAGATCAATCTTGCTAACAGCTGCTAAGAAGTGTCTGTCCTTAACTTTTGTTTATACCAAAATATGTATGGTACAATTAGATCAGTCTGAAACTTTGACCGTTAAGACAATCACCTTCCAAGATCTCTTTAGTCACGCTCGTTTAGTCTTGTTTTTTGTAACTGTTCTGTCAGGAACTTTAACAATCATCCTGCTACCTGAGGACTGTGAATATGTGGGGTTTTTTTTACTTTGTTTTATAGTGTCACAAATACTGAGGTTGAATTAGCTACAAAACACTCCTCAAAAGATTGTCAGCGGTTTCTAACATTTCATCACTTGAGAAAAATTTTTTTTTTTTTTTTTTTGAATTTAAAAAACTTAAAATGGTTTTGAGGTGGCTTTACCTTTTTTATTACTGGAGGGCAGCATTTCAGAGGCAGTGTTGTTTTTTTTTTTTTTACTTTGATCAACAGTGATGTCTAAAAATCCACCTGTGTGCTCCAGAAAAGTAAAATGCTTACACACATCTCTTCTTTTTGTTGATAATCAGTCAAAATAGCATTTTGTTGTCACTACCTGGCTGATACCAATCTTATCAGTTGTTACAGAAATAGTAAGGATTATTCATTCATTTATTACAGTCTAATTTTGCACTTAACATTTATTGCTTAATTACTTATTGCTTTGCTTTTCAGGAACAAATGTTACATTATAAAAATTTTACAAATTTGTTTTTGCCCTAAGGACCTCAAGACAAGTTAACAAAGGCTTTTTGCAATTCAGACATAAATAATCAGGAAAGCGGTTTCCACATTTGTTTCCAAGGCAACCTGACTCCTTATGCTGACTCCTGATCAAAGCCGACTGGTTGTGCAGCGCACCAGGCTAAAGACCAAAGGTTGTCATGTGCCGGGGTGAGTACTCCTCTCATTGTTTCCATCTTTGAGCTGCTGTGTTTCAGGAGAGGGAGGCTCCATCTGCAGCTCATTGACAATCAGCGGGTCCAGCTATACGAGGAGGAGGAGAACACAACTCGACACCGGATGATTAACTACAACTTGGTAGTTCCAGCCCTTTGTGACTCCTGGTTAAACCCTAGTGATTTTTGGAATTTTTTAGTCTCTGTGGATTTACCCTGCTTACCTGTTCCTAGGTTTTCTGGATCGTTGTGGACCTTACCTTGACTCTTCAAGATACTCCTCAGACTTCTGAAGCTCCTCTGGTTCTCCTGTGGGTCCCCTGTTACATTTCCACAATCCCTCTGGATTACTCACCTCCGCTGGATTACTCACCTGTGCTTCAGAAATCTTCTGGACGCAGCACTCACCGTTCTCCTCTCCTCCCTGCCAGCCTGCTCTCCTCACGCTCCCTCTCCAGGACACCCTTCCTGGATTCACCCCGGCACTCCACCGACCCTCCCTATTCCTCAGCTCCCAGCTCCCCGTAAGTCTTAACTCTGCACCTAACTAGTTTTGACTTACCTCCCTGTACTCGCCTGCTCCTCTGCTCTCCCCTCCTCAGACGCTGCGATTCCGTTACAATCCACTGGGCCTTATCCAGTGCGTCCTCAGTTCCCGATTATTTTAATAAAGAAACTTTATTTTTTACCTGTTTGGTGTGAGAGTTGTGATTCTGCATGTCTTGGGTTAAACTCGTCCCCAAAACCATGTCAAAGGTGACAGATCATTTGCTGCTGTGGCCCCCAGACTCTGGAACTCTCTCCCCCTGAGCCTGAGATCAGTGGACTCAGTGGTCTCCTTCAAAAAGCAGCTGAAGACTCACTTGTTCAAGCTGGCTTTTGTGTGACCTTCTTCACCCCTCTCCTTGTTTTGCTCTCCCTACCTATTCCACCTTCCTCAGGATCCACTGATTTCCCTCTTTCCTATTCACTCTCTCTCTTTCTTTACATTTTTAACCACAATTGTCTATTTCTTGCTCATTTTAAATATATTTTAAAACATTTTCTAAATTCTTTTTTATATTTTTACATTTTTTGTTTTTGTGAAGCGCCTCGTGATTTTTATCTTGAGAGGCGCTATAGAAAATATCTCTTCTTCTTCAACTAGTTTTGCATAAGTCTGTCAGTTCAAACACAGAGGGAATGTTTCCTCTCAGAACGCGCTTGTTTCAACAAAATCTTTGTTAAAAGGTTATTTTACTTAGCCTAGAAATCTAGACAGTCTGTAGCAAAAGTTTTGTTCCGCAGGTTGGTCTTGCCACGCTCCATTGTAGCCTCAGCAGGTCTACCACTAACATGAGCAGTTTTGTGTCTAGCCAATCACAGCGCTCTATCGGTTTGGTGGGCGGAATGTTACTGCGATTGGGCAAAACAACCAAAATGGCGGTGGCTTGTTTGAAACGGCTTTGGCATCAATTTTTTTTAGACTTGGGCTTTTCTTTGAGTGAAAAGAAGATGGAGATGTTTAATTACTTTATTTACACAAAGGTTGAATTTGTGTTTTCTTCAACAGTGTCTGGTGGACTGCCCTGTTGACTGACATCTGTAGAGGTCAGGGGCGGCTCCAGGATTTTTTTTTCTGCAGTAGCTAGTTGCTTAGTGACAGTAAGGAGTTGCAAATCCTAAAATTGTTCCAATTTAGCCTGAAGTTGTGTACTTAGTTAAAAAAATGACTCTGTATCACTTCTTAATAAGAGGAAATTAGAAAGAAAGAAAGTAACAGGAAAACACACTAATATGATCATAAATAATACTAGATATTAAAGTCATTGTCTTTTCATTACACAGTGAAAAATATTGCACTTTTGGACTGTTTTAACACTGTAATTTAATGTACCAAAATAAACACACATCACATGCATTATGGTCAGGGAGGGTGTAGTTACTCACCAACTGATGTCAGAGCAGAATAATGTGTCTGTTGTTGTGGTTCAAGGCGAAAGCATCGATGATGTCCTGCTCATCAAGGGCTCTTGCACGTTCTGCGTTGATGGACAACAAAGCCAGGTTGCTGTTTCTTGAGTCCCCGCTTTTGCTCCTCAGGTATGTTTTGACGCGCCGTAAACATGAAAAGCTCCGTTCACAGGTTGCAGATGTGACAGGCAGTGTGAGTGAAATGCATAAAAGTCTGTGCAGATCAATGAATGCATCCTTGTATGGATGAAGAAGGGAGAAAAACTCCTGTGTGGTGCTTACAGTTTGTCCGTTCTGTCTTTTCTGGTCAAGCATCCGTTGCACTTGGTGCAGTTTTGCAGAAAAGTTGTCTTTGCTTACTCCATAATGCTGAGCCATGGGTAACAGGAGATCCATTTGAAGAAAGGACTGATGTTTTGGATTTAATGCAGATGTGCCTTGTAGAATGCCACATGCTTCAGGTGACAAGCGTCTTTTCAGTTCACTGACAAGCCTATCGATGACAGGGTAGAAACAGTTGTGTCTAATGGCATCAGGAGAGTTGAGAGCTGGACGTCTTCCTGTTGGAGCTTCAACTACAAAGCCTTCTAACTTTCCTGCAGTTTGCACATGTCGCCTCTCTGGTCTCATCTCTGTGAAGATGCCGGCCTTGGTTGACAGGGTTTGAGCTTCATCCCAAATGTCACGCCAGAACTTTTCGTTTGCCTTTTCAGAGAGAGATGCAATTGTGGACTCAACAAGGTCTGTAGCAGATGCAATTTGAAGATATGGAGACTGGAGGTGATCAGACAAGAATTTGGTGGTGCGAAAGAGAACCTCAAATAGAGCAAGCTGCACAACAAACTGAAAGTCAATCAGGCCCTTTAGTGATCTTGCTTCTGTCTTCCTTCGGGCATTTGGCTGCTGCATCATCTCATCAAGTGACGCACAGATTGCTGGCAGAGTTTTCTGAATGGCTAACAGTGCAGAATACTGACAAGCCCATCTAGTTTCAGACAACTTTTTTAGTTCAAACAGCTTATCTGCAGCTTGAAGCTCCTTTTGTTTCTTCATGAAAATACTGTGCACAACAGAGCCAGAAAAAAAATTATGCAGCATCTGCACAATTTCAAAGAATTCTCCAGCTGGTTCGACATTATTCACACAATCCACCAAGACCAGATTTAGACGGTGGGCATGGCAATGGACATAAAGAGCTTGTGGGACCTCCTGTCTAAATTTTTCCTGGACACCATTATTACACCCTGACATGACAGCTGCCCCGTCATAACACTGGACGATGCACCTGTTGTGATCAATGTTGCATTTGCTCAGAGTCTGTTTAATGGTTGTCAGAAGGGAGTTGTCATGTAGCCCATCAGCTGGAGTAAAGTGAAGGAACTCTTCCCATATTTCATCATTATGCAAGTACCGCACAGCCACAGACACCTGCTCCTTCTTACTCACATCTTTACTCTCATCAACTNAAAAGAAAAGGAGGTGGAGTAGCATTGCTTGTTAACAACAGATGGTGCCATCCAGGTCATGTTTCAGTGAAATATTGTCTCTGCAGCCCAGATGTTGAACTCTTGGCAGTAAGTTGTCGCCCATATTATTTGCCAAGAGAGTTCACCAGTGTTGTCTTGGCAACTGTTTATATTCCACCTTCAGCCATTGCTGAAAATGCATGTGATGCCATCAGTTCCGTTGTCGCTAAGCTATAAACCCAGCACCCCAATGCATTTGTGGCTATATCTGGTGATTTTGATCATGTCTCACTCTCTGCTACACTTCCAACATTTCAACAGTTTGTCACCTGCTCCACCAGAGAAAACAAGACATTGGATTTGTGTGCAAATGTAAAGAATGCATACATGTCCAAAACAAGACCTCCTCTGGGACAATCAGATCACAATCTTGTTTTTCTCTGCTCAGAATACAAACCACTTGTTCAGAGGCAACCTGTGACAAGAAGAACTGTGAGAAAATGGTCACAGGACGCTGAAGAAGCCCTGCAGAGTTGTTTTGAGACCACAGATTGGATGACTCTCTGCCAAGGATGCCATGACTCGACGTGTCAATGACTATATATACTTCTGTGTGGACAACATCATACCCACCAGAACAGTGAGATGCTTCGCTAATAACAAACCCTGGATCTCGAGTGAACTGAAGAATCTGCTAAATGAGAAAAAAAGAGCCTTCAAGGAGGGAGACAGGGAATTATTGAGGAGTACACAGACGCAACTGAAGATCAAGATCAGAGACAGCAAGAAGGCATACAGGAAGAAGCTGGAGAACAAACTATAGAGGAACAATATCAGAGATGTCTGGTCAGGGATGAAGACGATCACAGGCTTCAAGCAGAGGAAGGATTGCACAGATGGCAGCCTGGACACAGCCAATGAACTGAACAAGTTCTTCAATAGGTTCAGTTCAGGAACAAACCCAGCATCCTCCTCGCCTGTCACCAGCCAATCAGACATCCCATCCTCCTCTGATCCAACATTGTCCTGTCACACGCCAGCTCTTTTGTCCTCTAACACAGTCATGGACTCTTCTGGTTCTATAAATCTGTCTTCAACCAAGTCAGGAGATGCTGCTGCCCCATTTACCTCCCCCTCCCTCCTATCTGTCTCTAGAAGTCAGGTGAAGAGGCAGCTGTAGAGACTGAACAGGAACAAGGCTGCAGGTCCAGATGGTGTAAGCCCCAGAGTACTGAAGGCCTGTGCAGAGCAGCTCTGTGGGACTCTGCAGCACCTCTTCAATGTCAGCCTGGCCCAGGAGAAGGTTCCAGTCCTGTGGAAGACATCCTGCCTTGTTCCAGTTCCAAATAAACCTCGCCCATCAGTCAATGACGACTACAGGTTGGTTGCCTTGACATCCCACATCATGAAGGTCCTGGAGAGACTCCTGTTGGTCCACCTGAATAAGCAAACTAGGACATGTCAGGACCAGCTGCAGTTTGCTTATCACCATGGAGTTAGAGTTGAAGATGCCATCATCCAGCTGCTTCAACCAATCCACTGTCATCTGGACAAAGCAGGCAGCACTGTGAGGGTCATGTTCTTTGATTTCTCCAGTGCTTTTAACACAATTCAGCCTGATGTACTTTGCCAGAAACTCCAGAAGACACAGATGGAGGTAGGGGCGGCTCCAGGATTTTTTTTCTGCAGTAGCTTAATAGTTGCTTAGTGACAGTAAGGAGTTGCAAATCCTAAAATTGTTCCAATTTAGCCTGAAGTTGTGTACTCAATTAAAAAAATGACTCTGTATGACTTTTTAATAAGAGGAAATTAGAAAGAAAGAAAGTAACAGGAAAACATACTAATATGATCATAAATAATACTAGATATTAAAGCCATTGTCTTTTCATTACACAGTGAAAAATATTGCACTTTTGGACTGTTTTAACACTGTAATTTAATGTACCAAAATAAACACACATCACATGCATTATGGTCAGGGAGGGTGTAGTTACTCACCAACTGATGTCAGAGCAGAATAATGCGTCTGTTGTTGTGGTTCAAGGCGAAAGCATCGATGATGTCCTGCTCATCAAGGGCTCTTGCACGTTCTGCATTGATGGACAACAAAGCCAGGTTGCTGTTTCTTGAGTCCCCGCTTTTGCTCCTCAGGTATGTTTTGACGCGCCGTAAACATGAAAAGCTCCATTCACAGGTTGCAGATGTGACAGGCAGTGTGAGTGAAATGCATAAAAGTCTGTGCAGATCAATGAATGCAACCTTGTATGGATGAAGAAGGGAGAAAAACTCCTGTGTGGTGCTTACAGTTTGTCCGTTCTGTCTTTTCTGGTTAAGCATCCGTTGCACTTGGTGCAGTTCTGCAGAAAGGTTGTCTTTGCTTACTCCATAATGCTGAGCCATGGGTAACAGGAGATCCATTTGAAGAAAGGACTGATGTTTTGGATTTAAAGCAGATGTGCCTTGTAGAACGCCACATGCTTCAGGTGAAAAGCGTCTTTTCAGTTCACTGACAAGTCTATCGATGACAGGGTAGAAACAGTTGTGTCTAATGGCATCAGGAGAGTTGAGGGCTGGACGTCTTCCTGTTGGAGCTTCAACTACAAAGCCTTCTAACTTTCCCGCAGTTTGCACATGTCGCCTCTCTGGTCTCATCTCTGTGAAGATGCCGGCCTTGGTTGACAGGGTTTGAGCTTTATCCCAAATGTCACGCCAGAACTTTTCGTTTGCCTTTTCAGAGAGAGATGCAATTGTGGACTCAACAAGGTCTGTAGCAGATGCAAGTTGAAGATCTGGAGACTGGAGGTGATCAGACAAGAATTTGGTGGTGCGAAAGAGATCCTCAAATAGAGCAAGCTGCACAACAAACTGAAAGTCAATCAGGCCCTTTAGTGATCTTGCTTCTGTCTTCCTTCGGGCATTTGGCTGCTGCATCATATCATCAAGTGACGCACAGATTGCTGGCAGAGTTTTCTGAATGGCTAACAGTGCAGAATACTGACAAGCCCATCTAGTTTCAGACAACTTTTTTAGTTCAAACTGCTTATCTGCAGCTTGAAGCTCCTTTTGTTTCTTCATGAAAATACTGAGCACAACAGAGCCAGAAAAAAAATTATGCAGCATCTGCACAATTTCAAAAAATTCTCCAGCTGGTTCGACATTATTCACACAATCCACCAAGACCAGATTTAGACGGTGGGCATGGCAATGGACATAAAGAGCTTGTGGGACCTCCTGTCTAAATTTTTCCTGGACACCATTATTACACCCTGACATGACAGCTGCCCCGTCATAACACTGGCCGATGCACCTGTTGTGATCAATGTTGCATTTGCTCAGAGTCTGTTTGATGGTTGTCAGAAGGGAGTTGGCATCTAGCCCATCAGCTGGAGTAAAGTGAAGGAACTCTTCCCATATTTCATCATTATGCACATACCGCACAGCCACAGACACCTGCTCCTTCTTACTCACATCTTTACTCTCATCAACTATCAGTGCAAATACGCCAGCCTCTTGTACTTCCCCGCTTATTTGTTCCCTGACCATATTTGCCATGATGTCAACCAGTTCATCTTGTATGTCATGATGAGTGTACTTCGCATTTTTGGGATTATTGGCAATTTTTGATTCAACTGTTTTGTCAAACTTCCCAATGACATGTAAAAGTTCAATAAAATTGCCTCTGTTAGATGTTTCAGATTCCCTGTGTCCTCTCTGTGCAATGGTCTGACATGCAGTATAGCATAAAGCTTCCACAACTGCACGCATATATTCCCGGTTTTCACGTACCGTTTTGGAATGTCCCTTGCTGAGTGCATTGCTTATTTTGGAGCCACTCTCTTTTCTCAGCTTAAATTCAGACCACGCATCCATTGCATATTTATGGCCAGCACTGACATTGTGTGTGCGGAATGACTGTGTAGCTTTAACCCATGTGCTGAACCCATCCTGGGTAAACGTGGTCTCTTTCCGAAACTGCCGGCCTGGGTGAGCAAAATATCTGCATGCAAAGCAAAACACACTGTCCTTGTTGACCGAGTACTCCAGCCAACTATATTGCTCGGCGGTTAAAGGACCGCATTTGTATGCCGCACTTTTTAGCCCGGTATTTTACCAGTATTGGGCGACGTGGTCCTTCATGAGGGGTTTGGCTGATATCTGATAAAGTTGAGTCGTTGTTTGTTCCACTGCCTGGGACAGGAAGAAGCGGGTCAGGGCGCGTCTCTTCACACAGCGCGGGCACCTGTTCTCCTCTGTGCTCATCACATTCATCCTCGACCCGTGGATCCTCGCTGCTGTTAAAATCCCTGGCGTGGTCCTTTTCAATGGTGGAAGTAGCTGCATCATCCGTCTCCGTTGATAATCGCGGTCGTTTGGGTGGAATAAGATATTTGTCCATGTTTGCATCGGGCTGCTTTGTAATAGCTATGCGTTAGCAAGACAAATCTCAGTGCTTCTAAAAGCATGGGGTCAAATCGAAGTCTCGCGATAGCACCAGTGAGGCACGTCTTTTTTTGTTTTTCCAAGAAATTTGTTCTCCAAAACTATAAGTAAAACTACCGCTTTTTATGTTAGATTAAATATATATATTTTAAATTATTTAATATAAAAACTTTATGCAATCTTTGTTACAACATAATCAGGGTTGCTAAGCAGTTGCTTGGTCAAATCTTGTGGTTGCTATAGCAACACCAAGCTACCGCCTGGCGCCGCGTCTGGTAAAGGTGAGTATATCACGTTGTTTGCTGTCCAATAGCATGCTGAGACATGTTGAAAGACAACCACAGAACCCGCCCCACAACAAAGCTCTCCCTTTAGGTCGTGGCCAGACTATATATTCACATATGGCTTGCCAGCCTACATTTGACTATGATTTTAACAAGACCTTGTATTTAATCCATCTTTTCAAAGTGAAAGCAGTGGTGCCTCCAAGGGGTGTCCATATGTTAATCCTGTTGATCAAGAAATAATTGTTAAGGCCAGCAAATAAAAAATAAATAGAAGTTATTTGAATGGCTCATAATAAAAAATGCGTGTAGCTGCTGCTCACCATTTTCAAAAAAACACAATATAAAATTGATCGTTTTAGTGTATGCTTTTTTTAACAATAAATGTTGAAAATTTAAAAAGTTAAATAACTGAAATGTTTTTTTTCTTCGATGTTTTAATTTCTCAAATCTGAGGTAAATATGTTAGATGATGGTTTTGTTTTGTTTTTTATGAAAAAGAACGAGGGAGCATGGGATGTACAGCTAAAGGCTAAATGATCTCAGAATCACCACTGGATGAAAGTGAAACAAACGTTCTCTCACCGATGCTCTAATAGTGAAAATATGCAACTATGAGTGAGCTGTTTTTAATAGTCTGATCAAGAAATCATGTTCATTCTACCCTATATTAATTATATGTGAATGTTTTAAAATTCACACAAGCTGGCTGGAGATTTCCTTCTCCTCTTAGCTAACAAAAAGCAAGATGTAACTAAATATTCTCAAAGTCTGTAAAACCTTGAATTTGATGACTTTTTTCCAAGCCCACATACTTGTCCAATAAAAAAATAGTTTGACCCACAGGAAACCTGATAAATCTTCCACGTTTCCTGAGGTCTCCAAAGCAAAACATGTTATTACCAGTTTTTTGTTGCGTGTGATTATGAATAATTAGAAGGAAAACTTAATTCATAAGCTATTAAGTGTTATGAATAGCAATTTCTGTGACCCTCTCAGTGGCTCTTTAAGGCCACTCTGAGTGCAGTGCACAGAGCGTGCTCAGTTCTCCCTCCTCCTGGCAGCTATAATTGAGCCTAATAGCTGCAGCACAGACATAGGGAACCTCTTTGACACCTAGACCAAATTTTCTAATGAAACGATCAAATAAGCATCATCCAGCCCCGGCAAATCAAAGCCACCGGCAGCTGGCAGCCTGTCACAGTCTGACATTTGATTTTTTTAAGCGCTGCCAGGCCTGTTTCCCTCCACGTCCTCTGGCCTTGTGTTAACACTAATAATAGGGAAAGGTCTACAAGCAGAAGACATGCAGCTGCTGAGCAGAAGCTGGATGATTACATCTTTAATGGAGAATGGCAAGTCACAGAACGGATGCCTGTGTGTGTGTGTGTGTGTGTGTGTGTGTGTGTGTGTGTGTGTGTTCTTGTACTTACTACATACCGAGGACCATCATGAGTTTTTAACCAACAGAGTGAGGTCATTTTTCAAAGTGAGGACATTTTTGCGGTCCTCACTTTGTTTTTGATTGAAATGGGCTCCAATGGTGTTTTTAATGCTCCTCCCTCATTTTCACAATGGTCCTCACTTTTGTCCAAAAGTGAGTTCTGGAGACCCTAAAGTTAACACACTTTTGCTCTCTGCCTCCCCCAGTGCCCTATTCTGGTACTGCAGGCCCTTCTGGGGTTTTTCCGAGGCTCCACCCATTTCTCTCCTCTCTTGCTCTCTCTAGAGGTGTTCCTTTGACACTGCACCCAAATTAGTGCAGCAAACAACACAATAACTGAAATCTACAGCTTTTCATTTATTTTTCAAATTATTTAATGGTTTTATTTTTGTAATAAATCTATAAAAANGGCGCGTTGACTGTGGGATTTGGGATTTACGACGGTGTGTTGGACCGTCATCCTGAGTCCTATCTGCAGAGCACCTCCATAAACCTCTCCCTTTGTTCTTTCAGCGAGCTCTCCCAGCACTCCCTACAAGTCCTTGCTCTCTGCCACTGTAATTCTCTCTCCCTAATGTTTTAATGCTCATCTCTCACCACCCCTGCAGCCCTTTCGTCTTTGCACTTACATGTTTTTGCCCCCATTCCTTTCTCTGCATGTTCTTAAAACACTCTGTGTCTTTGATGGGATTATAGGTCATAACTCTGTTTTTGACAGTCCGTGCACCCATGCTGCATAACACCCATAAGAGTTATCTATATGTTTATTTTGCTTGTGATTTAAATGAAGATGATCTTTAATTAAGGGTAGAATGTGCAGGATGACGTCTGCTCCAAAACACCTCCAACTAAATATTGGCCTGTGAGATTAATGGCAACATGAGCTCCAGTCACTGATGGGTCAAACAAGAAAGGTCAAAGTTTAACTGTAGGGGTGCTTAGGTGTCTTTGCAGGTTCTCCAGGTTGATGAGTTCTTTCTCCCCAACCTGTCAGAGTTGTCTAAAATTAAATAAGACATCGGATCATTTCACTCCTGCAGCTTTTTCTGCCCATCTTTGTTAGTTTTCAGCTGAATTGACCAGACATATTTCCCAGACTTCCTAGACTTTGAGGAAGTGTTGCAGCAAAGCAAGTGAGAGCCAGGAACGTCAGGAGTTTCTGTGCCAAACCAATCAGAACATGCAAGCCTCATGTAACATGCGACTCTGAAAATGTCTGGATCCGAGCTTTGACTTTCCACTTTATTTAACAGTTGGCTAACAAAGATGAGATTTGGGAGAAGGGTTGGTACCAAGAGCCAATCGTGTGGCTAACGGCTGGAAAAAGGTAGCCATCTTGGATTTTTAAGGGACTAAATGATCAAATCTGAGAATAGATTGAATCATGTTTTGCACTTTTGAACTTGCTGAGCAGCAAGTTAGCCATCTGACCAGCTGGGCAAATCTATCTACCTGGACAAGCTTCCAGGCCCAGGCTGCCACAGCTACCTGACTCCACCATCAGCCACCAGGCCAGAGCCAGGATTGGGCAGCGCTAGCACCCAGGGAGAACAAGTGGGTTAACGTTTCCGTAACACCGTGGACATTTCATTTCACCTGCAGGGTAGAGGAATTGAACAGACAGACTACAGGCCTCAGGATTTTTCTGCATGTCTGCATCTATGAAGGAGATAAAAACAACAAAAAGTCACATATCAGAAGAAATGTGGATGAATGAAATCAAAGAGCTCAAAACCTTGTTATGGAGAAGGATGAACTCATCCTTAAACTAGAGCAGTGAACAATATTTCTGGAAAGAGGATATTACCTGGTTTAGAGATAAGACTTCACTCCTATGCTTAGAGCTTGATTCAGGTGGAGTAAAAGGGGAGGACACACCATCTAACATAGGTGTTGGTAGGGAAGTAAGGCCACTGCAAAAACAGAACATTGCAACGTGGGTCTGGAACTGTAGCGCTGTTTTTGTTTCAGTTCTGTTTCATATTTGATTAATAATATAAATGTGATGTGACCTTGCACATATAAGTATAGATGTGTAAACAGATTTAATGTTAAAGCAGTGAATATTGGAGGAATGGAGTTTAAGTATCTCGGGTTCTTGTTCACGAGTGTTGTGGGGGTATGTTATGGGGTAAGTATTGTTCATTATATGATTTAATTTTGAAAGTTCATCCGTCTTGTGCTGTGAATAAAAACCACTCTTAGATAAGAATGAGCGTGGAGGGACCTTGGCCAAGTGACAGTATCTTTCTTGCAGATTAAAGCTCCAGATAAGACTTATGTCTCCAAATGACCTGATACTAGGTGACCTGTAGATGGAAAAACAGACCATTTCCGGAGGCTACAAATTTGTCAGCGCCGTTAAACAACCGTGTAATGAGTCAGAAATAGCACAGCGTGTTTATTGATTTGTATATGATAGACTGGTTATTATGTTGTGGGGTAAATATTGTTGCTTTTGAGCTTAATATATTACTTTTACTTATGACCAATAAGATGTGATATTCTATATAAACATAGAATATCAACCTGCTACGTCTTTGAATGTTTAATCAGAAGATTCTAGGATTCTTTGCTTTTTCAGTGATCAAACACACTTCGTATTAATTCAGACAGAGTCAGGTTTATAAAAAGTAAGACATTTATTTTCTAAACAAATTAAAAACAAGACAAGTTAAATAAGACGAATGTGATGGATGACTATAAGTGGATGGGATGTGATGTATGATGATTTTAAAGTGGGTGTTTATCAGAACCTTGTATCTAGAAGAAACTGAGTTCTGGGTGTGAAAAGAATTTGGTTTGCATTAAACTATGAAGTTGGTTCTTATCAAAATGGCATCAGACGCAATCTTGCTGTGTTCTACACACCCCTGAGGAGACTCCCCTTCAGATCCGAGACGTCGGGGGGTTGGGTGACCCCAAGGTACCGAAGTTCATAGAAAAGACCGCAGTACGACCAGGTCAGTCCAGAGTTGTCGCCCGGATCACAACAGATAGATTAAATCGTCTGCGTCTAGAACAGCTGTTTCTGAATAGCTGAAGGAACCGTTTTTGCTGTGTCAGCTGTAGCGTGTAGGTTTTGACAGCTTGTCAAGAGATGCAGTGGTTAGAGTTTTCCCCGGTGGCCATTCTGGAGTTCTGCTCAAAAACTAACTGGATCACTCCGTAAGTGATTCTGTTGTAATATTCACATGTTATGATTATACGGCCAATCAGGACAAAAGAGGTTAAGAGGTGTTAACAAACAAACCTCAGAACACACGAATGTTCTAGTTCTGTGGATAAAGAATCTTTATGTGCAGTGACGTTAACTTTAACTTATCTCTACTGAACATTGTGTATGAGTGTAGATAATGATTCACTTGTTAAACCAAACACCAAAATGTTTCATTGTAATATTAAAATTCATTTCAGCTTCATTGAATTAGGCACAGATTATTCAGACATTAATATTAGTATTCATATAACATTTGTTCATTCAACCATATTGTTATTTAATGATTATTTAACTTATGAGTTGTAAAAGTTAATCTTTCATGAGAATGAGCAATCCTGCAGTCTTATCAAAAGAAGGCTTTGTTGGGCACATAGGCTGGCATCTTGTTCCACCTGAAATGTCAACAAGGACTGCAGAATTTTCTGGGCTTTAGAAGACAGAATAGAAACTCCACTCAGATAGTGGAATTAGGTCTTTAGGTGACCAGACATTGTGTAGGTCAATATGTAGGTGAAAATTGAACATTTCTGGACGCTACACGAGTGAGGACAAGATGTATGGAACTGGGATTGGGACAATATTACATTTAACTTGTACCAAGTTTTGTAAGTTGTTACATGTTTTGTAACTGTGACTTTTGTTTTGTAGTATGTAATTCGTGTTTTGTAACACATAACTTTTGTTATGTAACATATAACTTTCATTTTATAATGGGTAACTTTAGTTTTGTAGCATGTAATTCTCATTTTGTAACAGGTAACTTTAGTTTTGTAGCATGTAATTCATGTTTTGTAACACGTAACTTTTGTTATGTAACATATAACCTTTGTTTTGTAACGAGTAACTTTAGTTTTGTAGCATGTAATTCTCATTTTGTAACATGTAACTTTGGAACCTAGCATGAAACTTTTATTTTGTAACTTGCAGAAAAAAATCTATGTACAAGTTTCAAATCACAACTCTCAAATCAAAAATCTCAGTCACAGTTACAAAACTCAAGTCTACAAGTACAAAACATTTTTTCCCAATTCTAGCTCGCTTCCAACAGGAATTGTCTTCTACAGGAATCCAAGACTCATGATTGGCTGGTCAGATAAAGCCTGTCATTGGTTCTTTGGGAAGGAAGTTAGAATTTGGACAAAATGTTTTGTACTTGTAGACTTAAGTTTTGTAACTGTAGACTGGGATGTGTGTTTTGAGAGTTGTGATTTGAAACTTGTACATTTATTGTTTTCAACAAGTTACAAAATGAGAAGTACATGCTACAAAATAAAAGTTACAGTTACAAAACATGTTACAGGTTACAAAGTTTGGTACAAGCTACATGTAATATTGTCCCAATCCTAGTTCTATAAAGATGGGAGCATGAGATCGATAGGAGGATTGGTGCTGCATCTGCAGTGATGCGAGCGTTGTACCAATCTGTCGCGGTGAAGAGAGAGCTAAGCCAGAAGGCAAAGCTCTCAATTTATCGGTTGATCTACGTTCCTACCCTCACCTATGGTAACAAGCTTTGGGTAGTGACTGAAAGAATGAGATCGCGGATACAAGCGGCCGGAATTTGTTTTCTCTGCAGGGTGGCTGGGCTCTCCCTTAGAGATAGGGTGAGAAGCGCGGTCATTCGGGAGGGACTCGGAGTTGACCTGCTGCTCCTCCACATCAAGAAGAGCCAGTTGAGGTGGCTCGGACATCTGGTTAGGATGCCTCCTGGACACCTCCCTGGTGAGATTTTCCAGGTACATCAAACTAGGAGAAGACATAAAGGAAGACCCAGGACATCTAGGAATGCCTTGGGATTCTCCCGGAGGAGCTGGCCCAAGTGGCTGAGCCTCTCTGCTTAGGCTTACCCCCCACAATCCAACCCTGGGTAAGTGGAAGAGAATGCATGAATGCATAGAAAGATGAATGGATGGACAGGAAGAGAAAGGCACTTGTGAAGCTGTGATTTGGTGCTGTATACAGTAAATAAACTGAATGGAACAGAAAAAAATCTAATTGAATAAGAAATCAGATTCAAAATGAAAAATTAGGAGACTTTATCACTCAGCTATACTTGGAGTTGATAATAATATATATACATGTGTCAACTAGACCTCTGCTTCTCCCTCTAGGATGGGGACACTCTGAGATCCCTGATAGGACTGGGCTGTTGTTGCTCTGTTGAGCTGATTTATGAGGAGTTTTATCTTCCACCTCCTCGTCAGAAGGCCCACGCTCTGCAGATAGACTCATTCATCAGTCTCCTGAGACTGGTGACGGGCCAGCTGATGAACAGAACATCAGAATGTACAGAACCTGTCACAATCTGCTCCTGCCTCCCTGACTGTCTCTCCCCTGCCCTTTATTAGTCCCTATTGGTTTCACCTGCCCCTTGTTTACCTGCCCAGGTGTTCCTGATTTTCCCCTGTGTATTTATACCTCCCTTCTTGTATCAGTCTTTGTCGGATCATTGTTTGTTGTCAGTGTTGTTTTTGTTCTGTCGTTCCCGCTCTGCCATTAAAACTACTTTTATTTCATCCGTGCCTGCATTCCTGCCTCCTGATCTGCTCCACCACACATGGTCTGCCGTCATCCACACCCGCAACGTGACAGAACCACTAAATGAACACACAGTGGACTGGGTAACCATGGGATCTCTGGGGCCAGGCAAGTACAGTAGAGACTCTGCAGATGTCAAATCTCCTGGTAGTCACCATGGAAACAGAAAAAAACCTATCTACTTGCAAATTCTTCCCATAGGTTTTATGTTAAAGTGTTTTGCAGAAACATTTCCGGTTCCGGAACTGCGCTGCTCTGGGTGGCTGCATGTTGGAGTAACTCTATTGACTATATGTAAGTTTAGCCTTTTTTTGGACATTTTTCTTCTAGTTTCTCATGAAAAACGGTATTTTTTTGGACATTTTTACTTTTCTGTTTCTGGTGCTGTGAAGCTTAGAGGATTTTTACTGCTATTTTTTCACTTTTTTCACTTTTTGAACATTTGTTATGTTTACAATTGGGAACAGCTGATTAACATTGGAAAGACTGAAATAATACCTCAACTGAAGCCACAAATCCCAAATGATCTAAAACGCAAGAAGCGTGGGTGCAGAGCGGGAGCAAAACGGAGACAGAGAAAGAGGAAATTCAAACCATCTCTTCCATCGATCATAATGGGCAATGTGAGATCACTGCCAACAAGATGGATGAACTCCAAGCCCTTTCAAGGACTCAGCCAGAGCATCAACAGTGCAGTGTTATGTGTTTCACTGAGACGTGGCTGCAGGACCATATCCCCGATTCCAGCGTCTCTCTGCCAGGATTCCTGACTGTACGAGCAGACAGAGAACTGAAGAGGAGCGTGAAAAGAAAAGGAGGTGGAGTGGCAGTGCTTGTTAACAACAGATGGTGCCATCCAGGTCATGTTTCAGTGAAATGTCGTCTCTGCAGTCCAGATGTTAAACTCTTGGCAGAAAGTTGTCTCCCATATTATTTGCAAAGAGAGTTCACCAGTGTTGTCTTGGCAACCGTTTATATTGCACCTTCAGCCATTGCTGAAAATGCATGTGATGCCATCAGTTCTGTTGTCGCTAAGCTACAAACCCAGCACCCCAATGCATTTGTGGCTATATCTGGTGATTTTAATCATGCCTCACTCTCTGCTACACTTCCAACATTTCAACTGCACAGAAGTTTATATAGTCATTGACACATCCAGTCATGGCATTGATGTCCTCTTCATATCCTTGGCAGAGAGTCATCAATCTGTGGTCTCAAAACAACCCTGCAGGGCTTCTTCAGCGTCCTGTGACCATTTTCTCACAGTTCTTCTTGTCACAGGTTGCCTCTGAACAAGTGGTTTGTATTCTGAGCAGAGAAAAACAAGATCCCAGAGGAGGTCTTGTTTTGGACATGTATGCATTCTTTACATTTGCACAACACAAATCCAATGTCTTGTTTTCTCTGGTGGAGCAGCTGACAAACTTGGACAATATCATACCCACCAGAACTGTGAGATGCTTCGCTAATAACAAACCCTGGATCACCAGTGAACTGAAGAATCTGCTAAATGAGAAAAAAAGAGCCTTCAAGGAGGGAGACAGGGAGTTATTGAGGAGTACACAGACGCAACTGAAGATCAAGATCAGAGACAGCAATGAGGCCTACAGAAAGAAGCTGGAGAACAAATTACAGAGGAACAATATCAGAAATGTCTGGTCAGGGATGAAGAAGATCACAGGCTTCAAGCAGAGGAAGGATTGCACAGATGGCAGCCTGGACACAGCCAATGAACTGAACAAGTTCTTCAATAGATTCAGTTCAGGAACAAACCCAGCATCCTCCTCGCCTGTCCCCAGCCAATCAGACATCCCATCCTCCTCTGATCCAACATTTTCCTGTCACACGCCAGCTCTTTTGTCCTCTAACGCAGTCATGGACTCTCCTGGTTCTATAAATCTGTCTTCAACCAAGTCAGGAGATGCTGCTGCCCCATTTATCTCCCCCTCCCTCCTATCTGTCTCTCTAGCCCCCTTCAGACAGGCCATGAAAAACGGAAATGTTCCGGACTCTGTCCGTAAGACCTTTGTGTTTGAATACAAACATCCGGATAACGTGTTCCGGAATTTATCCGGATGAAGCCCCTAGTAACAGGTCCGGACTTGTTACGGACAGGCTGGCTGCTTCAGACTGGTGAGGTAGAGTTCCGGACAAGGGGGAGGGGGAGGAGGAGGGGACCGGGGGACGCTGTGCGCACCTAGACAGCTCGCTCCTGTAGCATGCAGCGAACCACGGCAGCTCGCCTCCTACGGTACCGCCTAGACGCGCGGCCGAGCGCTTCACACCGCTTCAGTGATTCCTTTAACCATTGAGCTTCATCATCCAGGTCTCTTATGCGTCTTCGTGTGCGCAGAATTATGCTTAAGCGCCTCGTGATTTTTATCTTGAGAGGCGCTATAGAAATTATATTTTCTTCTTCTTCTTCTTAACATAAGTCCGATTCTCAGAAGAAACAGGGTGGAGTCAAACACTGTTTCCATCATGGGAGAAGAAGTGGAGGTGGTTGAGGAATACAAATACCTTGGAGTTCACCTGGACAACAGACTGGACTGGAGAAAGAACAGCGAAGCTGTTTACAAGAAGGGACACAGCAGACTGCACTTCTTGAGGACGCTTAGGTCCTTCAATGTCTGTAGCAAGATGCTGCAGATCTTCTACAAGTCTGTTGTTGAGAGTGTAATCTCTTCAGCCATCGTCTGTTGGGGTAGCAGCATCAGAAGCAGGGACCTGAAAAGGCTCAACAGCCTAATAAAAAAGGCTG
>SSNQ01034660.1:555739-575028 GCA_006942095.1 Nothobranchius kuhntae
TCATCTGGACAAAGCAGGCAGCACTGTGAGGGTCATGTTCTTTGATTTCTCCAGTGCATTTAACACAATCCAGCCTGATGTACTTTGCCAGAAACTCCAGAAGACACAGGTGGGGGCCTCAACTATCGCCTGGATTAAAGACTACCTGACAAACAGACCACAGTTTGTGAGGCTGAAGAACTGCACATCAAACCAGGCGATCAGTAACATTGGAGCACCACAGGGGACTGTACTCTCACCATTCCTTTTCACCCTGTACACCTCAGACTTCCAGTACAAATCAGAGACCTGTCATCTACAGAAATACTCAGATGACTCTGCAGTTGTCGGGTGTATCAGAGATGGACAGGAAGCTGAGTACAGAGAGCTGGTGGAGCGCTTTGTGGCATGGTGTGGAAACAATCATCTGACCTTGAACGTGAACAAAACAAAGGAGATGATTTTAGACTTCAGAAGAAACAGGGTGGAGTCAAACACTGTTTCCATCATGGGAGAAGAAGTGGAGGTGGTTGAGGAATACAAATACCTTGGAGTTCACCTGGACAACAGACTGGACTGGAGAAAGAACAGCGAAGCTGTTTACAAGAAGGGACACAGCAGACTGCACTTCTTGAGGACGCTTAGGTCCTTCAATGTCTGTAGCAAGATGCTGCAGATCTTCTACAAGTCTGTTGTTGAGAGTGTAATCTCTTCAGCCATCGTCTGTTGGGGTAGCAGCATCAGAAGCAGGGACCTGAAAAGGCTCAACAGCCTAATAAAAAAGGCTGGTTCTGTTCTGGGGACGACTGTGGAACCACTGGAGGAGATAATGCAAAGAAGGATTCTCCAGAGAATCAAGAAAATGATGGACAACCCTGAGCATTCTCTTCACGAGACTGTCCGACAACGGAAGAGTGTCTTCAGTCAGAGGCTTCTTCAGTTTCACTGCAACACTGACCGCTACTGGAGATCCTTCCTGCCAACAGCCATTGTAATATACAACAACTCTTTGATGACTTGATTATTATTATTATTCTGAGCTACTACAGCAATCAATTTCCCTCTGGGATTAATAAAGTATTTTTGAATTGAATTGAATTGAATTTTTGAGACCATGAGCAGAATGTGTCAGCCCCTGTCTCCTGCTGTGATCATCTCAAGGAATGAATTTAAAACGTGGTTTCTGATGGTTGTAAAATGAAACAAAACAGGATGAGATTGGAGGCAACAATCCATGTTTTTCAGCTTTTTGCCTCACCTACGAACCCCTGAATATCCTCAGGGTGAGTAAGAGGTGTTTTGTTAAAGAAAATGCATCATATTTTATTGCTTATTCTTGGTCATTGGGTCAGCTTCTACAGGCTGAGGACATGCTGGACTGGTAACTGAACTGTTGTGTTGGAGCAGACACAACTAAACGATGCTGGATAAGTCGTACCACTGTCAGAATAATCATTGGCTAGCGGTTAAATCATGAGTCAAAGGACTTCTTCTGATTGTTTCCACAAGCTAAATAGTTTTGTGTTCATGGCTCTAACTAGATTCCCATTTAAAGATGGAGGCGTACACTGACGAGTGACTCTAACAAAGAGTCTGGACGTCCTTTTAGGTTCCAGTTCATACTTCATATAATCTGCTTTTGTTTCCTTTTATGGCAAGTAAACACTAGATGGCACCAGAGGATGGAACAACCAGCAACAGAACTTCTTCTATTTTTAAGTCTCTTCTCTTGTCTTTTTCTGAGTATTTAGTTACCATTGCCATCACAGATAATATTAAAAAAAATATCTTCACTTTTATGCGCTTTTTGAATAATGTAGTTAACTAAGTGAGAAGAATCTCCCACAAGGTGGTGCACTTCCCCCTCAGTTTGAAGAGGAGGTGGAGCATCCTGGTGGAGGTGGAGAGTCATAGGGGAGGCTGTCCCAGCATAGAGAGGGAGGGTCCAGGGAAAGGAGGAGGTGCTGTGAAGAAGGTGGTGCAGACATCAACAGCCAATCACAGTGTAGAAAACCCACCAATGGGAGAAGCAGGAGAGAGGGGAGAGAGAGTGAGAGAGAGAGAGAGAGAGAGTAAGAGAGAGAGAGAGAGAGCAGGAAACTGAGCAAATGACCCTTGATGAGAGAAAGGTGGTGGAGGATGGGAAGGACAAGGGGAGCAGAGGGGCCCTGGAGGAGGAATAAGTGTGTGTGTGTGTGTGTGTGTGTGTGTGTGTGTGTGTGTGTGTGTGTGTGTGTGTGTGTGTGTGTGTGTGTGTGTGTGAGTGTGAGTGTGTGTGTGTGTGTGTGTGTGAGTGTGAGTGTGAGTGTGAGTGATGAGAAAAACTGCCATATTCCAATTCTGGGACGTATTTTTGCTTGAGGCTCAATCAAGTTTATAAAGATGAATACAATCTCACTGGTTGGAGGAATGAAGGAACTGTTAAGGAAATGATGAAGCTGTTGTATGTTAAAGACAACACGTGTGACAGTTAGTCTGACGCGACGCTGCTGAGCGATTAACACTCACCAAGGTTTGGAAATGCCTGCTGCTTCTGGCGGTTCAAAAACAAGCCTTTTTACAGCTTTCCTTGCTTTCTCTTCATTTGAATGTTTACACGGTCATTTATCTGTTGAGTGACTTTCATGATCCCTGGGCCCTGGAAACCTCTTAAAGCCTGGCACATAAATCCCCAAAACACCGCTGTCCTAAAGAAAATAAGCACCTTCCTCCTCTGAACGTGCTCGAGCCGCTGGCTTTGGGAGAGCAGGATTCATCCGAGGAATCAGGGTGAAATAGGAAGATAAAATAAAGAGAAAACTCTTTCCCTGATTGTTCCTCATGACCCCTGGGCCTCGTCCCTGCTCCCAGTTGGATGACCAGTTTGGCTGCTGTTCACTGAGAAGGGGGAGGTCAAAAGGTCTGGAGACACCCACACAGAAATCTACTCCGTGACCTCCAACCCGCTCCCTGAGATGCAGCTGAACACGCGAGATGCTGGAAGTCAGACTCACATGATCGAAGCCTGCTTTCGCTGATGAAAACTAAAAAAACATGACCAAGAAGCATCTCATCAACGTCACTTCTACACTCCCAATCAGAGGCTGAGTCTGCTGGAAGTCTCCTTTCCACAAAAGAACAAACAAGAAGCTGGAATGAAAATCCAGATGTGGATTTAGTTCTTGTCAATGTGTGATGACGTAAAACAACAAAACAAAATCAGTGTTGATGAGATGTAGCAGCTTTCCATACATCATTCACTTCAAAACCAAAAAAGAAAAGGAAAAGTTTTGAACACGGCCGTTGAAGTGATTGCACTTACTGCAGCACTCGTGTTTCCCTTCCAGGAAGCTCTCTACCTCTGATACAATAAAACTCTTTAAATTAAGCTTACACGCAGAGGTTAATGCCAGATTAAGTGCTCTGTTTGGCGGCTAATCTCTTTTCTTGGAACAATGTTACACTATCCTTAAAAACAGACACGTTTTAGAAGTGATGAGTGGACGTGGGAGTCTGGAAAGTCAGGAGCTGGTGTGTTTTACTGCTGCAGACAGAAATATATGTAAGTTAGCTGGCTGGCCTGGGACTAAATTCATTATTGGTTTAATTTAGATAAATAAAATTCATGTGCACTGAAGGAATTTAATGTTTGTTTCAGACGCACTATTGCTTATTTTGTGTTCAACTAAGGACATCTAGAAAAAAAAAACCTAGTAAAGATTAAAGTCATAATGTTGAAGAAAGAAGTTATAAAAAGCCAATAGTCTGAGAAATATGTTGAAGGTATTCTGTTTCATTTGTTATTTATTATTATTATTTTTATAATAATAATAGTTATATAATAATAGTTATAATAATAATTACTTATTATTATTATTATTATTTTATAATAATAATATTTACTATTATTACTATTAACAATAATAATAATAATAATAATAACTATTATTATTATTTATTGTTTATTAATATTACTATTAATAATAATAATAATTATTATTATTATTATTTGTTATTATTATTATTACTATTATTGTTAATATTATTATTATTTGTAGTTAAGGTTTATGTTGTGTTTTTTATATTTTCTTTTACAGAGTTGACCATTAATGTCTAAAGGATTAACCCTGTTAATTAAAACCCATTATTGTGTATAATGTTAGCATTTACAGGGATCCATTGTGGGTATTGTAGGTCATGTGACGGTTCAGCTTAGATTTGCTTGGTTTTGTTGTCATTTAAAATAACTTTATTAGTAAAATACAATGTTTGTCTTCATTTAGACTTCGTGTGGACATGTTTGTCATCACATCATTAGGGGGCGACGGTGGCACAGGAGTTAAGTGCTCGCCCCGTAATCGGAAGGTTGCAGGTTTGAGCCCCGCTCAGTCTGTCGCTGTCGTTGTGTCCTTGGGCAAGACACTTAACCCGCCTTGCCTGCTGGTGGTGGTCGGAGGGACCGGTGGAGCCAGTGCTCGGCAGCCTCGCCTCTGTCAGTGCACCCCAGGGCAGCTGTGGCTACAATGTAGCTCATCCCCACCAGCGTGTGATTGGGTGAATGACTGATTGTGTTGTAAAGCGCCTTGGGGGGTTCCAGGACTCTAGAAGGCACTATATCAAATACAGGCCATTTACCATCATGTAAAACACACACCACCAAAGGATTTATAAACAGAACTAATAATGTAGATTACAGGAAAAGGTTTTATTATCTGAAAAAAAAATTAAAATGTTTTACTTTAATGACAAAAAAAAACTTTATGCATAAATAAAGCTAATGTGGTCTTTGTGTGTGTGTGTGCATGTGTGTGTGTGTGTGTGTGCACTTGCACGCGCGCATGTGTGTGTGTGTGCATGCACGCATGCATGTGTGTGTGTGTGTGTGTGTGCATGTGTGTGCACGTGCATGTGTGTGTGTGTGTGTGAATTAAACATTGTTACACTCTGTGGTGCTGCTGTAAAAGCATCCCTACTTTCCTCTCATTTCCCCTCTCTTTCCCACTCTTCCCCCACACCGTTCCCGGCAGCCAGAATTGGAGCACACAGCCTGAGTGTGTGTGTGTGTGTTTTTGGGTGTGTGTTTGAGTGGGAGGGAGAAATTGTGTGTGTGGCTCACAGAGGGAACATGATCCAGACCATTGCTTTCAGCGCAGTGTGCAGAATCCCCAGAGTTTTGAGAGGAGAGAGAATTAAAGGGTGGGAGAAAGCGAGAGATTTGACCTCGGTGGAGCCTTCTCTCTCACACACGCATACACACACTCACGCGCGCACAGTGTGGAAGTGAAGCTCTGAGTGGTAGGGACAGCTGTGGGATAGTGACATCATCTTTATTTGCTGCATTTGATCTGGTCATGGAGAGAAAGAGATTGAAACTGAAACATCAGACTGTGTGTGTATGTGTGTGTGTTGTGGGTGTAAGAGCACCAATAAAACAGTTCCTTCCCTCCGTCTGCCTCGTGTTGTCTACCTCCCTGCTGATTGATGACTTGTGTATACTCTGTGTGGTAATGGGATCCTTCTCCTCCAGAGGTTGCTGTAAATACAGTCAGCCGGAGTGCCAGGCAGCCAGGCAGACAAGCTGACTGTCTTTGGCAGGGATTTGGCTCTGAAGCCAGCCAGCGTGCCACAGAGCTTCTTGAGGTCAATCAGGAACAAATGATGCCTTGCTGCTATCAGATCAGTGTATTGCAGCAGAGGAGTGCACGTATCAGAAGGTCAGGTGAGGCCCTTGTTAGCATAGATGTGGAGATTCATTAGACTGGATCTGAGCCGTAAATTAGCTGTTGCATGGAAACAAGAGAAGCTGGTGTGCTGATGTGACTTCTTGCAGCTCGGTGGCACAAATGAAAGCACACACACACACACACACACACACACACACACACACACACACACACACACACACACACACACACACACACACACACACACACACACACACACACACACACACACACACACACATCCATGTTATGCAATTTGAACATGGCGTCTGCGTCTCAGTTAGCCGGTACCCACACAGGCTGATTAGCGCCATGATCACAACCACTCCAGACCCTGAGATCACTCACAAAAAGCAGCTGACTGAGATTTTCCTGAGTGAGCATGTGGCTTTAAACTTTGAGCTCATGATGGAAAATCAAGCAACCACAAACAAATTCCCTTCAGCAAAACAAAATGTTTAGTCGGCTCTGCATGAAAGTGGTAAAAACTGGCGTCGCCACACACAGCCAGCCCGGTTACTCTGTACAACTCATGTTAATCAAGTCAAATATAAGAGATGGCTTTACCCTCAACACACAACCTACTGATTCATGTGTTTACTTTGTGACTGGATCCACACAGACATTATTTCAGTTTCCAGGTCAAAGGTCGTGTTGTTTGGATCGTTATTTTGACTTTCAAAGATCTGATATTAGTGACGTTTGATCAAGTGGCAGCGAACCAAAGTCCCACATCAGCTTCCCTCGTCGTGCTTGAAGGAGAAACCACAGTAGGTGCTAACACCGCCGTAAAAACGCTCCTCACAGGTTGCTTTTTATGCTCGTGACAGGCCGAGAGCTCAAAGCCTTCCTTCTGACTAAAACAACTAATGTACCAAATATGAACTATTTGGAAATATAACCCACCAAATGCTGCTCACTGGAACTTTAATTTGAATTCTGTTTTAAGTTTTTTTTTCTCAGTTTGTGAATAGTTGTACCCCACCACACCACTGGGTGGTTCAGAAAACACTTAAGCATCCAGTTAAAACAAATCATCATAGGTTTTGTTACTACGTGCCTTAGTTTAGATAATTGGACTGGATTTGGGATTATCTCCAGGACGCTGGAGACCCCATATCTACACCAGTATCCCACCAGAAGAGCAGGTGGAGGAGACTGGGGAGAGGAAAGCCTGGGCTGCTGGTGGGAGAAGATTCTCACCCATCAGGGTGACAACTTTCTAAAAACAAGCTAAACGCTCTAAAAGCAGTTAGTCAAAAACACCAGCACCCCCTAGTGGTGGGTTCCAGTACAACGTTTCAGTCCTGACCCCTTCCTGTAAACAAAGCTCATCTAATTTGATCTTGATGAAGTGATAGACGCTTTAAACCCATCCTGACTGTGTGCAGGCGGGTGGGCTGTGAATGGAAAATGTTGGCTCCTCTTTTCTTATCTTTTTACAGCTCTAAACTAACAAGCCAGTTTGTGACAACCTGATAAACTTTCATTATATTTCTGTGTAGCCGTCAGTCATTTTGATTCCCTTTGGTTCCATGATTACAAATGTCTCACTTATAATAACAAGTAATGTTCGGTGCTTTTAGCAGCATTTAGTCCCAATATTTCACTAAATTTCAAATAAACAATTTCTTAAATTTTTTAAGAAGATGCTACCATAATGCTTTTTAAATTATTTAGTTTTGAACAACAAATTAATCAAAGTCTGCAACAGAATGTGATGTTGAAACATGTTAATCTGCAACAAACATTGAGCTAAGCTCATTTTTACAGACATTACATAAAGATCACATATCACTGCAGATTGTATCTGAATGTGTTTAAAAATCATTAGAGAAAAGAGGCTGAATTAAGTTATATGTATGTTGCAGCCACATGATTTAAATTTAAGTTACGTAAACACGACATACGTGGATTCTTTTCTGGTGATTTGAGTTAATTTATGACTTGGCTCATATCTGCAGGACATTTTCTCTGCTAGCATGTCTGTATTTATCTGATAAAAGCGTTTCTAATCCTGTGACGTGCCAGAACGGAACGTTCAAAGTGAATCAAACTGAAAAGTGAAATGACAAAGAAGCAGAGACAGAGTGAATCTAATGAAAGCAAGAGGAGGGCTACCACCCACCGGAGCAGACAGCGCACCCTGCCACTCTCTGCAGAAAGTCAGCTCAGACACAAAAGGTACAAAAGCCATCTGGGCTAGGCGGCTACGCTACATCCAGAGACAAAGGGGGCTCATTCACACCGTCCAGCCCAGCCAGGGCCATCTGCTCCTGGTGAGAGTGAGTGGGCGAGAGGACACCGGGCCCCTCCAGAACCCCTAAAGCTGTGGAGAACAACGGTCTGAAATCAGCATAATATTAGGACTCAAGTATGAAAATATGAATGCAGATGAGTTGCTTCACAATGTGAGTGAGCACAGTGACGGTGGCGAGCGACCCGAGCGTGCATGGTGGATTGGGAAAGAGAACATGTGCAGTGTTGTTCTGAGCAACAATGGTGGAAAGGAGGCAACTGTTACACCAGCAGGGGAGAGAATGACACAAACGCAACATGGATGCATGCAAACATCTTTAGCGTGCAAGCACAGATGCACACAAGCTCTCTGCAACACAACGCCAGTCGTTCGTCACAGAGGGGGAAATGAACAAATGGATGAGCGAGAGAGAATTAAGAGATCTGGAGCAAAGTCTTTCCTGGGATAGCTTCGTAAGACTTGTCTCGTACTGTCTGAGCCCATAAGTGTGATTTATGAAGATAAAGATCCGTCTGCAGCTAGGATCAGTCTGTGCTTTGGCATTTGAAGTATATTCAAAGGATGAAGTCATGTCACGCTACGACATGACAGCGAAAAGTGTGCTGCCTGCAATTAAAGCATTGGACCCACATAATGTGCACCGGCACACATCATTTCTCAAGCAGATACACGCTTTACACGTCTGCTGTGAGCAAACCTGCTGTCCGTTTTAAGTCGGGGGATTTCCCATTCAGATGTTGCATCTTGTTTTTATTACTCAACAAATCTGCTCTGAACTAAGCCAAGGTTAATATGAACACAGCTGCAGAACTGAGGCCCGTGTAGAAGCCACAGTTTTCACCTACTCATATTAAAAGTTGGTAAATATCCTGATTCAGGTGTGGAGAGCATCAGTGTTCAGTACTCATGCATTAACAGATTAGGATTATCCGATTACTTGTAGACAACACTCTGAAAACTTCCCGTCTGATGCATCCAGATTGTGCAGAGATGCAGACTGATGGGTTAAAATGATGAGAAAACACCACAGAATCAGGCCTAGTTGTCAAATCTCCATTTTGAAAAGTGTTGAGGTTATAAATGACTCATATATTTTTTATGTAGAAAACTTCTCTGTAAAAACCTGCAGGACTGATGAGCTAACTGATAGTCTGAGTTCAGCCAACACCAACGAGTATTGCTGCAACAATGAAACAGCTTTAGTTTCTAAACGTTTCCAGCTGCTCATGTAAACAAGAGTTTATATAAATCTTTAATAGAAAATCTGCAGCATCAGAATCTGGCTTTACTGGTGCAGCTAGGAGTCAAATCCACGCCCCGGACTACCTGATAGAGGTGTAAATGTAAATCTAGTAGACCTATATCAGTTACCTTCCTAGATAGCCTCCCAGAAACATTTAAAGAGCAAGTCACCCCTTACAAGAGGCGTACTTCACTCCCACTTCATGTTTGAAAAATGCAACAAATGCTGTTGCCTAGCAGACCGAGAGGGTGGAGCCATTAACAAATACACACACTCACGACATTGTGACATCATAATGTACCAGTTTACATCGTAGCATACCTCTTAGCCAATAGCGGTGGCCGATTTAAATTCAAATGCAGTGCAGAGTTTTTACCTGACAACGGCACAACACTGACAGTTTCAGGCAGAAAATTTAAATTTTAACTAAAATGCACTAAAGTGCAAAACTATTGACTACATGTGTCTGCAGCCCGATTAGACACGCATTTATATAGTTTATCAGAAAAAAATAGTTGATTTGGGGGTGACTTGCTCTTTAAAGTAAAAAATTTCTGTCAATTTTTGCAAAAAAAGGAAAACGCTTCTTTCAGTTTGACAGGCTGGTCTGATGTTGAGTTCCGATTCACCATCTGTCAGAAGACACAACCGTTTCTGCCCAGTTAAACTTGTAGAGCAGTTCCAACTTCTGTCTGTCATCAGCAGCTATTGTTTAACTCTATCAGACACAAGGACAGCCTGTCAGCGCCGGGTATTTGCAGAATCTATTATTTCAGTGTCAACACCGTCAGCTAAAAGCTTTTGTGTATCCACTCGTCACTGACACACTCTGTTTACACGGCGCAGATTGTGCGGACAGGTTTGTGTTTTTTTAGTCCTGACTTTAAAGCTATTTAGCGAGGGTTGTGCTGCTACTGAGGAGAGAAACGCATACCACCATGCATCCGTCTGCCTCGGGCACCTGAGTTTGTCCCGAGGCTGGATGTGGAGGTAGGATCCGATGAGAGAAGCCGTGTCAGAATTCATGCCTGCGTGATAATGAGCAGCTGAACGTACGGAAATCCCCCTCAGCTGGTGACGGACGGTTGTCAGAAGCCTCAGATTAATGGAGGCGTCTCTCAGCCAGTTGAGACCCAAAGGCCAAAATAGCTCAGTCTCTTCACCCGGGGGGCTTCAGTGCCCTTAGGCGTGCATTTGGAAACTTCATTTGGGTTTGATCAACGGCTAGGAGGATAAAAAATTCAAAGGTTTACGTTTTGTCCAGTTTACCAGAAGGATTGTCCTGAGTCTGTGTTCTTCTGACATTACAAAGCAAAGAGCAACAAGAGGGCAGAAGAAATGTGTGTCTCATAAGTTTTAATTCAATTTTCTCATATTTCCCTCCTGGAAAACCACTAAAAACCATTAGAAGCACAAGTTCAAAGCGGTTTCTCAGTCTCACAAGGGAGCTGAAAGAAAGACCCACAGGAGAACCGGGTAAAAAAACGTAACCAGAGGATATCACAATAAAACCTTCCCCACTGACTACACTTTACAACATCCTCCCAACTACCGCAGATAAAACCTCACTAGTGGACATCACTAGTCAGACTCTGTCAGATTCTACCATTTTTTACTCATGATGCATTATTGCAATTAACACTGACATCTATTTAAATAACCCAGATGCCTTGAGCTTTATTGCATCATGGACCAGTAAATCAAAGACAACTTTTCCACAGAGAAGTGGTGGTGAAGAAAATCAAGACAAAACACAATTAAGTACAAAACAAAATGCAATTATTCAAAATGTAACATTAATTCGATTGAATTCTGTTTATTTCTATAGTGCCAAATCACGCGTCGTCTCAAGGCACTTCACATAGTAAACATTCCAATACAGGTCAGTTCATTAAGCCAATCAGTAAAAAGTTTCCTATATAAGGAACTCAGCAGGTTGCATCAAGTCATTGACTAGTCCTCATACTAAGCAAGCACATAGCGACAGTGGAGAGGAAAACTCCCTTTTAACAGGAAGAAACCTCCAGAGGATCCTAGCTCAGTATAAGCAGCCATCCTCCACGACTCACTGGGGATGGAGAAGACAGAGCACACACACACACACACACACACACACACACACACACACACACACACACACACACACACACACACACACACACACACACACACACACACACACACACAACTAGTAATGTTTCTATGGTTACATTGTGATTTCTTAGTAAATATTCTATTTAATGAGAGATAAACTTTATTGTATTTATCCTAGTGAATCCATAATTAAACGGGTAAACTAGTAGTAGCACATTCAATGTCAAAGAAAGTAAAACGTTATTACCAGGAGAGGGAGAATGTTTAAATGGTTGGCAGCAGGGTACTAGCCGATGGCCCCCTCCATGAGGCCACCACAGCTCAGCAGAACATCATTGTAGCTTCTTCTGGGGAGAAAAACACTTAGAGAAAAATATAAAGTTAACAACTGAAATAGCAGGAAATAATACAGTTAAAGAGCAAATTGTAGAAGAAAGTAGTGGAGTGTGAAAAGTGGTCAGTGTGTCCTCCAGCAGTCTAAGCCTATAGCAGCATAACTACAGAGATAACTCTGGATAACATAGCCTTTTAGATGGAGGCATGTTGGAGGCAGGGCAAGGGAGAGCCATCTTTACCGACTGTACACTCCACCACCCTCTACTCCCCACTTGTCCAGATCTAGGCTAACATCAGATTTTAACCATAGGCCCTATCAAATAAATATGTTTTAAGCCTAGTCTTAAAAGTAGACAAAGTGTCTGCCTCACGGCCTAAAGCTGGGAATTGGTTCCACAGGAGAGGAGCCTGATAGCTAAAAGATCTGCCTCCCATCCTATTTTTAGATATTCTGGGAACCACCAGTAAACCTGCAGTCTGAGAGCAAAGTGCTCTGTTAGGAACATATGGAACAATCAGATCACTGATGTGTGATGGAGCTTGATATTTAAGAGCTTTATATGTGAGAAGGAGGATCTTAACACTCTAGAGTCTATTGACGTGAATCTGTCTTTTGAACTAGTCTGATTTGGGACATTGTAGCAGCGTGACTCCGCCTATCTGAGTTTCGATTTCAACTTATGTTTAAAAGGAGGCATATAGACTACACCAGTTTTTACATTTTGTTAATAGGCCAAGTAAAACCAAAGATGTAATAAAATAATTAAACTACCTTTCTTTAGACCATTAGAGAACTTGTGAAAACCACGATTCTGTGATCAGTGGGAATGTGTTCAAGAACATAAAAAATAACGCACCAAAATACTATATCCATTTGATGTTGGTAAAAATCTCATATATTCAACCAATAAGAATGGGTTTAGTAGCATTTTGTTGCTGAAGGACAGAGGAAGGCTGCACAAGTGACGGGGGCTTGAAAAAAGAGCAATGATGAGCTGTCACAGAGTGGAGTAGACAGTGAGACAGACATTAATGGAATGCTTTACTTATTTATTTTTATTTTTATTTTTTGATACTTTAAATATAGGCATGAACAGATAGATTGTTACTACGCTGTAGTTTAATGGTTTTCTATAAAAGAGGATGAGAATGAGGAATGTCCAGCAGCTCAGCTCAGGGGCGCAGATAGGATTTTCAAACTGGGGAGGACAAAGTTCCAATGTACCCTCCCCCAAACACACGCACACACACACACACACACACACACACACACACACACACACACACACACACACACACACACACACACACACACACACACACACACACACACACACACACACACACACACATATGCATGTGCACATACACATACAAAAACTATTGCAAGCACCTTAACTAGAGCGCAGTCAGTTTGTGTAATTTCATCCAAAGGTTTACGTAAAAACTAACACTTTTATATACGTGTTTGAAGCCATTATGCAGTGGCACGCTGGCAACAAAGCTCTGCCTGAGCAACACTATAAATGATAAATGATCCACACTTGTATAGCGCCTCTCAGAGTAAGGATTTCAAAGCGCTTTACACTACAGTGCATCATTCATCCATTCACACACACATTCGCACACTGATGGTGATGAGCTACGATGTAGCCACAGCTGCCCTGGGGCGCACTGACAGAGGCTGCCCCACTATTTAATTCAGTCATTTGTTATTCTTCCAATCAAGTACTAACCAAAACCTCATGCTTTATGCAAAACATTAAATGATTTTCAGCATACCGATCTTTACAGAAAACATAAAAGCCCTAAAAAACTGCACATAAAATATAATAAGAAACAATATTCACTTATCACTTAGAGCAGTAGTTCCCAAAACTTTTCAGCCTGACCAACAAATGTTCCTTTGTATTTTTACGCTACTTATAAATTTTCATTACATTTGGAAAGGTTTAATATATAAATAAATATATAAATCTCTTTTTAAATTTAATATTTTACTTGTTTTATGATTATGTGGCACACTTGACTTCCATACACAACACATCGGCCCCTTTTTCCGGCTTTTTTCTCTTACATTGTCGCTACGTCTGTCACGTTAGCGGTGTTTTTACCATCATTCCTACATTCATCACGTCCCAGAGAAGGTTAAACAAACATCAAACCCAACGTTTGGAGCTCGTAAACTCCACACACCTCTCGTGCAGCACCAGCTGTCTGATGCTGCAGCAGCGTCAATCTTCCCGGCTGGATGAGTGAATGTCTTCATCAGAGTCAATATTCTGCTTCATAATCAGAGTCAGTCATTATCAGACAAAGTGATCAGTCAACAAAGACCAGACCTGCCGGTAATTATACGTTTTATCTAATATTTGCTCTCTTCATGCTGTGCGCAGCTCCTCCTCTCCCCAACTGGGAGCCTCTCGGCGGGAGGCGATTTTCAAGCTCTAAAAACTTCCAAACTTTGCTCAGCCTGAAGGTTCCACATCTCCACTATCTTCTGGTGTAAAGTAGTAACTTCATGAGGGATCATATTTGTAGATGAGACTTGTTAAAATCAGCAATGAGGCTTTGCCACTTATACTGAGTAAGTCCCAACACTGACAACAACGTACAGAAACTAGAACCAACATGCATAAACAGACAGATCGGTCCCGCCTACTTACACTGATGGTCTTTTTTAAATACGCAATAATCGTTGCTTGCCTTTTTCACTTCATCCTGCATCCTAGCAGCAACCACTTTGGCGCCTCTGGAGTCGGTGTTTGTTTACGTCATGCTGCATTCCATGTGATTGGAAAAAGGAGCTTCAAGCGCTTATTCTCCGATTTTGTTTTCTTTCTGGCCTTAGTTGGGGGGGACGGATCAGGGTCGATCTGAATCGGGGGTGGGGGGGGAGGGGGTTGGGGGGGGGGTTGGGGTGGCACACAGATCCCCCTCGTCCCCCACCCTATCTGCGTGCCTGGCTCAGCTGTTTTTTAACTGGAACACAAGAAAGGGTACTTGGCCGGTATCTGAGGCCACAGCAAAGGTTTAAATGATGGTGTGTGGATCAATCCTTCTTCTTAGACATGGAGACATTGGAGCTGGATCACAAAAAGAAGATGAGGTATTGGCAGGCAAAGAGGAAGCTGTCATGTCTCTGTGGAGTGAAGGAGAGCCACTCCCCCTCTGTGATGCTTGGAAGACAGAGGAGTTTGTCAGGAGCAAGCAGGTTTCAGCCACGAAGACAAACAGGAGTCCAGCTAGACCAGCTATCTTTCCATAGCCCAAATCATCGTTTTTTTTTACTTATTTTTTTGTCACATGGAAGTGCCAGGCCTGAAGTGCTCTTCTGCCCATAGTGGACAGTAGCTGCTTCTTGGAATGGCACAAATAAACTCTGTTTTATATAGGAAAGCACAAAATCCTATCCTTGTGTAAATAATAGTAAATATTAGGTTAAATGTTGATAAGGCATTAGCAGCATTGCTACTTATTTTGCCACAATTATTTTGAGCTGTGTAAATAGTTAACCAATAAAACATTTCTTCCATTTTCCTGCTGATAGTTTTGTAAAATTGCATTGTTTACTATATTTGTAAATCATTTTGTTTAAATTTACATTCTACATTGGCATCATAAATTATAAAACACTTTCATCATACATGTTTGTGGGTTTCACAGTAAAATAACAACAGTTTTTTTTAACTCGGACTTTGTGTTTCTTAGTGACTAGGTCCAATATGCAATTCCATTGTGTCCAAAGAAAAAGTGTAAGTATTTATTCAAATGGACGGAACGATGCAGTTAGGGTTTTGAAAGAACAAGTCACACAGTCGCTCCAAAGGGATTAGAGGGGCTGACACGCATTTAGCCATCAGAGGCAAGGGGCTGATGCGGCAATATTACTACCAAGAGAGGTGGAACGAATGCCGCAATATTCGCGCAACGCCATGCCGGCATGGCGCGTTTGTAGACATACCATTGCGGTAGTATTACGCCGATATGCTGGCATGGTGCGTCCTACAAAAGCACCTACAGAGAGCATGGGGTCCTGCTGTGAACCTGCAGAGGAAGTCCACATGCCGATTGAGCGTGGGACAGCAGAGCTGGTGACAGAACTCGCAAGCTTGTGGGTCTGAGAGAGCTCTGTTGGTGTGAAGAGCACGGAGGCAGAAAGCAGATAGAGCCACGAAAATTTTGCACTCAGTGGGCGAACGCTGACTGGAAGGCAGCAAAATCGACACCAGTAAGTAGTTGAGCTAACTTTTCAATAGCACAGCAAACAATAGTTTATTTGTACTTATATGTTATCAGCAAGGTGAAGAGCGTAAGAACTGAGAAAAGGTGGTGACACTGGGGGCTTGTAGGTGGAAGGCGGGGCCACCACCCAGCGTCCTGCTCATTTGCCTTTAAAGGCGTGGCTAGATGTGGCTTCAGCCAGGCCACACGAGGGCGTGATGTCGCATAGTACCTACCGAGTGGATGAACTGAAAGGGAACCGAGCTATTCCAAGTTCAGTCTTGTTACTTCCTGCTAATCCGTGTTAGTTCACGTTTGTTTATGTTACTCCAAGCTAGTTAATGCTAGCCCAAGGTAGTCTTTGTTAGTCTATGCTAATCCCTCTCTTGTAGGCTGCTGATAATCTGATTATTTTAGATTATCAGCAAACAAACCATCTAAATATTTTACATTCTGCACGATTTAAGAAGAAATTTAATATTCTTGAGAATACAAAGTTCCTGACTCCTGCTAGCGTCTTTACTAAGCAAACCACATAAACAAAAACATCCTTTCAGAGAGAGATCACTGAAATTTGATTCGAAAATAAGAATGCTTTTGAAGATGACCAGGAAAATGTTTGTTTTTTCCATAGCCTGAGACTCTACTGCTCTGTTAAGGTTGTGTTTAAACCATTTTAGGATGCTTTTAGCTTTTTCAGCAGTTTTAATTGATCATTAAATCAAAGAGAAATGTTGGGGTTTTAAATCACATAAATGTGACTTCCTGTGTTAGTGCTTGCTCTGATATTTCACTGGACCTGGATTTGATTTTTGCCTGTGAAAGTCCCGTGAGACAAGGGTAAAGCCAGGGCAGAATAAAACCACGAACAACTCATCATTCGGGGTTTGAGCTGCAGGCAAATGCATCGGTAAACAGATAACATGATTGAATTTACGGGTGAAATTTAATTTGTAGAATGAATAAAAGATCCTCTGTGGACTTGCTGCTTCAACAAGATCTATCATGGCTTTCAGATCACTGGGATGTGACCCAACAGCTGATCAATCGCACATGCACAGTCATTCATGAAAAGCTAGCTTTTCTTCCAGGTCTTCTATTCCTCTGATTGCAAAGTGTGAGAGCACCCGCAGGGCAGAAAGAGGGTTTTGACAGGCTTTGACAGGTTTGGTATGGTGGCAGACCTCCTGGCTGTCAAACAAACAGACAAACCAGTGAAACCAGAGAATAAAGAGCACCAACTATAAAGAAAGATGACTGACGGATAGAGATGCAAACTGGGACAGGAATGTGACTGAGAAACAAAAGATGGGAACAATAAATTATCTTCACTCGCTCCTCAGATGTCAATTTACCTTGTTTTATCTCTCAACACCTGATCCTCACCTGGGTGGGTGGACCAAACTGCACCGAGACATCCCATTACAACCAACAAGTGGCGTGAGCATTGAAATGAGCCCAAGCAGGGCGAAGGTGATCTGCGTTTGCAAAGAGTTGCTAGTTTGAACTTGTAGTGAAAGGAAACAAGTGTCAAAGGCAGGAGGAGTGTTTGGGAACGTTGGGAAAAGCACAGAGTGAGCTTTCAGGAGAGTGGAGGGACTGAGCGAGAAAAAAAGAAAGAGAGATCTGTGTGTTTTTCCTCAGTGAGAGGCTGTTGATGGTTTGGTTGGAGTGTGCTGTCAGGGCCTGTCACCTTGACAACCGGTCCAGTATGTCACTATAAAAAAGAGCCCTGGTTTCTAAGCCCCTATCAATACACACGGACACACACACACACACACACACACTAGAGTTATACAGTACAACCTGAACTCTCCAGCCTCTGTGAGTAGAGTGTGTCCACAGAGGCACCACCTGTGTGAACGACGACAACATGACATCACGCTGGTTCTTTCTACTGCAGGAATACAAAAGGTGGGCAGTAAAGCGTCTCTTAAACCACTGAACACAGTCTGATAAAAACTCTCAGACATTAAATGCACGTGTAGAAATAACTGAAACGTACCCAGGTGTGGTTTTTTTGTGTGAAACGGCATCATTTTCTGCTGCACATCTGTCAGCAGACAGAAAACATAGGTTGGGATCGCACCAGCAGTCAGAACAATGTCACTGACGCACAATAGTAGGGATGGACGGATGAACGAAAGAGGGATGAGCTGAGAGTGTTGCCTGAAAGACGGATGGTCTAATGGATGGATGATTTAAGTGACACGGGGAATGACAGATGTTGCTGAGTAAATGGATAGATTGACAGATCGATGGAGAGGCAGGCAGATCCAGAGAGATGTATAGAGACGGAAGCACCGAGGAATGAAAAACGAAAGCATCATGAGAAAAAAGATATCATGTTCAGTCATAAAAAAGAGAAATGAAAAACTAGCTCTGGAGTAATTTATCTTCACACGTTTTAGAGCTCAAACCAAAGTTTTGACAGCGTTTGAAGTAAATGAGATGTTCTGTTTGAGATTCTTTCCTGCTTTATAGATGATGGGAAAACAAACGGAATTCCTGCAAAGGGATGGAAGTGATGGATGCAGATGATTTACACATCTGCTATGACTAATGAGGTGAGCTTCATCTGGATTTTATACTAAAACAAACCAGTATCAGCATCCCTCCATCCATCCCTCCATCCATCCGTCCGTCCATCCGTCGGTCCATCCATCCATCCATCCATCCATCCATCCATTTTTCTTTCCATCTGTTTGGCAGTATATCCATCCTTCTGTCTATTCATCCATCTGATGGATAGAATCTTTATTTCCATCTTTTAGTTCTTTTTAAAACACAGAAATGTTTTTTTTACCTGCAACATTTTGCTTGCGGCTGCAAACTTCGTCAGGCTGACGCTGATGGTGGCATCACTTCCTTCTCCGTTTATCCGCGGGCAGCAGAGGACGTTGTCGCCCTCTGCTGCCCACTCTCCCCTCTCCGACGATGCAGTCCCATGCGTGATCCAACGAGTAAACTCCATCGTCCCTGTTCATGGTCCCACATCCACGTCTCCTTATCTCTATCGCTTCCTTTATCCATCTTTTGTATTTCTGTTGTTGGGTGTTTATGATCCTTGTGTTGTCCCAGTCCATAACATGGTTTTCTCTTGTGCAGTGATCCTGTTACGGATGACTACTTTATTGTGCTCCCTGCTTCTTGTTTCGCTGCTCTTGTGTGTTTTTGACTTGTTTCTTTCTCACGCTCCTTTCTATCTTCAATTGTTCATGTGTTGAGTTGGCGTCCGGTTTCTCCTATGTATGTTTTATTGCAGAGTTTGCATGGGATTTCGTAAACGACTCCACATTTAAGTCCAGCTGGTATTTTGTCTTTTGGGTGTACTAGTCTGTTTCTAACTGTTGTGTATGGTTTTGTTGGTGTGTTTATGTTGTGTTTTTTCATTGTTGCTCTTATTCTTTCTGTTATGCCTTTGATGTATGGTAGGGTTATCACTGGTTTT
>SSNQ01034660.1:575372-586460 GCA_006942095.1 Nothobranchius kuhntae
TTTGTTCCAGGTCTTCCATGAAAAACTCGCACAGGGTGGCTGATAACGGGTTACCCTTGGCGAAGCCTTCCAATTGTTTGTATATTATGTCATTGTATGTGAAGTAAGTGGAGTTAGCTACCAGTCCTATCAGTTGTGCTATGTCATCTGCTGTGAGGTTTGCTTTACTGTGTAAAGATTTGTCCTGTCTGATTCTGTTAACTACTATGTCTATGGTTTTTTGGGTTGGTGTTTTTGTGAACAGAGATGTGACGTCATGTGAGATGAGTATGTTGTTGTCTTCTATTGTAATTTCCTTTAGTTCTTTTGCCAGTTCTACGCTATTTTTGCAATGTTGATCTGTGTTTCCTAATAACGGAGGGAATAAGAGGGCGACAACGTCCTCTGCTGCCCACGGATTAATGGAGAAGGAAGTGACGCCACCATCAGCGTCAGCCAGACGAAGTTTGCAGCCGCAAACGAAACGTTGCAGGTAAATAAAACCTTTCTGTGTTTAAAAAAAAAACTAAAAGATGGAATTAGAGTTTCAACACAGCAAAAACACACCAAAGAAGAATCTTTATTCATTATTACTTTTGCCAGATTCAAGTTATTTCTGTGACCATTGTGTTTTTCTTTCATTAATCGAAGGTACCAACAATTGTGTCCTTGTCTGAATGTCCACTGGAGTTTTTGTCTCCCTCCATCGTGACATTTTAAGTGCTTGATGTTTGCTCAGCTGGTGGTGTCACAATCGATACGTTTAGAAATGAAATACTTGCATCTGGATCTGTGTAACTGATATATTATTTAATCCGTTTTGCTCTTCTGGGCCAACCCCCCCTCCCACCGCGCACACACCAGAGACACATGGGAAACTCTGTGGACTTGTTGAATTTTGCTATTCGAGTGAAGCTTTGTGAGTCTCACTCATGTCACTCGGCACTTCACAGCTGTGGGACAAGAGGTGCTGAAAAGTTCAAAGATACAATATAACCTTGCACACACTTTCACAAACCACCACACACACACACGCACACACACACACACACACCAGCTCGCAGTTCGATGTGTCCATCGACCCTTCAGTTTCGTCTGCACACACTTTACCGGGTCCTTATTCATTAATCTTCATTTCAGCACACACTCGGGCCGCAGTCAGCACATATGCTCTCAACAATCACTTTGCACCGTGCATTCTCTGTAGAAACACACACACACACACACACACACACACACACACACACACACACACACACACACACACACACACACACACACACACACACACACACACACACACACACATTTCTCAGTGGGTGAGATCTGATTGCTGACACTGATATCGGGTCCCCTCCTGCTGCTGAGCTGTCCATCTGGTTGCCCGATCCGACGACAGAGTGGGGTCCTCGCAGCAGGGCTCCTGTCGCTGTGCATTAGGAACAGGCTGACAGGAGATCTGAGCTGACGTCGGGGATAATATTGGAATCAAAGGAATCCTTGGTGCCGGTTTTGTGTAGAGATTACAGCGAAACATGATGAGATCCAAGGTAGCCAGGTTGAGTCAGCTACTGCCACGGCACGCCGCACCCACACCATGGATGCTTCCTGGGTTTTTCTATGTTTGGAATTGGGGTCGGCAAGCTTTACAGTTGCCTCAGTCAACCAGAAAAAAATCTGTTTAGAGCATTACACCGTTACAGTTACAGGAGCATTAAAATCGTGTTTTCACTTTAGGACAATTAAAAACTGGAGCTGAGAGTGGAGCTGTGAGATTGGGGGCAGATGATTGACACCCAACAAACTCTGAGACAATGAACGTTCTAACTGAAATAACTGAAACTAACAGAGGTTGGCAGGCATTTTTAGCTATAAAACGGCAGTTGAGCGACTCTGCTACCCTCTGCCTTTTGGGCTATAACACTTAAAATGTGAGGTCAAGGCTGAGGCCTTCCCTGGAGCAAGGGAGGAGGGCAAACTGCTAGCGCTGATGGCTGATCTGCTTCCTATCAATCACCCATCAGAGTTGTACTGACTGTAAACTTGACCTATTTAACCAAAAATGGTTATTTGAACCAGGCTGTAATCATGCTTATTTCTGCTAAGAAGTTGGCATTTTTAACATGGGAGTCTATGGGAACTTGCTGCTTTCTGGTTTCAGCCCCTAGTGGATGAGAGGAGAACAGCAATTTTTGTCACTTCTGCTTTGGCTTCATGCTGGGTGGGTGCAGGTTGCCCTTTCAATAAAAGTCAGGAATCTTTCTTTTTTCTCTTCCATCAATATCTGGTACAAGAGATTTGTTTTGGTCTTTCAAAATCCCAATTGTGTTGCTATTTTTATGGCCAAGTTCACTGAGGAACTGCTTTTTAATTTTTATTTTTGAAATATGATCACTGAGATTTCCATGGCTGAACATGAAAACGGTCTCCTACACCTATCTCCTGCATTAGCTCCTGATAGAAAATAAACGGTGAAACTCTAGGATTAGAAAAGCCTGACAGATCTACGTCACACTGTCACTAACATTCACCCATCATGACTCCTGATGAGGAAGGATGTTGTCGGTTTAGCATCCGGGAAACAGCAGAGAGCGTCTCCACTGGTAGAAGCTAACTGTTAGCATTAGCAACTCCACCACACAGCAGAACTCCTCCAGGCTTGTAAGGTAAAACATCAACATTGCAGAGCAAACAGAGTCAGTGGTAGAGTCGTGTTGCTGTTAGCCGCTCCAAGGTGAATCCTGCTGCCTTCTGCCTGACTCTTATGGCTAAAATCTACTTCCTGAAACAAGAGCACCAGAGCATTTTCCAAAGAGATCAGTTCACAAAGCACTCATTTATACTAGAGACTGCAAATGTGTTGAAAATGAGTGAACTCTAAGTCTTGAACTTTGAACATTTACATAAAAAGATTGTAGCAGTTTTTTTTCTGTGGAAAGTTTACATTTGTGGAAAATAAAGAAAAATAAATGTAAAACTACTACTAGATGTTAATGTTATTTTGTTGTGGAGATTCAATTCTTACATGAAAAAACTAAAAAGATGTTTGAACCTGCATTTAGTAATAAGACTATATATATATATATATATATATTTATTTATACCGTAAATCCTCTAATATTAGCCTGTATTTAATTAACTGCCGGGTATCATATTTTGGCCGGTGTCAGAGTCGGCGGAGGTGAATAATGGCCGGTTTCTTATTGTGGCCGGGTGGAATGTGGTAACGAGCAAGTACAGGGGGTGGTTGTGTCATCGTCTCACTTTTGATTTGCCAGTGATGGACCGTGAGGGTAACTTTAACCATGCGGAGACGAAGAGGAGGCGAAAATTTGATATCAAGTTCAAAGAGAACGTGCTGATTATGCTGCAGAACACTCTGGGGAGCAGTAGCAGGGGTTGTATGAACTAGTCACTAGTCGACTTCACCGCTCTGTAGTGACTTTTTATGCCTGTCATCGACTAGTCGCTGTCACGTGATAATGACCGGCAAGATGCAGTCGTCAGAAAAGACAGCAGCCTGCTGTCAGCAGGTGACAAGCTCCAGCGCGTCGGGAGGCAACGCGCTGTGCCAGAGCGTCGGTACTGACACCCGCCGTAAAACGGACATTTAACCAAATTGTGACGTTTACCCTCTTGCAATTTAACCTTCCCCTCACCCCCATCCTAACCTTAACCAGCTTGCGCATGCAAAGCTCTGATTGTTGACGCACTCCAGACATGTGCGCCCTGAGCACGGCCACAGTAACATTATCAAATCAGGTGTCGCCACCTCAAAAACTAATTTAACACGCGATCGTTCATGTCGGCTCATTTCCTTTTATATTTTCTGTCTTTTATTCTTTTATTTGTGCCTGATGCTTTTTGCTGCTGTGGATCAGGGCGCATCTCCTGTTTTGTCCTCAGTGACGCACCTAACTGATGTGGCCGGCGAGCACTCCGCTGTTTTTGCGGTCGGTAGATCTTTTAGAACAACAGTTCAAAGGTAACTCATGAGGTGAACATATATGAACCCAGGTAGCAGTTTTTCTTTAGGATTGAGAGGAGATGCAGGAAGATAATAAACAGGCAGGACAGAAAAATAGTCAAATAAAAACAAGTTAGTTTTTGTACCTGGTGGTTGCAACAAACAGACACCATTGAAGGTAATCAGAAGTGAGGAACAGAAAATGAAATAATTATTTTAATGTTTAGAGCAGCAGGAACTCTGAGAGGCTGCAGGCGCATCAGTGAGTTTGTGGCCGCTGCGCGGGGGGAGGGGGGAGAGGGCTGAAGCAGAAACTACCGTTGTTAAAAGAAATGTGTTTAACTTTGAAAATGTGGGCGCAACTTTAATTGTCAAAAACTCCAGTGAACCATTAGTTCATTTTGCTCAAATAGAAATTGAGGCCTTCCTCTAATTCTGGTCCCCCTTCCAATAAAGGCCTGGAGCTTGATGAGCTTGAGTCAAATACAGGCCCGGGCCTGTATTAGAGGATTTACGGTATATTTATTTATTTATTTTTGTTTTGTTTTTTTCATCATTTTTTGCCAAAATTAGTAAGATCCATTGTAGAGTAGAAGGTCTGGAAAGAGCTTAATGGCTCCAGAGCTGCAGGTTGGTTAATCCTGGGTTTGGTCTAGTTTGGCGTGTGTTCACTGGAAGAAAAACCTCCNTGGCCGGGTGGAATGTGGTAACAAGCAAGTACGGGGGGCGGTTGTGTCATCTGTCTCACTTTTGATTTGCCAGTGATAGACTGCAAGGGTAACTTTAACCGTGCGGAGACGAAGAGGAGGCGAAAATTTGATATCAAGTTCAAAGAGAACGTGCTGATTATGCTGCAGAACACTCTGGGGAGCAGTAGCAGGGGTTGTATGAACTAGTCACTAGTCGACTTCACCGCTCTGTAGTGACTTTTTATGCCTGTCATCGACTAGTCGCTGTCACGTGATAATGACCGGCAAGATGCAGTCATCGGATAAGACAGCAGCCTGCTGTCAGCAGGTGACGAGCTCCTGCGCGTCGGGAGGCAACGCGCTGTGCCAGAGCGTCTGCACTGACACCCGCCATAAAACGGACATTTAACCAAATTGTGACCTTTACCCTCTTGCAATTTAACATTCCCATCACCCCCATCCTAACATTAACCAGCTTGCGCATGCAAAGCTCTGATTGTTGACGCGCTCCAGACATCTGAGTCCTGAGCAAGGCCACAGTAACATCATCAAATCAGGTGTCGCCACCTCAAAAACTAATTTAACACGCGATCGTTCATGTCGGCTCATTTCCTTTTATGTTTTCTGTCTTTTATTCTTTTATTTGTGCCTGATGCGTTTCGCTGCTGTGGATCGGGGCGCATCACCTGTTTTGTCCTCGGTGACGCACCTAACTGATGTGGCCAGCGAGCACTCCACTGTTTTTGCGGTCGGTAGATCTTTTAGAACTGCAGTTCAAAGGTAACTCATAAGGTGAATATATATGAACCCAGGTAGCAGTTTTTCTTTAGGGTTGAGAGGAGATGCAGGAAGATAATAAACAGGCAGGACAGAAAAATAGTCAAATAAAAACAAGTTAGTTTTTGTACCTGGTGGTTGCAACAAACAGACACCATTGAAGGTAATCAGAAGTGAGGAACAGAAAATTAAATAATTATTTTAATGTTTAGAGCAGCAGGAACTCTGAGAGGCTGCAGGCGCATCAGTGAGTTTGTGGCCGCTGCGCGGGGGGGGGCTGAAGCAGAAACTACAGTTGTTAAAACATATGTGTTTAACTTAGAAAATGTAAAGAGGATTTACGGTATATATATATATATATATACACATACATATATATATATATATATATATATATATATATATATATATATACATGTATATATATATATATTTATTTATTTATTCATTTATTTAATTATTTATTTTTATTTATTTTTTTGTTTTGTCTTTTTCATCATTTTTTGCCAAAGTTAGTAAGATCCATTGTAGAGTAGAAGGTCTGGAGAGAGCTTAATGGCTCCAGAGCTGCAGGTTGGTTAATCCTGGGTTTGGTCTAGTTTGGCGTGTGTTCACTGGAAGAAAAACCTCCAAATGGGAAACACATTCAGATTTTACCCCTCTAAAAGTTTGTTCATTTGTCTCCCTATTGTTCTCCTGAAGTAGGATGATTCCAGAACACCCCAACACACACACACACACACACACACACACACACACACACACACACACACACACACACACACACACACACACACACGTGCGCACACACACACACACACACACACGCACACACACACACACACACACACACACACACACACACACACACACACACACACACACACACACACACACACACACGCGCACACACACACACACACACACACACACACACACACACACACACACACACACACACACACACACACACACACACACACACACACACACACACACACACACACACACACACACACACACACACACACACACACACACACACACACACACACACACACACACACACACACACACACACACACACACACACACCAGCTGGGTCGTGTGTCTGTTTGAAATGACTGAATCCAGTCCTCTGCTGCTCTGTGATTCACAACAACAGAGACAAATAAACTGAACCTGCATGCTGCCAAGCAAATCAGCGCTGCTGAATGATCCAATTCCGGCGTTTATTATGGTTTTTACGCCATGAATTCTAAATGAAGGTGCGAGCACGAACAGGCGTGCAGGAGAAACCAGGCCCCAGTGAGTGGGGTATTTATTGCTCCTACTTTCTGCCAGTAGTTCCCTCAATAAATCTCCTTGTCTGAAAGATAAATTCAGCATCGACAATGTGGATTTGTCATAAAAGAAAACAAAATTGCTAGAAGGCGGGATAATTACTTCCTCCTGTTTTCACATCAGGACTTGTTCATTCACAAATTAGGCTGAACAGAGAGAGCAGTGTGGGTCGAAGCGTTTCTCCCCCAGCTGTGACTTGGCTGTCAGGGAGACATTTGGCCTGCTGGCTGGGGGGTGACAGGAAGGTTTAGATGTTGTAATCAAACTCCCCTTATTCCTCCCAGGCTCGTTACTACACTCAGAATCTGCACTAATTGGCCCGCGAGTCCCTCGGCAGCCGAGGGACTTGTCTGCTCAGGAACCCCCTGAAGAGAGCCTGAAGAAGGCTTTTATTATGTTACCCAACAATGGATAACCTTAGGGTTCAGTTCCACCCGTCTGTGAAAGAACACATATAAAACATTTAATTTAGCACAAAAAATAAAAGATTCACCGATTTGGAAACGAGACGTCTGCCATTTTTCTTGTTTCACTGGAAGATGTGTGATTTACCAAGCAAACTGCAGATGGATTTAGAAATGAAATGGAGGCGGACATGAGCAGGCACTAAAGATAATGAAGTGTAACACATAAAAATGGGTGATGCAACCTTGGCTTTTCAATAATTGGAACAGGGAGATGAAGAGTCCACTCCTATATCTCCTCCCTCCCTCCCTCAATCTCTCCAGATCCCTTTTCTGCCTCCCTTCTTGAGTTTTACAGCTTGCAGCAGGTCTATGTCTGTTGAACCGTCTCCCCAAAGAGCAACAAACCGATCTGCGGCCTTCTGAAGCGTGCTGTTGTGCTGACAGGTGAGAAATGTTTTCATTCACCCATCTGCCTCTCTGTGGGTGTCTTCCTCTCTCACACACACATTTAAACACACCTTCTTCTACACACCTGGGCTCGACACTTCAGAGATGAAAGGAAAAGGACAGCCGAGGACAGAGGATGAGTGGTCGGGAAGAGCCGGAAATCTGATCCATCATCATATTGTGTTGCTTTTATTCCTCGTCTAGCAGGGCACCCTTCTGCTTTGTTCCTGTGGGTGTCCCCAAATCAAAGCAACAACATGCTTTTCTAAAAGAAGCTGTTTGACTGTCTCTGTCTTCCAAACCGGAGCCTTTTAAATACATCACTGTTAAACGATCTGACTGCCTTATAACATTGAATAAATAGATAAATTGGGGTCTTGTTCATGAGTGAGGGAAAGATGGAGAGTGAGATCGATAGGCAGATTAGTGCTGCATCTGCAGTGATGCGGGCATTGTACCAGTCTATCATGGAAAAGAGAGAGCTGAGCCAGAAGGTGAAGCTCTCTCTTTTCCGGTCGATCTACGTTCCTACCATCTCCTATGGTCAGGAGCTTTGGGTAGTGAGCGAAATAACAAAATTGTGGATGTAAGCGACTGAAATGAGTTTTCCCCACAGGGTGGCTGGGCTCTCCCGTAGAGATAGGGTAAGATGCTCGGTCATCTGGGAGGGGCTTGGAGTAGATTCGCTGCTCCTCTATGGTACTAGGATTGGGACAATGTTACATGTAACTTGTACCAAGCTTTGTAACCTGTAATATGGTTTGTAACTGTAACTTTCATTTTGTAACTTGCAGAAAACAATCAGTGTACAAGTTTCAAATCACAACTCTCAAAACACACATCTCAGTCCACAGTTACAAAACTTACGTTTACAAGTACAAAACATTTTGTCCCAATTCTAGCTCTCTAGAATGGTGAGGTTTTCTGGGCGCGTCCAACTGGGAGGAGACCCAAAGGAAGACCCGGGACACGCCGGAGGGACTAAGATTCTTGCCTGGACAGAGAATAGAATAGACTTTATTGATCCCTCATTAGGAAAATTCACTTTTTACAGCAGCACCAACACTTGGACAAAAGGAAGAAGAAAAATATTAACATGATTACAGCTAAACACACAACGGCAATAAGCTATTGTTGTAACCTTCAACCACTAAAACAACAAATAAAAATGAAACTTGATTTCCAGAACTGTGCTGCATAAAGGACACAGACGTACTACATCAGGTATTGCACACGTAATAAACACATACTGAGTATTGCATTGGTGTTATTGTGTACCAGGATCATGCCAGTACCAGTTAAACTGAGAAGTTCTTACTGCAGAGGGGATGAATGACCCACGGCAGCGTTCTGTTTTACCTCTGGGATGTCTCAGCCTGTCTCTGAAGGACACACAGTGGAAAGTGGTGAGTGCGAGGGATTTTTAAAGATGGAGGAGGTCATCTTCCCCAGCATCTTCCTTTCACACATACCCTCAACTGAATCTACAGTAGTGGGCAGCCCAAAACTGAGCTAGCTCTTTGACGAGCTTGGGAACCCCTTGAAGGAGCTGGCCCAAGTGACTGGGGAGAGGGGAGTGGCTGGGCCTCTCTGCTTCAACTGCTGCCCCCTGACCCGACCCCAGATAAGCGAACAATAATGGACGGATAGAAAAATCAATTTGAAAAGAAAAGAAAAAAGAAAACACAAAGAATGTGTCAAACTGTGAAACCGATGCTGTACATGGGGGAATTTTACCTAATGGCTGATTTATCATTTTTGTCACAAAAACAAACTAAACCTGCCTAAATCTAAATCCCTTTTGCAGGATTTTTTATCTCCAGTTTTTTTTATGTAGTGTTGCTGAATCTCACATAATCAGTTGTGATAAATGACCCACACTTGTAGTCTTTCAGAGCCAGAGGACTCCACACACATTCACACGCTGGTGATGAGCCACAATGTAGCCACAGCCGCCCTGGGGCGCACTGACAGAGGCAAGGCTGTCGAGCGCTGGCACCACCGGTCCCTCCGACCACCACCAGCAGGCAAGGTGGGTTAAATATCTTGCCCATGGACACAACAGCAGAATTCACTTCCAGGATCCGGGGTTGATCCTGCAACCCTCCGATTACTGAACAACCCGCTCTACCTCTTGAACTGCTGCTGCCCCAGAACCCAGAGCATGTGTTATGAATAATGATGTTCACAAACCAATCAAATCTGTTGAATGGCCCTTCAAAGTCAATGATGAGAACCAAGTTCTTGTGGAGAACCGTGCATTTTCTCTATCGTAAGTAGTACCCATCTAGCAGCAGACAGCAGATTGAAGAGCATCTTGTGGAAAATGTCCAATGATATAAAAGTTAATACATCCATGACTGAAGGAGTACGCAGCAAACCTTTTATCTGTGGAAGGAAATGATGAGAAACGCTGGTTTAGAGGTGAAGAGGAGGATGAGGAACAAAGTTGTACGAGTTAAAAAGTCTGAAAGATTAACACAAAAGCACTACACCCTCTGTGGTGTTTCCCATGTGCTAAGGCATGTTTCGATTTGTTTCACTCACACGAATCGAATGATAAAAGATGTTAAAGCAAACAAAAGTTTTGCCCAAGTTTTGCTTTGGATTAGCTGGATTAAATTAGGGGATATTCCAAGATCTGGGATGGAGACTTTAGGGTCAGTCTATGCAGATTTTGTGAGACCTTCAATGTTTTAGAGTAAATTGTCTTTAGATCTGTTAAAAATATTTTATTCCTGACGCTTTAATTTTATATTGGTGGTGCAAAAATTAGAATTTCACATTAAATTTCCCACATTAGCTTAAAGTCAAGGTGATAGCTCTTGGAGCTGATCTGTATTAACTGTGAATTTGTTTATGACTGCGTGGTTGATTAGTGCAGATCTCATAACGGCTCAGGTTTCTGCTTTGACCCGCTGCCCACCCAGCAGGCACCATGGGCAGCTGCTGGCGGAAGAAAGGGATAGCGGGGAAACACGAGGGCCGGGGCCTGGTGTCACCATCGCTCAGTGTTCTTCAGTTTTCTTACCGGTCCATACACACACACACACACACACACACACACACACACACACACACACACACACACACACACACACACACACACACGCACACACACACACACACGCATGCACGCACGCACGCATGCACACACACACACACACACACACACAGATATGGAAATGTCCAGCCATCAGCTTGAATGTGACATCAGAGATCTGACAAATACAAGCTGGCTCGGCAGACTTGGTTTTAACAAGCTCCAGCTGAGAGGTGGACATTGTGTGAGTGAGTGTGCAAGTGTGTACGTGTGTGTGTGTGTATGTGTGTGTGGTACATGTGTGTAGGTGTGTGTTTGTGTGCGTGTTTAGGCTAGCACCCACTGTGATACAAGGCAGTCTGTATATGTGTCTACTTCTTCATTTCCTGTTCCTGTGAGGCAGACATTCCTCCCGCAGAATATGGCAGCTCCACT
>SSNQ01034660.1:593096-611355 GCA_006942095.1 Nothobranchius kuhntae
ACAGTGGTCCCTCCTTCATCGCAGGAGTTACGTTCTAAAAGTAACCCGCAAAATGGCGAAGTGGTCAGCTTCATTTTCTACAATTATTACATATGTTTGTAGCATACACAGGCATGCATGCATGGGTGAAGTTTTATTTGCACACACTCACTATCACTTTGCTTTCTATCTGATCTGTGGTAACCACTGTGAGATCAATAAAGTTTTATCTTATCACTCCACTGCTTCAGGCTGTTGTCGTCACGTCGTAGAGGCTCGCGTCTCCTCCTCCGGTATCTAAAGACGATCTAATGCATTCCAGCCGTGGTGCTCTCGCTGACACAGCCGCTTTCCTCTCCCCCGCAGACGTGCTCGTGCCAGCGCACCGCCACGATGTTTTAAGGCTGTGAAACTCCCAACTATACACTTTATAGACTTTTCTCATTAATATTAACATTTTCACACTTTTCTCTGTTGTTTAAACACTCTCAGTCTAAACCTTTGCACCTTTGGACACAGAACAAAATGAGCTGTAAAAAAACACGCTACAAAGAGGGTCCTCATATGTTACGAAGCTGCCAATATTTTTCAACAACTGGGCTTCATTTTATTCTCTTTCAACAACATTTCGATGGGTATTTCCAGAGATTGATGGTAAGAACTACAAATTGTCTCTTTAATATTCATGGACTCACCCATTTTAACCAATCAGAGGAGAAATGTATCAGGAAATAAGACTCCAAATCCTGCCTTGTGAAGCTGAGTTCTACATCCTGAAACAGGATTTACGAGGCATTCATTCCTACTAGAGCCCACTGCAGATGTGGCAATCCCCTTCACTTGTAAAATGTAATGTTAAACTGATAAAAGGTTTATTCACTCATTCATCTCTGCTAACTTATATAGCAGCTGGGTTACTGGCTGCAGAATCCAGGTAAAGTCTTGAGGACTTGACCAGATTTATTAGACAGCAGAATCTGTAACTGAGAAACTGACCATGTTGGAGGTCAAGCACAAACACAAAACCACAGCTGCATCAAATCTGACTTTATATGCTCTGTTTCATCTGTTCTCCCTGGTCTAAAGTTTGCACTCTGAGTATTAAAACAACTAAAATGATTGTTTCAGCTGATCTTGTTTTTGAAAACTCAACAGCAAACGTGTTCTCCGTCTGCTTTCTTTGTTTTTTTTTTTAATTAACGAAAAATTCCACTCTTGTTCACATGAATTTTGTGCATTTGCTAAACAGTTTTGGTCACTTTGAGCTCCCCCCAGGCACAAAGTGTAAAAATTCAACAGTTCAAGTAAATGTGGCGGGTGCCAGCTGGACATGAAAATGGTGCAGACGTGAAGAACAGACCTACAGCGTGGCAGCTACACGGCATGATGGCTTCCACAGGCAATCTGGAGGACAGAAAGGATGCTGATGTGAGCAGAAAGCTGCCTCACCCGGCCACACCGGTCCCCAACAGACGTATTAGGCTGCTGTTAGGGTGAGGGGTGAGAGGTTAGAGGGGGAGGGGCTTACCTCTAGGTGACGGCTCTCTCCTTCATCCGCACACCAGCTGCCTGTGATGCAGATGCACACACACANTTAAACTCAATATGGAATTATTTGGATTTTAGCAGCTTTCATGTTATGTGATTTAATAAAATCTTAATTTGACATTTTATGTTCTCTCTCTTTGTTGTGAAAAAGTTAGATATGTTTTAGTACTTAAAATTAATGCTTTGCATCCGTCCACACGTGTAGCTGTTGGTCAGCTAATAGCTATGTCATTTCAGGACATTTTACTTCAACTATTAACGATCTACTTTTAAATCTTTATTCTGAATTGCTTATTCCGTTTTAGGCCACAGTCTTGTTATTGAAATGAAAACAAAAAGAATGGATGCTTATGAAGATGTACAAAATTGGCAAGATATTATTGTTGATCAGTATCCTCCAGCTCCGTTCTAATGACAATATCCCATCTGTGTGGATTTCCACCCTTGGATACAGGGTTTCAATGACAGCCTGCTGAAACATGACAGCACTATTGAGTGGAATCATGGTTGTTTTACCTGATGACTGTTATAATGTTGTAGCGAAAGCATAAGATTAAACTAAGGGACTTAACTGAAAGATTATACATTTTTTTATGTTTTGCACTTTTAATATTGCACTTTGAGATTGCCACCTCAGCCTGCTTCCTAAGAATGTTTAATAATTTCCCATAAAAAACTGTGCAAATAATGTTTTCCTCATGTTATTGAGAATATACTGTAGGGTAAAAACTGCAGCTGGGCATGAGTGTGTACTGAACGGGTGCCAACTGTTGGAAAATTATTTCATAAGTTATATATATATGTATATATATATACCGTATTTTAGACACAGTGGTCCCTCCTTCATCGCAGGAGTTACGTTCTAAAAGTAACCCGCAAAATGGCGAAGTGGTCAGCTTCATTTTCTACAATTATTACATATGTTTGTAGCATACACAGGCATGCATGCATGGGTGAAGTTTTATTTGCACACACTCACTATCACTTTGCTTTCTATCTGATCTGTGGTAACCACTGCGAGATCAATAAAGTTTTATCTTATCACTCCACTGCTTCAGGCTGTTGTCGTCACGTCATAGAGGCTCGCGTCTCCTCCTCCGGTATCTAAAGACGATCTAATGCATTCCAGCCGTGGTGCTCTCGCTGACACAGCCGCTTTCCTCTCCCCCGCAGACGTGCTCGTGCCAGCGCACCGCCACGATGTTTTAAGGCTGTGAAACTCCCAACTATACACTTTATAGACTTTTCTCATTAATATTAACATTTTCACACTTTTCTCTGTTGTTTAAACACTCTCAGTCTAAACCTTTGCACCTTTGGACACAGAACAAAATGAGCTGTAAAAAACACGCTACAAAGAGGGTCCTCATATGTTACGAAGCTGCCAGTATTTTTCAACAACTGGGCTTCATTTTATTCTCTTTCAACAACATTTCGATGGGTATTTCCAGAGATTGATGGTAAGAACTACAAATCAGGGGCGGATTTAGGACTGAAGAAGATCCGGGGCTTAACACACACGCGCACACGCGTGCGCGCACGCGCACACACACGCATGCGCGCACACACGTGACACGCACTAGTCAACATCATATATATATATATATATATCTTGTACCACATAATGTTTAATCTGAAGCTACATATTCAGCATATTCAGGGCAGAGTATTGTTCCTGTTAGTGTTTAGTGTGAGATTATAGTAAATATTCCCTTCTTTCTCCAACAACTTTACCTGATAGTAAGCTAACTTTAGGCAAACCAGCAGCACAACAAATATTTTCAAATAAGACTCACAAACCTGAGTCAACACCAGTCTCATCAGAGCTGGGGTTCTGTCGTTGTACTTTTGGTCTAAAAAACGTCCTTATGTCCATTTTCACTCATGCGTTTCAGACAGACTGTAGAAGAAGCCAGCTGCTGAAGGGCTTTTCTTCAGTGGTGGAGACTCAGGCAGGCTGTATACCGACTGAGTGGCCTAGTGGTAGAGTGTCGCCCTGAGACCGGGAGATCAGGGGCTCGACTCCTGGTCGGGTCATACCAAACATTTTGAGAAAAATGGGACCCAGCATTAAGGGTTTGGATTGGGGGGTTACACCACCAAATAGTTCCTGAGCGCGGCGTGTCTGCAACTCACCGCTCCCCCAGGGGATGGGTCAAATACGGAGACTAAATGGGACTTTACAAACTACTGCCAGCTGCGCTCTCTCTGTTGGACTTTGGTACTGCATGTTACTTCCGCGATTTAGATCCGGGGCTTATCATGAAAGATCCGGGGCTTCAGCCCAAGTAGCCGGGCCTAACGCCGCCCCTGCTACAAATTGTCTCATTAATATTCATGGACTCACCCATTTTAACCAATCAGAGGAGAAATGTATCAGGAAATAAGACTCCAAATCCTGCCTTGTGAAGCTGCGTTCTCCTCCAGCTGAGTTCTACATCCTGAAACAGGATTTACGAGGCATTCATTCCTACTAGAGCCCACTGCAGATGTGGCAATCCCCTTCACTTGTAAAATGTAATGTTAAACTGATAAAAGGTTTATTCACTCAGTCATCTCTGCTAACTTATATAGCAGCTGGGTTACTGGCTGCAGAATCCAGGTAAAGTCTGAAGGACTTGACCAGATTTATTAGACAGCAGAATCTGTAACTGAGAAACTGACCATGTTGGAGGTCAAGCACAAACACAAAACCACAGCTGCATCAAATCTGACTTTATATGCTCTGTTTCATCTGTTCTCCCTGGTCTAAAGTTTGCACTCTGAGTATTAAAACAACTAAAATGATTGTTTCAGCTGATCTTGTTTTTGAAAACTCAACAGCAAACGTGTTCTCCGTCTGCTTTCTTTGTTTGTTTGTTTTTTTTAATTAACGAAAAATTCCACTCTTGTTCACATGAATTTTGTGCGTTTGCTAAACAGTTTTGGTCACTCCGAGCTCCCCCCAGGCACAAAGTGTAAAAATTCAACAGTTCAAGTAAATGTGGCGGGTGCCAGCTGGACATGAAAATGGTGCAGACGTGAAGAACAGACCTACAGCGTGGCAGCTACACGGCATGATGGCTTCCACAGGCAATCTGGAGGACAGAAAGGATGCTGATGTGAGCAGAAAGCTGCCTCACCCGGCCACACCGGTCCCCAACAGACGTATTAGGCTGCTGTTAGGGTGAGGGGTGAGAGGTTAGAGGGGGAGGGGCTTACCTCTAGGTGACGGCTCTCTCCTTCATCCGCACACCAGCTGCCTGTGATGCAGATGCACACACACAGACACACACACACACACACACACACACACGTGCACGCACACACACACACACACACACACACTGACATTCATGCATAAGCACACTCTTCCCATTAACCCACTCGCCCTCTCTTTACCCCCCCACCCCACCCCGTTCCAACCACTCGTCCCCTTTTCCAACAAAGACTCTCTCTCGGTTTGATGCCACCATTATTCACCTCTTTTTTCTTGCAGGTGCTTCATGTTTTTTCCTCTCTGCCCCGTGGTCAGAGCCTGACATTTAACCAACGCTCAGGGCTCTCTCTGATGGCTGGCATGTTGCATTAAATGAGCTCTGGTGCGTGTTTGATGGAGACGCCACACATGAACAGCGGTCTGATCTGGGCCCTATTGGAGCACAGTGCTGAGGAGATGTGATGGGTGCTGTGAGGTCGTGGAGGCACATGCCTGTAGGACACGTGTTAAACACACTGACTGAAGGCAGATGGAGCAAAAGCATAAAACTTAAAAACCAAGAGACACAGTGTGGAGAAGGAGAGCAGATTTGGTTGTTTTGGACAAGAAAACCAGATCCATATTTTAGGATTGGACGTAAAAATGTGAAACATCTGCATCAAATCTAATGAAACTGTGATCAAAGATCCCACATCTACAGGAGGGATGACACATCTTAGAGGAAGAGGACGCAGTCTTGATTCTCCCCCCAGTGGTTCGATGTAGGTCTGAGCTGTCAAGGTGATGGAAATGAGCACAGGCGCTGATCCGTGGGCCCGAACGACACATGTGCTGGCCCGTGAGTGCACAGCACTTTCTCCCTTCTCCCTCTTTCTGCTTCTCTGTCATCCCTCTGTCTCTCCCTTGGTTTCTCCGATGGTTTATTATTACGCGATAATCGCTTCCATCTGCCTATCAAGCCAGCGGGCAGAGCTGGAACAAAAGACAGTGAGAGCGTGAGCGTAACAGGATGGCAGGAGGGATTTTTCCTCTCCAACACAAACTCACACTCCAGCTCTCCTCATCCTCAAGTCCCTGGTCAGAACAAATCTAAATGCTGCAGCGTCACTTTTCTCTTTTCGTCCACTTTGTTATAATCTAGTTTGACTTCTGGACAGCTTCATGCGCAATTAGGAATCCAGCAGCTCTGGGCGAGAAAATGTGATTCAAATTAGTGCTGTATTACATTACTGTTTACTTATGATCTCTTCTCTGTGTGTGTGTGTGTGTGTGTGTGTGTGTGTGTGTGTGTGTGTGTGTGTGTGTGTGTGTGTGTGTGTGTGTGTGTGTGTGTGTGTGTGTGTGTGTGTGAGAGAGAGAGAGAGAGAGAGAGAGGGTGTAAATGTGTGTGTGTGTGTGTGTGTGTGTGTTTGTAGCTGACAGATTGCATGACACAGACATTTATTTATATTGAGGAACTGATCTGAATCCTTTCAAACATGCTTCATTGCTGAGGAAGTTCCAGCAATCAGCTCAGGCTTGTTTAGTAAGTTGATTCTTGAATCATGCGACGCTCACCGGTAGCAATCAGCTGTGTTACAAACAAATATGTTTGATGTGAACATCTAGGGTCAGCGCAGGGCCAAGGGAATACTCACTCTGAAGCCACACAGGGCCCCCGGTCCTCTGATCTTCAATCAGATTAGCCCATCGGCCCAATTACAGCCAATCAAAGCCAATTAGAGCTAATTATGACCACTTATGGATAATTAGAATGCCTCAGAGATTGATAACTGGGAGAGATGGGGCACTGGGGTGTCACTTAAAAAACTGTCACTGGCCTCTCTCTCCATCTTGGTCCAGATCATGGTGCAGGATCCTTTCCGTGGATGCCCGCTGACTTCAAAAATACTTTCTGATAACTAGAGAGTTAAAAATAGGAATAACACAAGGCTCCATCTGTACTTTGCTTCCCGCCATCTGCGTGCTGTCCTCTTCTTTCTTCGAAGTTCTGCCGCTTCCCCCGGAAAAGCTAACTGGAGAAATGAATGACCAGCGATCCACTGTGTGCCAACCACAGCTGGACCGAGATGGTTTTCCCCGCTGCTTTTCTCAGACGTATAACTACTCTGATTGTCAGCTGCTTACCTCAGAACAATCTTCTCTTTCGGCACTTGGGTATTTTGGTTATGTGGTTTGAGAGTTTCTAGTATGAGGAGGCAAAGACCTGCTTTTAGACCAATTTCTGATGACTTTCAAATTAATGTTCTCAAAAATATCAGAGCCACACTCTGGAACTTCCTGGGGTTTCCTTGTATGGTGCTGTTGTAGGTCCTCTCTCAGGGTGCTATGGAATGTCTGTGCATGGCTTTATGTTTCAGTCTGCAGGAGTGCTAATGTTTGCCTTGAGTTGATGCTGAATTTATGGACACATATTTCCATCTTTTTACCCAGACACAGAAAGAAAGAGGTAAATGAATCCTGAACTGGAGCTGCCATTCTTCAGGCTCCGCGGGCCTATCACCAATGTCAATCCAACCGCGGAGTTTCCGACAGTTGAAAGGTCACGCCGTGACCGTTTCTTGTGTTATCCCCAGGTCAGCTTTAGCCTAGCCTTTCATTTCAACAATTCTGTTTTCCATTCCACAAAGCGTTCGATGTTATCGTTTTGATTAAAATCACTACTCAGATATTTGCCTCTAATGGCTGACAGAGAATAATGAGGCCTTTTGCAGAAAAAGTCCTGCCAAGATAAAGTGCACCAAGTACAGAGGGTAGTCTTACGCTGTTTTGAGCGTTTAGAGAACTGAAATAATTGCAGCAAAATGCTCACATAAAAGCTTTCCTCTCTGACTTCATCAGATAGCGCCTCCAGGGTTTTCTTGTTGGATGGGAGCAGAAAAGGTCTCAACGTACAAAAGTCGCACCGTGGCATACGTCGGACAAACCCCATCGCTGCTCATCAGATGAAACTTGAACGATTTGACATTTTAATCTACAATCATCATGTTTTTTTTTTTACCTGTCTTCTTCCGACGCTCATACACCTTCTTTCCCTTTCCTGCTCTTGAACTACAAGTTCCCATACCGAACATCTGAACATGTTTGGGGCGTGGAGGTTCAAAGGAAACATGGGGCATAAACAAACAGAGTTGCAGAAGCGTAGACGGCCCAGTGCTGATTGCAGAGCTTAGATTGACTCTGCCCTGGTTTATTTGTGCATGTCACAGAGATAAACATCACACCAAGACTTCAACAAGAAACATGAACGCACAGGTCGGACACCGGCGAGCAGAAACCACTCACACATGTAGATTTGTACACGCTCTTATGAAAAAAACACCCCAAAAAGCTTGGATTTTCTTTCACCACACACACACACACACACACACACACACACACACACACACACACACACACACACACACACACACACACGCACGCACACACACACGCACACACACACGCACACACACACATTCCTCCTTCCCTTCTCCGGCCCCTCCGATGAAGAGATCTTTTTAAAAGCAGTCAGTCAGAGCTGGTCACCATGGAGGTGACTTGATCCACAACAAAGACCCTTAAGAGTTTCTCACAAGGCAAAAGGAGGACACACAGAGAAAAACAACAAAGAAGAAGATAGAAACCGACAGCACAAGATTTACTGGGAGACAACAGGAACACTCGGAAGGCAAAGACACTGACTGACTGAGCGAGTGAGACACCATGCAGATGAAGATGGACAGAATGGATGTGATGGGCAAATGAGACACAAACATATTGTGATAAAGAGGTAGGGAGGTAGAATTGAAGAGGAAAGAAGCTTGCAAGGGACAAGCCCAATCTCCACTAGAGCACGTGCACCCAAAAACGTTAAGTAAACATGCATACGTGCACCACACGTGTTCATTTAAGGTTTCACAGTCGAGGGCTGGTGAAGATGGTGGTTTTTAGGTGATATGGTAAATGAGAACGCCAACAGGAGCGTGGGACAGTGGGTCAATGGGTGACGGGTCAACGGGTGCACAGGGGGCTGGGACCCTGGGTCTTGTGCTCGTGGGTCAGATGGGAGTGTGAGCCTCGGGCAGAGTGCCAGGCTGAAAGGAACTTGGGTGGGCTGACTGTGGGTCTGCTGCTGGGAGTGAGGGACACGGAGAAGGGGAGTGATTTCTTAAAGTCAGTCGAGCATCAAAAGTATTCCACCCATGTAATGATTTCAAAATGTGATGTGCACCAAACAGTCTTTGCCAAAGAAACACCAAATTTGGACGGATCAGCTTCTGAAGAGAAGAAGAGGATTTATGCACCAAATAAACAACTCGACATGAAGAGCACCACCCCTGTAGCTGTGTGTCCTTTCTTAGTCTTACACACACACGCACACACGCACACATGCACACACGCACACGCACACACACACACACACACACACACAAGTCCTTCTATTTATTTAGACTCAGTTTAAAACCCTTTTCACCCTAATTTTGACTGAGAGGCAAAAGTCAGAGGCAGTCAGGCTTCTCTCTAAGGGCGGGTGACACCATGATGGAAAGCAGCACAGAGCAGTGGCAGACTGAAGGAAAGAGAAGAAGACGGGGGTGCATGGGAGACAGTTAAAAAAGACAGCGGCTTTCAGATGAAGCAAGAAAAGGAGAAATACCCACAGGGAAGGAGAGAAAAAGAAACGTTTGAAAGGAGGGTGAGAAGATGAGAAGAAGCCAAAGAGAAGCAAAGGGACTGGGAGGCGAAGGGGGGAGAAGAAAGACTTTCCTGCTCTGTGGAGAAAAAGGCACAAGAGAGCGAGTTAAAGAGATTACTTTCAGGTTCAGAGAAGCTTTTTCTGGCTGTTTACTGGCTGTCACTCAGTGACTGGCTCCTAAAGGGAGGGACTGCTGGTTCTCATTGGTGTCATTCACCTGTCAGTCTGCCTGACAGGCGGACCATAGGGCCTCATGTTGTGGTGCGGAAACTGTCTGTCAGCCACGCAGCAGCTGTATGTGACATCATCTGAGATCAGGTTTGGAGCATGCATTCGCAAAATCTGTGTTTGACAAAAAGCATACACACGTGCATGTTAAACGTGGAAGGTTGGACTGTAGAAATAACACGCCATCATCATCGCGCCTGTCTAAAATCACAGCACCACTCCTAGGAGAGTGAACATCAGGGTCCTGCCAATCCACAGGCTGGCCTCTCCTCTCCACTTTGCACCCTAAAAGTCCTTGTTCCCGACAGCCAACCAGAGGACATCTGCACACCAGAGCTCACTCCAGCACACACTCATCCACACATAAGAGGGACGCCCAAGGAGAAAAGCCAGAGTTATGCTCACATCTTGGTTCTAATTACACATAAACAACACATATGAAGATAAGCATACACACATACACACACACACACACACTGATGTGGCTTGGCAACAAGACAGCACCCTTCTGTTTCGAGCTAATTTAACATGGTCGCTGAAACAAAAGAGACAAAAGCCTATTCTGTGAATAATGATGAAGTGACTGTCAGCTATAAAACACTTCCAGCTCTTGTGTGTGTGTGATTTACTGTGTCTATTTGAACTGGTTTACACAGCGTACTGCACCATTTTCATTTTCCATTGCTTTGGTTCAAATGTTGCTTCATCTGTTTGGCAGAAACTAAAATATGAAAGCCTCGAACTGACTCGAACTTCACAGACACAGACCAATCTCTGTGATTTCACCACCTACTGAGGGTCTTGCTGTCAGTGACAGAGCAGTTTACACACCAGACTGTGGTGCAGTTGCTTTGTCACACGGTGGTTAAAATTATCCAAGAGCTTAATATCGCTGATTCCAAAAGTTTACTGACAGTAGTTTGAAACTTTTTTCTGTTTAATAACTTTGGCAGTCATCTTAAATTGGGTTACCTCCAAAGGGTATTCAGTAGGGATGGACAATATATCGGCATCAATATTGGTATCGATTCGATAAATAAAACTAAGCTGAAATTAACAATCTGTATTTTTTCCATTTCGTCTCCATTTGTTTGCCTGTTTCAGAGGGCGGGGGGTGATGTGTAATATTTTAGTCGTGTGAACAGTGAATGAAATCATCTCAGAACCATAAATGTGTGTGTTGTGTGTACATAATAACGTAAATTTAGCTTTAATAACTTTCATTCTATGCAAAATCTGCTGAGTTTAGAAGCATTCATGTCAGTATATCGGTATCGGCAAACATCGATTATAGGCCATAACAGTGATCTTAATGTCTGTAGCGTCACTGAATGGCCTGATTCTTGACCCTCAGGTCAGAGACACAGCCTGGCTCACCTTGATCCTGGCTGCTACGACAATCTACAGCAGGGATTGCCCTAGCCCTTTTCAGACTGACATTCTGGAACATTTGTGGACAATTCAATCCGGTTTTTAACCGGAACTGTATTTTCAGACACACCACTTTTGTACCGGAACTTGTCCTTTCGGCTGCGTTCACACAGCAGGGAAAAGTTCCAGATGTCTGACGGCGGCGGGGGGTCGGACTTATGTTAAGAAGAAGAAGAAAATGTCATTTCTATAGCGCCTCTCAAGATAAAAATCACGAGGCGCTTAAGCATAATTCTGCGCACACGAAGACGCATAAGAGACCTGGATGATGAAGCTCAATGGTTAAAGGAATCACTGAAGCGGTGTGAAGCGGTGTGAAGCGGTGTGAAGCGCTCCGTCGTGCGTCTAGGCGGTACCGTAGGAGGCGAGCTGCCGTGGTTCGCCGCATGCTACAGCAGCGGGCTATCTAGGTGCGCACAGCGTCCCCCGGTCCCCTCCTCCTCCCCCTCCCCATTGTCCGGAACTCTACCTCACCAGTCTGAAGCAGCCACCCTGTCCGTAACAAGTCCGGACCTGTTACTAGGGGCTTCGTCCGGTAAAATTCCGGAACACGTTATCCGGATGTTTGTATTCAGACACAAAGGTCTTACGGACACAGTCCGGANGGGGGGGGGGGTCGGACTCATGTTAAGAAGAAGAAGAAAATGTCATTTCTATAGCGCCTCTCAAGATAAAATTCACGAGGCGCTTAAGCATAATTCTGCGCACACGAAGACGCATAAGAGACCTGGATGATGAAGCTCAATGGTTAAAGGAATCACTGAAGCGGTGTGAAGCGGTGTGAAGCGGTGTGAAGCGCTCCGTCGCGCGTCTAGGCGGTACCGTAGGAGGCAAGCTGCCGTGGTTCGCAGCATGCTACAGCAGCGAGCTATCTAGGTGCACACAGCGTCCCCCGGTCCCCTCCTCCTCCCCCTTCCCATTGTCCGGAACTCTACCTCACCAGTCTGAAGCAGCCACCCTGTCCGTAACAAGTCCGGACCTGTTACTAGGGGCTTCGTCCGGTAAAATTCCGGAACACGTTATCCGAATGTTTGTATTCAGACACAAAGGTCTTACGGACACAGTCCGGAACATTACCGTTTTTCATGGCCTGTCTGAAGGGGGCTTTAAGTGTGGTGCGGGCACCCCTGGGGGTGCGAGAGCTGCCGCTAGGGGGTGCGCGAGATGAAAAGTGTAATGGCTGCGGAGAGCAGAGAAGTCTGTCATATGTCACCATTAGCGTAGCCAGAAACTCATTTGTGGGTGGGCCTAAGAAAAAGTAAGTGGGCCCAATAAAAGTAATTGAAAACAATTATATTTTGTGTGTGTGTGTGTGTGTGTGTGTGTGTGTGTGTGTGTGTGTGTGTGTGTGTGTGTGTGTGTGTGTGTGTGTGTCCTCCTCCGCATGTGCCCTAGCTTCAATAATGCGCCGAGCTTCAGCGCTCTGGCCTGCGCATGCTGTCAATAGCAAGATATATTCCATATCATTTTTAACGGTGCTGGAGGAATCTGAAGGTGGTGAGTCATTCTGGCAGATTGTAATTAACACCCTGTCTCATGCAGGTGTTCTGACATTGTGAACCTCACACACAGAACGTTGTGGATGTAACAAAATAACAAGAAATGATTCCCATTCACGCTATTAACAGCGCGCTGAAGATCTGAAGTTCAGAGTGCATCTATCAGAGGTCAGACGCATTCCAGCGGAACCACGGCTCACGGGTGCACAAGTGAGCACATCTGGGCTGGGCAGAAGTAATTTTACAACATTGGTTTAAATAGCGCCAATAACGAGACACGGTGGCTTGAGCGGCTCATGGAGCTGTCCCGCACGCACACACACACTCACACACACATACTGATTCAACAAGCGCATGCTGCGCTGTGCCGTCAGACTGAAGGCAGAAATGAGCGCTGCCTCCTCCATGATAAAAACTTTTAAGAGGTTTTATAACAACATTTTTCATTCAAGGTCAAATTAAGATATTAGCGTCTATTTTGGGATGACGTATGAAATTCGAGTCCGCTCCAGCCAGTGACTCCTCATGAACCTGACAACTCCTGTTACTGCAGCATTTGTTATTCCAGTCCGCGTGGCAGCGGATCGCAGATTCAGCCACACCATAAAACAGCAATAAGTCAGTCTGAGGCAAAAGTGAAACTCATGGCTATAGCTTTTCCATCTTTTCCTCTACAGACATTTGATTACGCACAAGTAGGTGATCAGTTCAGGTTTACGCAGAGCAGAAGGAAGGCGAGCGCTCTGGCCACAGGTTAAACGTTCCTACTTTAAGAAAACAGTTAAATTGCATTGTTTATGTGCTACCTGGGCACTCTAAATATTTATTTAAAATTAAATCAAAGGAAATTGTAATGGTATCGAATGTTTATTAATTACTATTTAAAAAATGAAAGTGATGGGGAAAAAGTTCGATCATATTTTTTTAACCCTGTCTGTCTAGTGACTGTTTAGCTTGATGTCTGATATATGTATATATATATATATATATATATATATATATATATATATATATATATATAGCCATGCCCTGATGTGGGGGCTGGAGGGGGTGTCGACATGGTCGGGACATAGAAGGGGGTGCGTGGCTAAATAAGTTTGGGAACCGCTGATCTACAGTGTTTCTTTCACAGGAGACTAAATGTCGGTCTACCAACCCTTTAATCGGACTGCCTTTATCTGACTGCTGTTCCATCTGCAAGATGAAGGACACTTCAAGATTTAAAATAATCATTTTAATAAATTCTTTTCACTGTCTATTACAATGTTCATAAATAAGCATCATGGTTCATTATAACTGTGTTTAATTACTGAAAGGAATTATTATTCTTTGGTTAATAATTGTTATTTATGATAATCAGTAATGTTTAACAGTGACAAGAAGATCATGTGCACTTATACACAATCATTCAGGGCACAGTAAATCAGGTTAAGGTTAACTGCATTCACATGATTCTTTTCTCATCCACGAGAACTTTATATCTTGGGAAGGCGGGCTTCTGAGGTATGTTAAATCTTCCTGTCAAAACCTGATTCATTAGACCAGGAAGTGCCCATCTTATAAAACAGAACTCTCGGCACTTAGCGAGCGAGTTCTAGAGAAGTGGGATGGCCGCCCACACGCTCTTTAACCAACAAGTGATTTCTGTCACGCTGGCAGAATTGCTACGACACAACAAACGAAACCTGCAGAACAAAGCTGACGCAAACTCCTTCAGAGTTATTATTTTTGAGACGTAACCAGTTTCTTCAGTCGTTGTGACCCGGAGACATCTCAGGACCAACTTGGTCGCGCTAAGGTTCTTCTACCCACCTCGTGCTTGGGGGCATCATCTCCTCCTGACATCTCGGATCCAAAAGGGGGTCTCCTAACTGGGTGAGGTAGACACTTCCGACAGATTGCGTCTGAATGCTCTTTAATAAGAACAACTTTAATTTATCTGCAAACCAAATTCTTTCTATCCAGAACGCGTCTTCTCTCAAGATACACATTCTGAGAACATTGCATTCACCAGCAAGGAAGCACACTTCATCTTAGATCCATCCAATACAGAGGTTGTTTTAATACCAAAGCTTTAATAAATTGTCTTTTAAATTGTCACGTTTAAATTGTTTAGTAATAAATTTTATTACTTTTTAAACTTGACTCTTCATTGAAATAAACACAGAGTGGGTGTACACTGATCACTGAACGAACAAAGATCTTTAGGTCTTCTGAATTAACAAATAACTTTGCTATTAAATTAAATCTTTAAAATTAAATATTAATCTTTTGATTAAGCATAGACCAAGCAAGTTGATGTATGGATTTACATCTATTATATACATGTATCCGAATATGTATACATGCCTGTAAATTTCATTCATTAATTTGTTAGATCTTTCTTAGGAATTAAAACATAAGCTGAATAGCAACAGCCTTTAATTCCTAAATATGTAGTTCATTAACCGCTACATATCGGTATTAGCCCAAAAATTTAATATCGGTGCATCACTAGAATTCAGTTGTAGACATGCATCTGAGAGTTTCAATCACGTCCATCCCTTGTTTCTTGGGGTATTTTGCTTTCAGTAGAGAACTCAGAAAATGTATTGTCCAATCAGATAGAAGCCACCAGTATGGTGTCAGCCAACTTAAGAGTGTACGTCGGCAGGACATTCCTGAAACGCCACCCCAGGAAGGTGTCAAGGCGGCATCCTGACAAGATGCCTGAACCACCTCAGCTGGCTCCTCTCGACGTGGAGAAGCAGCGGCTCTACTCCGAGTCCCTCCCGAATGCTTCTCACCCTATCTCTAAGGTTGAACCCGGCCACTCTCCAGAGGAAACTCATTTTGGACGCTTGTTGCCGTAATCTTGTCCTTTCTTTCACTACCTAAAACTCATGGCCATAAATAAGGGTTGGGACGTAGATCGTAAATAGAGAGCCTTGCCTTCTGGCTCAGCTCTCTCTTCACCACAACCGGTTCAGCTGCCCCAATCCGCCTATCGATCGGTCACTCGCTCCCTTTTTCCATCGTGAAAATGACCCCAAGATACTCCCCTACTTGAGGCAGGACCTCTCTCCTGACCCGGAGTTGGCAAGCCACCCTTAACCCGGTCGAGAACCATGGTCTTGGATTTGGAGTTGCTGATCTGAGCATATATATTCATTTTTAAACTGCATTAGATTTCTCAGTGGCCTAGTGGTAGATTGCTGCCCTGGGACTGGGAGATTGGGGTTCAAAACCAGTTGGGTCATACCAAAAACTTTAGACCGCATGTGCTAGACACAAGGCCTGTGGGCCAGATGTGGCCCGCGGAGCATTTTTATGTGGCCTGCGATATAAATATCAAAAATATTTTAAAACAATTTTACCGCAAAGGCTACAACTCCCATGATGCTTTGCAGCGTTAGAGAGGAGCCGAAGCGCCCCCTCCTTTGTGTATTTTCCAGCGTCTGTTGCTGGTGTCTGCAGCTCTGTTGTCTTGGGCAAACTAAACACTCCTCTCACTCAGTGCAGAGTTCACTCAGCTATTTGCTGACATTGAAGCCCAGAAACGGAGATTTTAACCGCTCAGTAATGTGTTCACGACTGAAAGAGAAAGTTTTTCAACTAACTTCCAGACAGAGCTGATATAACTCCAGCGAGTAGCGACACGCTCAAATCAGCATGACGCTGTGGCTGCTGTAGTTTTTATTTTTCCTTCCCGACACACAACGACATGGTCCAGCTGCTCAGACATGTTCAGCAGCACAAACCTATGCAGTGGCGGCTCCAGACATTTTTTTTCTGCAGGTGCTATGAAGGAGCTAGTCTTTTTACTGAGGGTGCTATGAAGGAAGTGGTCATGCTTCTCTAAAACACCTTCAACACCAGCAGATACACATGCGTGCACAAAACCTCAACAACACCTGAAACAATCATTAATATACAACATAAACATATGAACAATCGCTGACTTTTCCATGAAATCATAAACACATACATCCACACAGAAAACCGTCTATAGTGTTGCAAAGTTAGCTAACATTAGTGTTAGCATTTCCAGCGGCAAAACCCTCGACTGCTGCGGCTGTTGAGGGTTGACTCTCTTCATCCAGATCCGTAGGTTTTTGTGGGTCTGAGATCACTTTCAAAGATTCATTCGTTTCTGACTGAACTCGTGGAAATTTGGGCAACAAAAACCGATCCGTTTTACCTCTAGCTCTACCTTTCACTCCTTCACAGGTGGAAAATGAGGTCAAAGGTTAACATCAATTTCTTGTTTTGGTTTAAGTTTTTACTATCTACAGTATATGATAATTTACTGATTATTTTTGTTTTGTTTGTTAAATATTATCACATCCACACGTTAAATTAAAATTAAATTGTGAAAAAAAAAATCTGATATTTACTTGGGGGTGCTATGGGGGTGTAATGACTGATCCAGGGGTAGCTATAGCGCCCCCTAGCGCCCCCCCGGCGCCACCACTGAACCTATGTGAGCACCTGTTGTCATCTAATGTTTTCATTATTATGATGAAGATGAACAAAACAACAGGAGTCTCCTCCTCAGCTCAGATCAACCCCATGATGCAGGTATCTGGCTGGAACAGGTGAGCATCACAGTAAATCAGTGGAGCAAACTGAGCTTTAAATATTTTGGTTTTCTGCTCTTTTTCTGCTCCAAAACATGAAAGTTAATGGGTGAGATGTTGCATTTTCAATTAAGATAAAATATTTTTATTTTGTTGTTGGCCCGTGAGAAAAGATTTAACCTACAGTAAACAGGAAGTGGAAAGGCTGCAGATAGATGCATAGAATAGAAAATCCCTTTATTGTTCCTCAGTGGGGAAAGCTAGACGTCACAGCGGCGATGACACTTATTACAGGAGAAAAAAAGGAGAATAAAAAATAAGAAAAATTAATAAACAACAAGAAAATATAAATCCTGAATAGATTTTAAAAATGCTGAATATACCACAAGTAATGAATACCACTGATCCCTTTTATTTAAAATGTACTTGCTCGTGTGTAATTTGGTTATTCCACATTCAGTGTTAATGCAAAAATAAGTTTGTTTCCAAATTAAAAGGTTCAAAATTGCATATATGTTGAAAAATGTTTGAATTTGCCGTCATTTTTTCAAAAAATATTAAGTTTGGCCCTCGACTCCGTCCCAGGTTTTCATTTCGGCCCGGTGAATTTGAGTTTGACACCCCTGCTTTAGACTGAAGAGTGTATGATACAACCATGTAACATTAACCCAGTTTACAGTGTGCAGCATAAGTAAAGCGATGTAACGTTGACACAGATAGAACGAGGAGACAGGAGCTGGTGTTTGGAGCCCAGCAAACATAAACAGAGGTCAGAGAAATGTGTTCTCCAGCTTTAAGAGACTGTACACACTGGTTTTCAATAATATGTGTTTCTATTTGCAGCAGATGTTGTGTTGAGCTGTGAGGAGCACTGGTCTCAGTGGGAAAAGAAGATTTTCTCTACATAGATCAGTGCTGTTTGTAAGGTTTTTGTCATTAATGTGGAATTTGAGACTTAACCGTTTTATTTTAGGTTCTTGAACTGGTTTATCACTGGAAATATCAAGTCTGTTAGAAAACTGATGCGCAAGTAAAGCATTTCTGGTTTATGTGGTAAGATTAGGTGTGCAGCGTTAATGACTGACCACACACACACACACACACACACACACACACACACACACATATATATATATAT
>SSNQ01034660.1:611408-626003 GCA_006942095.1 Nothobranchius kuhntae
GGTATATATATATATATATTTATATATATATATATATATATATATATATATATATATATATATATATATATAAACTGATCAATAAGATGTGATGTTCCATATAAATATGAAATATCACTAGGATAAATACAATAAAGTTTGACATTGTGACAGAAATCACAATGTAACCATAGAAACATTACTTGGTATATGTGTTTGTGTGTGTGTGTGTGTGTGTGTGTGTGTGTGTGTGTGTGTGTGTGTGTGTGTGTGTGTGTGTGTGTGTGTGTGTGTGTGTGTGTGGTGTGTGTGTGTGTGTGTGTGTGTGTGTGTGTGTGTGTGTGTGTGTGTGTGTGTGTGTGTGTGTGTGTGTGTGTGTGTGTGTGTGCTCTGTCTTCTCGATCCCCAGTGAGTCGTGGTGGATGGCTGCTTATACTGAGCCAGGATCCTCTGGAGGTTTCTTCCTGTTAAAAGTGAGTTTTCCTCTCCACTGACACTAAATGCTTGCTTAGTATGAGGATTGCTGTAAAGACTCTGACACTAGTCAGTGACTCGATGCAGTTTGCTGGGTTCCTTATATAGGAAACTTTTTACTGGTTAGCTTAATGAACTGACCTGTACTGGAATGTTTACTGTGTGAAGTGCCTTAAGACGACTCTTGTCATGATTTGGCACTTTACAAATAAACTTGAATTGAATTGAATTATCAATCTGATTGGTCTTTCAATGTTTCAGTTCTTTGACCTATTCAGGGAACACACACACACACACACACTTCACATTAATCCAGACAGAGTCAAGAATATAGTTATAATACATTTTAATACATTTTTTGGTTTAAATACTTGGCCTTTGGTACGGTACAGGTGTGAGAGTATCTTCTATGGATTTTGGATTTTTGCAACTATCTTGTTTGTCCTCCAGTCTAAAAACATGAGTTAACTTGTAATATTTACATTTGTTATGGGTTTGCTGTTTTATGTCAACTCTGTGATGGGCTGGCGACTTGTCCAGGGTGACCAACAGCTCGTCTCTGCTGGTTTCTGTAGCAGACCCCTCTAAGACCCTCAACAGGAGGATCCAGTGAAAGTAATAAAAATAAGAAAACTCATTCACAGGACACACAACCTCATCACAAACTTTATTTGAACTTGTTCTGGTGTTTATGTTTGTGCACTGAGTGTGTAATGGTTTATTATTTTAATGGCATGCCAGGGATTTTCCACCACTGCTTTGAATGATCAAACTCTGCACAAAGGCAGACAGAGGAAGCAGGAACTCTTGAGCCGTGTCTTGGTGACAGCTACAGATGACTGTTTCATCTCCAACGTGCTCTCTTTGAGGCTGGCTCACATTCGGGCTTTTGGTGTCTCCAGTTTCAGATCAAAAGTAAATAAAAAACAAAAGAATATAGCATGTTTTCAACCTTGTGTGTGTTTTATCTTGTGTTAACCCTAACCCTTACTGACTGAAGTTTGGTTCATTCTGGTGATGTCATCCTAGTGAAACTTCACCCATATTCAGTTTACACCAAACCAACTCTGACTGTGTTCCTCTAGAACAGCTTGTTCTGCTGCATGACCTCGCTCGGGTTCGTGATGTGTTGCCTGCTGACAGTTCTGTCTGTTGGCGAAAGCAAGCAGGAGGCTGTTATTACACCATGACAAGTCACAGATTCCTGGAGTGCCTTGCATGAATGCTCAGAGCGTTCTGAATAGTTGCTCACAGTAACGTGTCACTGGGAGATCAGTGGGCTGCTGCTTACAAAAGGACTTCTTGCTGCTATTATTAAGAAGCAAATGCAATGCCTGTATAACATTCTCTGTGTTTGTTTTATCATTAGGCTATTTTCTCCTAGGAAGTGTGTTGCTGTGGAAATGTAGTAAATAATTACTACCTTCTGTAGACAGCTTCTGATTCTGAGAAACGGCATTGGATTGGTGAGCTAAAGGTTGGTCGAATGCAGCCAAGACCAGAGTGTAATGCTGAAAATGTCTGTTCCATAGGGTTTCATGTGTTTAATAAACATTTACTCCTCCATCAGTTTTGCATTGCATGTTTATTTACAAGGAATTTTATGGTTGAGTGTTATATCATGCACGGATATGCAGGAGTCAAGTCCTAGGCATTTCTTAATATTTCTGCTTAAACAAATGTGTAAAGCCAAACTGACTGAGGTGTAAAAGTTAAATCTATCCAGTGAACAGCCGTTGAGGAAAATTAGAGTTGTAAAGGCACAGGGTGTAATATTGTGCCGTTGTCCTTTTTCGTTAATATTTCTCCCCAGCGTCTATTCTAAATGTTCCTATTACAGTTTTTCTCGATTGCTTAAACACGTTTCTTGAAACTACGCCTCGTATTCTCATAACAGTAAACACACGCCTCACCCAATTTTCCAAACATCGTATTTTCAGGTCAAAATGAAGCTCTACAGTCAAACCATTCACTCTTGTTGAAAAACCAGACTTTCCTCACAGACATCACACACAAGGACTCAAACACACACACACACACACACACACACACACACACACACACTCACTACAGCAATGTCCTACACATTGGTGCAATAAATTCAAAATGATATTTGCAAAACTGGCAAGTTATGTTGCTTCTGGTTCTTCCCCCCCAAAAAAAAACTTTTCACACGATGAACACAAAAGATGCAAACAATGGTGCATTTTTATTCATGTACAGTACAACACACCACAAACTGTCACGGTCAGACCTAGTGACAGTTTGTGGATCAGCCGGATCCAACAACAGCCAAACACAGAGAAAGATTTAAAAAGTTTATGAAAGGACTTGTTAAAGAGATCGGGACCATCTGGAGTTGGTTCCGGGTGGCGTGGCCTGGGAGACAGAAAACAGTCAGCGAGGAAGGTAATTCAGGTGTCTTAATCTGAGGAGTGACTGACCTGAAAACAGCAGCGGTGAGGAATGCTGATGAAGGTGAGTGCTCAGATTCAGACTGGAGCTGAGGCAATAGGTGGGTTCCGTGGTCAGACAGGCTGAGGTCGGGCAACAGGCAGACGGGTTCCGTGGTTAGGCAGGCAGAGGTCAGTAACAAACAGGCAAGCAGGCGGGTTCCAGAGTCAGGCAGGCAGAGGTCAATAATAAACAGGCAGGCAGGGGTCAGTGGTAAACATACAGGCAGACAGGTTCAAATGCTCGAAGGACTGTGACAGGGCAGCAGACAATCTCGCCCTGAGCAGCAGGAGCCAGGTGCTTAAATAGAGAGCAGCACAGGCGGAATTAATCAGCTAGATGACTGCTGCTGCAGGGAGACAGGAAAGCACAGAGGTCAGGGCATGATCATGACATGCCCCCGCCCCACCAACAGGAGGCCCCAGACGACCGTCCGGGCTGATCAGGGTGAAGATGATGAAACTCCCTGATCAAGGCCCTATCCAGGATCTATCTTGGAGGACGGGACCCAGGACCGCTCCTCCGGGCCATAGCCCTGCAAATCCACCAGGTACTGAAGCCCCCAACCCCACCTCCTGGAACGGAGCAGACGACGCACAGTGAAGACAGGAGCCCCATCAATGAGACGGGTGGGAGGAGGGGGTCTGGAAGGCGGGCACAACCTGGACGAGACAACGGGCTTCAGATTAGAGACGTGGAAGGAAGGGTGTACCTTCAAAGCCGAGGGCAGATGGAGCCGGACAGCTACCGGATTGATGATCTTGGTGATGGGAAATGGATCAATGAACCTGGCAGCCAGCTTCTTGTTGACCACCTTGAGGGTCAGGTCCTTGGTAGCCAGCCAAACCTTTTGCCCCACCAGGTATCGGGGACCCTGGGTACGTCGGCGATTGGCATTACGGATGTAGGTGGCCGAGGTTTTACAGAGAGCCACCCCAGCCGCATGGTGGCACAGTTGTTAGCACTGTTGCCTCGCAGCACTGTTATCTCGCAGCACGAAGGTTGCAGGTTCAAAAATCGGCTGCGGCCTTTCTGCGTGGAGTTGCGTGTTCTCCCCATGCATGTGTGGGTTTCCTTCAGGTACTCCGGTTTCCCCCACAGATCACAACATGCCCTATAGGTTATAAATTGTAAGTTGCTTTGGATAAAAGCATCTGCTAAATAAATAAACATAAACATAATCAAAAACATAGCCTGTCGCCAAACTCTCAGGCAGTGTCGTGCTGAGATGTGAGCTGCAGGGACCTGGGCCTCCCTCTGATGAAGCGAGAAGATAGGAGGTTGAAAGTCATAGACACATGGAAAGGGGACATACCTGTGGCACTAGATGGCAACCCATTGATGGCATGTTCCACCCAGGGTAAGTTCTGTGACCATCTTTGAGGATCGTCCATGCAGAGGATTCGTAGCTTGGTCTCCACCTCCTGGTTCATACGTTCAGTCTGACCATCTGTCTGGGGATGAAATCCTGAGGACAAGCTGACATCAATGCCCAATAGCGCATAGTACTCCCTCCAGAACCTGGAGACAAACTGTGGCCCCCTTTCTGACACAATATTGCTGGGCAAGCCGTGTAGTCGGAAAACATCTTGTGACATAACCTCTGCCAACCTGGAAACGGTGGGTAGTCTGGCAAGTTGAACCAAATGAACCAACTTGGAAAATCGATCAACTGTGGTGAGTAAGACGGTGTTACTTTGAGATTCTCATAGCTCTGTGACAAAATCAATTGAGATATGAGACCAAGGTCTTCGGGGAATAGGGAGTGGATGGAGCAGTCCTGCCGGGCGTCTGCGAGAGACCTTGACTCGGGCACAGATGGGGCAAGTAGAGACAAATTCTCTGGTGTCTTTATGGAGAGTGGGCCACCAGAAGGCTTACCTTACCACTGCCAGAGCCTTCGAGGTTCCTGGATGACAGAACAGCTTGGATCCATGACAAAACTGTAACACTTTAGAAACCAGTTTAGCAGGAACGAAGGAATGGTTAGCAGGACGCTGAGCTGGTGGAGGATGACTGAGGTGAGCTTGAATACAGTAAGTAACCATTCAAGGGAGATGAGGGCTAACCTGGTCTTGGAGGGCAGGATGTACTCTGGTTCTTCCTGGTCAGTGGATAGGCTTCCCATCTGGTGTTGCCTCGAGAGGGCGTCTGGCTTCAGATTCTTGCTCCCAGGTCGATAGGACACTGTGAAATCAAACCTGCCAAAAAACAGAGCCATCCGAGCTTGTCGAGGGTTTAGTCTCTTAGCCCCCTTAAGGTACTCCAGGTTTTTGTGGTCAGTCCATACCACAAATGGTTGAGGTGACCCCTCCAACCAATGTCTCCATTGTTCCAGTGCTGCCTTAATAGCAAGCAGTTCTCTGTCTCCCACTTCATAATTCTTTTCAGATGCAGAGAGTCGTCGAGAAAAGAAGGCGCAGGGATGCAAGAGGTCATCCTCAAACCTTTGCGACAGGATGCCCCCCACACCGGTGTTGGAAGGGTCCACCTCTACTACAAAGGCCTTGTTGCGAAGAACGGGGGCAGACATAAACGATGCCTTTAGCCTGTAAAAGGCCTCTTTGGCCTCAGTTGTCCAAATAAATTGATTTCCGCTTGAGATCAACTGGTGGAGGGGAACTGCAACAGAGCTATAGTTCCTGATAAAACGACGGTAAAAGTTTGTGAACTCCAGGAAACGTTGGAGGTCCTTGACATTGGTAGGGTCAGGCCAATTCAGGACAACAATGACCTTAGCGGGGTCCATTCCGATCTTTCCAGTGGAAATGACGGCCCCCAGGAAGGCCACTGTAGTCTGGTGGAATACACATTTCTCTGCCTTGACGTATAGTTGATTCTGGAGTAATCAGATGAGTATCTCTCTGACATGCTTGACATGGCTCGACAGATCCTTAGAAAAAATCTAAATGTCATCCCGGCAGACTGACCTGTTGAGGAAGTCCCGAAGGACCTCATTGACCAAGGCTTGAACAACCGCTGGAGTGTTGCAGAGCCCAAATGGCATGACGAGGTACTCATAATGGTCGGATGGGGGTGTTAAAAGCCGTCTTCCACTCGTCCCCCTCCTTCAGCTGAACGAGGTGGAAGGCATTACGAAGGTCTAGTTTAGTGAACACAGAGCTCCCCTGTAGAAGGTCAAACACAGTACTCATAAGAGGTAAGGGGTAACGGTTCTTAATCGTGATGTCATTTAAACCTCGGTAGTCAATACACGGTCTCAATGACCCATCTTCCTTCCCCACGAAGAAAAACCCTGCCCCTGCAGGAGATGACGACTCACGAATGAGGCCTGCGTCTAGAGTGGCTGCCAGGTATTTGTCCATTGCCTCCTCCCGGTTTGGAAAGGGCAAACAGGCACCCCCACGGGGGAGGGGGTTGAGGTGCCCGGGCGAAGTTCGATGGAACAATCAAAACTGTGGTGAGGGGGCAGAGAGGTGGCCTTGGCCTTGCTGAACATCTCAGCCAGGTTGTGATAAACCTCTGGCACTTGGGACAGATCAGGATACATAGTCTCATTCAGGGGGCTCACCTTGGTCTCTGATGGTTCAGCCAAACAAGTCCTCAGACAAGCCGCCCCCAGGACAGGACTTCACCGGTGGTCCAGTTGATGATAGGCTGGTGCTTGATGAGCCACAGCCGACCCAGAATGAGTGGAACCTCTGAGGATCGAACCACCAGAAACTGGTTCTGTTCTCTATGAATGCCTGCACTGACAACAGATGTAGACTCTGTCTGGTGAGTAATAGTCTCTATGACACGGCCATGGATGGCCAAGATCTTATGTGGTTTAGGAAGGGTCTCCAGCCTCAAGTTTAACTTCTTGGCTAAACAGATGTCCATGAAATCAGCGTCTGCCCTAGAGTCTATGAAAGCTTTAATCTCCGAGGTCTTGGGGGAGTCAATAGACAGCCTCCTGGGAGGGTTTTATTAGAACATGATATAGGACTCAGTAAGGCCCTCACCTCCCTTACTGAGTCTGGCCTTTTAACGGGCACCCAGCTGCATGATGACCAACCTCCCCACAATAAAAACACAGGCCCTTACTGAGACGCCGTTGTCTCTCCTGAACCGACAGTCTGGTCCACCCAATCTGCATGGGCTCCTCCCTCTGTGTGAGTGGTTCGGTTCCTACCAGGGAACCCGTGGTCTTGGGGGTGGTTTCGCAGAGGGGAACATAACTCAGTCTCTCTCTCCTCCGTTCCCTAAGACGTAGGTCAATGCGAGTAGCCAGTTGTTCCAGGGATTGGAGCGACCTAGGCGGATCTCTGGCCGCCAACTTATCATTGATTCGTTCAGACAGTCCTTGAAAAAATGCATGAAATAAAGCATTGTCATTTCAGTGACTGCTGGACATTAGAGCATGAAACTCTATAATATATTCTGTTACTGGTCTCACCCCGTTTGAGGGAGAACAAACCCCGAGCTGCCTTGCGTTCAGGGCGAATTGGGTCAAAGACTCTTTAATTCTCATGAGAATTCTTGAAATGACCCGCAGATGGCAGCATCGCTCTCCCAGGCAGCTGTTCCCCACTGCCTGGCTCGACCTGACAGGACAGAGATAGTGTAGGCTACTTTAGCCCGCTCGGAGGGGAAGGACGATGGCTGCTGCTCAAATGTAAGGGAGCACCGAGTCAAAAAGGGTCTGCATTGTTCCGAGTCTCCGGCAAACCGCTCAGGAGGAGGCAACTTGGGCTCTCGGATGGGCTCAACCGGAAGTCCTCTGGGAGAAGACGCAGCGGCGCAGCTGGTGGAGTGAATGGATTTAAGGTTAGCCATTCCCTGAACAATTTCATGAATGCTGCGCTCCAGAGCCGTGATAGAACCCTCTACCTTAGTACACCATTCGGTGCTTGACTGCGGATCCATGTTAAATGGCGAGATTGTACTGTCACGGTCAGACCTAGTAACGATCAGCCGGATCCAACAACAGTCAAACACAGAGAAAGATTTAAAGAGTTTATTAAAGGACTTGTTAAAGCGATCACGACCAGCTGGAGTTGGTTCCAGGTGGCATGGCCTGGGAGACAGAAAACAGTCAGCGAGGGAGGTGTAGCATCATGGAAGGTCCTCTAATTTGTGGCAAAGGTCACATTTGCTCAGCTGTGTCAAGCTGGGTCAAACAGTACTTTTAAATCCACAGATTAACCAAAGAGCCATGATGTCTGGAAGAACATATCACTTATCTGCTGCTGTTCCGTCCCAGGAGGAGGACACTTCAAGTTCAGAATGATAATAATTAGATAATAACATTAATAAAACTCATTGATTTTATTACTGTTTATTATAATCATCATAAATGATCACTTGGTTCAGTATAAATGTATTTTAATTACATGAAATGAATTATTATGCTTTGGGTATAATAATGAATAATTATGATTATGGTTGATGACAGTAAAAGATGTGTTCAGCATATCAGAAGGTCAGTTTCACCTTATCCCTCTAACACAGAGTCCAGATAAACAATAACTGTATCACATGTTTTTGACGCATGACCTAGATTTCTTGCTGAGAGAGTGGGAGTGTCCTCAGAGCTTTGTAAACTGTAACCATCACAGCTTCACGTTCAGTTCATGAACCCACCACCATCACAGAGGATCAGGGAACGGCCGCCCTAACCTCCACCTGCTGTTCTGTCACGCCGACAAGAATAGCTAAGAATAAACGAAACTGTAACCAGCTAACGAAAAGAACTCCTGACAGAGTTATTGATTTCTGAGTTCAGTTAAGACGAGAAACTTCTTCAGAGTTAAGACAAACGATCGACTATGTACCCGGGACATCTCTGGACCAGAGGATCGGACACTCGCTTCTTCCCTGCCGGACCGAGTGTCATCTTGGATGGACATCATCCTCCTGATCTCCGGATCCACAAGAGGGTCTCCTGTTTGGGTGAGGTAGAACACAGGAATGCGTTTGACGCTATTTTCTCTAAGTGAACGACTCAGGTAGCTGCAAAACATCATTTCCATCCAGAAGCTTTTTCCCTTCTGAAAGAAACCTCCTGAGAATTCCATTCACGCATCCAAACTCGTATTTCCAATTTAGCTTCCATCCAGCCACAGGTTTGTCCTTTTAAAACAAGTTTAATATCAAAGCTGTTAAAAATTGTCATTAAATTGTCATCCATGAATTGTTGTTTATAATTGTCGTTTCAAATCTTTAAGTTTAAAATTGTTAGTAATAACATTTCTTCATTTTTAAACTTGCCTCATTATTGAAACGAAACACAGAAAAGGTATAATATTTCTGGTTATTGAAAAGCAAAGATCCTAGCTTCTGATTCAAAATAAACTTTTGCTATAAAATTCAACTATTTAAATTAAACGTTAATCTTTTGCTTAAAATTAGACCAAACAGGTTGGTGTATGAACTTAAATCGATATGAGTATCTGGGATATTTATACATGATCTAAGCCTCATAGGTTGATCTGATTGGTCATTTTCAGAATCTCCAACTGAATAGCAACAGTGCTGATTCTAGTATGTAATTTAATCCCTACAGACGTAATTCAGATGTCTTAATCTGAGGAGTGACTAACCTTCTGAAAACAGCAGTGGTGCTCAGCGGTGAGGAATGCTGATGAAGGTGAGTGCTTAGATTCAGACTGGAGCTGAGGCAATAGACGGGTTCCGTGGTTAGGCAGGCAGAGGTCAATAATAAACAGGCAGGCAGGCAGGCAGGTTCAGTCAGGCAGGCAGAGGTCAATAATAAACAGGCAGGCAGAGGTCAATAATACAGTTTTTCTCAATTGTTTACACACATTTCCTGAAAGCATGCCTCATATTCTCAAAACTCTACACACAAATCCAAAAAAACACACACAATGGGAAAAGCCCCTCACTTAACCTGCAAAATTAAACTTCACATTCAAAACAATGTTATATTAACATAGCATTAACAACATGCATTAATATAGTTATTAATGCATTTATGAAGAACGGACCTGATCACTAGAGTGAAAGCAGGAAGTTGTTGACAAATTACCTTTTTGTTTTAAACATGTCCTGTCCTGGCAGTAGAAGCAGACAGAATGGCTGATCTGTTTACTATAACATGCAAGAGCCATATCACTCTACATGTGGGGATGATGTAGGATATACCTTCTGTTGTGCCATAGCCTTTATTATGTCTGTGGCATGTTAGACCACGTTTGCTTACACACCAGAGTGGACAGGCAGTGAGAAAATAAACGTATAACACAAGCAGGGATAGAGAGGGAGGGAGAATGGAGGGCAAACAGTACACAATAAATAGACAACAGACAACACATACACAGACAGGACAAAACAGTCTGGTCATCAAAGAAATTCTACAGGAATAAATGAAATAGGAACTGGTAAATTGTATGTCAGGTAGCAGTGCCTCATCTCTCACATCACTCACACCTGTTACCACTCATCTCATCATCTCATCAGCCTACATAATCATCTCCCACTCACAATGACGCCTCCTCATCTCTCCTCGAGCTCCTCACTCAGCCTTTTTCACTTTCTCCTTAGCGAATAAGTGAGACTCTCTCCTCAACTCACAGACTTTCTCTCCGGCTCCCGCATTTGGGTCGACTAAAACACCACTCTCCGTGACTGCGCTGGAAGCGCGCTCAGCTCTCTCTCCAGTTTGTAACAGGATGACTGAACCTCTGATGGGCGACCCAGCGGAAGTTACACAACTGAGAGCTAAAGTCGCCTACTTACGATCTGTGGTGGAGCACCAACAGATCCGTCTCAATTGCCTGTTGGAGATGGTGGTGCAGCTCTCTGCAACGCTCACCACGATGCAGAGTCATGTCATGGACGTGGGGGCGGAGCCCCGAATCGCTGCACCGGACAAGTGGGACGGCGTTCACGGCCGCCCCAACGGTCTCCTCACCACCTTGGACATGACCGTTGCCTGTAAGCGCACACGTTACTCCACCCACCAATCCCGAGTGGCCCTCCTCATCTCCTTATTGACTGGGCAGGCACAAGAATGGGAGGCCTCCCTCTACAATGCTGACTCCCCTGCCTGTTCGGACTACACTCTTTTTGTAAAAGAACTGAAAAAGTCTTTTTGTCCTCCCAGCAGTGAGACTGGTGATGATACACGACTCCTCCAGCTACGCCAAAAGATCCGCTCAGTCTGCCAATATGTATCTGAGTTCTCCACACTGGCAGCGGGTTTGACGTGTGGTGATGCCACCCTCCTTCTTTTTGGAAGGTCTTGCTGACTATGTGCGAGATGAGATGGTGGGCCGTGATACACCGAAGACCCTGGATGATACCATCGACCTGGCCCTCCAGATAGACCAACGGGTGATGGTTCGTCCTCGCACCACCACGGCTCCCAGCTCTGCTACCCACCGAACTCCACAAACCCCCTCTGAGGAACAACAAGCCGCAGAACCTATGGTCCTTGGAGGCCTGCCCCGTTCAGAACGAGAAAGACGCTGGCTCCAGGGTCTTTGTGCCTACTGTGGTTACCCCCAACACCGGCGAGCTGCCTGTCCCGAAAGGCCGGAAAACGCCACCGCCAGGAGGACCTAGGGGGCGTCCTACCTGGCGCTCAATCGCCTTCTGCCCCATCAAGACTCCTTATTCAGGTGGGCTTCCTAGATGGCGACTCCCTGACCGAGATACCTGCTCTCCTGGATACCGAGGCTACCTATAGCTTTATGGACCGTGGCCTGGTCATCCAGTTGAAGGTACCCCTGGTTCCTGTCACCTGTCACATTCCCATCACTGCCATGGACGGCCACCCACTGCAGCCATTCCCCATTAAGGAACAGACTCAGCCCATGTCTACGTGTATTGGTGACCACCAGGAGATCATCCAGTTCCTGGTTATAATTATTCCTGCCACACCTCTCATTCTGGGGTTCCCCTGGTTCCGGCTACATGACCCTTACATTTCCTGGTCGGCTGGTTCCATCTTGGGCTTGAGCCGGGACTGTTCATCTCGATGCCTTCTCCCTGCTGTTCCAGGTCGACCCCACAACCCTTGCCACCGACAGCCTCTGTGGATCCGTCCCTTGTCCCTCCTGTCTATCAAGACCTGAAGGAGGTCTTCAGTAAGGCCCGTGCTGCCAACCTTCCTCCTCGCAGAGACTATGACTTGGCCATTGACCACCTTCCAGGTACGGTGCCGCCCAGGGGATGCCTGTTCTCCTTGTCTCATGAAGAGAATCAGGCCAAGGAGCTCTACGTAACAGAAGCCCTCGAACAGGATTTCATAAGGCCTTCGACGTCACCAGCAGCAGCAGTTATTTTTTGTAAAGAAAAAAGACAAAGGGTTGCGCCCCTGCATTGACTACCGGGACCTCAACAAAATCACCATAAAGAACCGCCACCCACTACCACTCCTCTCCACTGCTCTCGACTCCCTGACTGGTGCCTGCTTCTTCACCAAACTCGGTTTACGGAGTGCATAACAATCTGGTGCGGATCCGAAAGGGGGACGAGTGGAAAACAGCCTTTATAACGCCCACCGGTCATTAGGAATACGCTGTGATGCCCTTCGGCCTGTGCAATAGTCCCGCAGTGTTCCAGCACCTCATAAACGATGTGCTGCGGGACATGCTGGGCCGTTGGGTGTTTGTGTACCTCGATGACATCCTCGTGTACTCCCAATCCAAGGTGGACCACGTCCAGCATGTCAGAGCGGTTCTCAGTCGTCTCCTCAACAACCACCTGTTCTGCAAACTGGAGAAGGGCTCCTTCCACCAGCACACCACAAACTTCTTGGGGTACACCATCTCCCAAGACGGAGTCTCCAAAGACCCTCTCCTACCCTACAACTGCTCCTGCGGTCCCTGTGGTGGCTCTCTATGGCCAAGGATGTGGAGGAGTTCGTTGCTGCCTGTGAGGTCTGTGCCAGATCCAAATCCTCCAATCGGCCCGCCACTGGCGACCTGCAGCCCTTGCCCATTCCCAAACGTCCTTGTCGCATGTGGGTCTAGATTTCGTCACCGGTCTCCCCATGGTGGACGGCCTGGACACTATTTTACTCACCATTGTGGACCGGTTCTCCAAAGCCGTCCACCTGGTTGCACTTCAGGGCCTCCCTACTGCTAAACCTACTGCTAAACAGACTGCCGAACTATTCCTGGAGCACGTCGTGCGCCTGCACGGCTTCCCGTCGGACATCATCACTGACAGGGGGCCTCAGTTCACTGTCAGGTAGCAGTGCCTCATCTCTCACTCACACCTGTTAGGACAAAACAATCTGGTCATCAAAAAAAAATCTACAAGAATAAATGAAATAGAAATTGGTAAATTGTATGTCAGGTAGCAGTGCCTCATCCCTCACGTCACTCACATCTGTTACCACTCATCTCATCATCTCATCAGTTAACTTAATCATTTCCCACTCACCTATCAGATTCTCAGTCATTGATGCCTCCTCGTCTCTCCTCGAGCTCCTCACTCAGCCTTCTTCACTTGCTCCTTAACGAATTAGTCAGACTCTCTACTCAACTCACAGACTTTCTCTCCGGCTCCCGCATTTGGGTCGACCAAAACACCATACTCCGTGACTGTGCTGTGTGTGTGTGTGTGTGTGTGTGCGTGTATATTTTATAGACGCTGTGTTTATATGAATCGCGATGTGTTTGTGGGTGTTTGGAAGTAAATTATGTCACCAATACTGTTGTTTTATTTTTAAATGTTGTGTCTGTAATGAGGGAGGGGCTTCCCACAGAAGCCCAGGTCCCACTAGCATCAGAGTCCGGGGGCCATGCACGCTCCAGCAGCTGAAAGCCACCAAAGGACAGACACCAACAGGCACGTCTGGAGGACAGACCCGAGCACAGGGAAAAAGTGGGGCCAGCCAGAGGACATCAGGGCAACAGGGCCAAGCTCAAGAGAACCCATATGGGCCGTCAAGCCTGGAGCCCCCAACCCACCCAACACTGTCACCTCATGGACCAGCCCAGAGAGAGACAACCCCATGCCCCAAGGGCCCACCCCAGCACCCCACGAGGGACAACCAGCATGTGGCAATCAAGCCACCTCAGCTCTTCCCCTTAGAGTATGCGCCAACTTCTCAACTGTGCAACCAACCCATAGGGATGGTGAGGATGGTAGTTAGAGACGACAACCTTGGCTGCGAAAATTGGGGGGCCAAGCAGTGAAGGGCCCTCCCCATTCAGGGAACAGGCAGCCCAAGATGCCAGAGATCCAAAGCTTACAGCCAGCCACCTGCCAGGGTCTCCAGACCTTACCCCAACCCATGGGCACTCATCCCCACAATGGCCCCAAAGTCTTGTAGGTAGCTCCAAATCCTCAGCCCTACTTGATAGACAGAGGATAGAGGGCAGAAGCAGCGGGGATGAAGCCCCAGCAATCACCACTCACCCACAAGTGAACGAGTGTTGTGTGTGCATGTGTGCGTGTGTGTGTGTGCTGATGTAGGTAACCAACCTATTGCCTTTTTGAGGGTGACAGTGGTACGGGAGTTAAGTGCTCACCCCGTATTCAGAAGGTTGCAGGTTCGAGCTCCACTCAGTCTGTCACTGTTATGGTGTCTTTAGGCAAGTCACTTAGCACATTTTGCCTGTTGGTGATCGGAGGGACCGGTGGCGCCTGTGGACAGCAGCCTCGCCTCTGTCAGGAACCCCAGGGCAGCTGTGGCTACATCGTAGCTCATCACCGCCAGTGTGTGAACGGGTGGAAGATTTATTGTGTGTGTGTGGGTGTGTGTGTGTG
>SSNQ01034660.1:638217-655789 GCA_006942095.1 Nothobranchius kuhntae
AAAAATGAGAACATTTATAGTGAAAAAAATGATTAAAAATCGTAATCACCTGTGCAGACAGGACCTGATTCTACTAAATAATTCCGTCGAGCGCTCTTGTTTCGGAGGGACCAAACTGCGCATGTACATAAACCTATCTACGTCACAAGCAAACCCACCAATAAGCTCAGACCTCGAAGGAACACGTGGTGGTGATTTAGGAGCTCTCTCTCAATAAATCTGTCTGAAGTTCACAAAGTTGATGCAAATGAATTTTGCATCGTTGTGAAATAGTTGAGGATTAATCAGGCGCCCTTTGCAGAACCAGCGGCACGTTAAAGCCTCCAGAACAACTTCCGGTTCGGATTGTGTAGATTTGGGTTCAGTTCGGTCTGCAGGTCCATCCGGCTATTGTCAAGGATATTTTTCTTTTCATCAGTCGTCCGTGACTCAGATGCAGCGTTTAGGCTCTTTTAACCCCAGCGGTGGATTAGCTGTGGTTAGAGGATTCATCCGAGGCTCTGATCAGACCAGAAACGGTTTTGAGACCTGATTTCTGTTCTCTGATAGCTTTATGTGGTGGAAACGGTCCAGCCAGGTTTAGATTTGTTTGTTTGTTTGTTTGATTATGGATAAGATTTTCTAGATTTCTTTGCTGGCTAACGGGACATAAATTGTACTCAATAGCTTTAGACCGCAGTAGTCTCTCACGGACGGTGGTTACACTCAGGCTGATTAATGTCAGCGTTGTCTTTATTCGTACAGTTTTAATCCATTGTAAAGGTAATAAACACAACGTAAATGCCAAATTCCCTAAATCCGTGCTCCTTACACAACAAAACCACTCAATCAGAATCTTAAATCAACCGGAAATAACACAAACAAGTCCCGTGGCTTTGTTTGATTGTATGTGCCTTTTAAGGTATTTATTTTCCTTTGCATCGTTTCAGATGTGAGACAAATGAAATCACATGCCTGCAGTTGTATTTATTGAACAGCAGGGGTCGCAGTGGATCACTAACTGCAGCCTTGTGAGGAGAAGCGTCAGAAGGTTCCCAACTGGCAAATGCAGCATTCCTAACAGAACACCACTTTTATCATCACTGGGAACAGAATTAGGAACAGAGTCCTTAAAAAGTCCATGTATTTTGCTTATATTCAGTTGGATTTTTTTGTTACGTTCAAACGTAAATGAAAAAGGATGCAAATATAAATAAAGTAGAAAAGTATTATCATTTAAAGAATTTAATTAGACCATCCAGCTCAGTCAATGTTCAATGAGCAAAACACATCAGTTACAGATCAAATAAAACACGCAGACATAAAAATATCAAAGTATTATTCGGTCGGAACTGCTTAGTTGGGATGCTGCCCCCGCGACCCGGATAGGCGGAAGAAGACAAGATCATCTTTGGTTTAGGAACATTTTATTAAATATTTATTATAATATATGATGAGCAAGCCCTTATTTAATAAGGTGAAACCGAACATTTACTAACAAAAGTAAACTTAAAGTATTTATTTCTAAGTAAGGGAGTTCAGAAAACGACTTACTGACGTAACTATAGCAGAATAAACGTGTCTCCTCCTTAAAGAAATGTTTTTGCTTGATGTGCATTTTTATTCATTCCTTATGCAGGAAACTATTTATTATGTGGGATTAGTGAGATCTCATAAACACAAAACAAATAAACACAAATACATTCCTGTAAAGCAAGGCTCTTCAGCGCTGAGCGTGACAGAATCAAATGGTTGCTTATGCACAGTCACACAGGGGGTTCTTATGTGTAAAATACCAAAAACCAAAGTTAAAGGGTCCCATTTTATTTAACTTGGTGAATTGCTCCTGCATGTCTTAAAAATTTAACTAAAATAAGCTTTTACTTTCATTCAAATTGAAGACGGACACCGCAAATGCTTTAAGAGCTGCAGCCCTAGGTCTCTTTTTAATTCTTTGTAACAAGTCAAGGCTGTCTGTCTGATAAAAGCCAGCTCAGGCCTTGGATGACAAGGTGTCTGCACACCAGAACCAAACAGATAACATTATATCAGCTCTTTGATTATGCCACAACCTTCAGGTCTATCAGTTGCTACCACGACCCTAAACGGGAAGCGTTAAAAATAAAAGCAGGCATGAGTAATAAAGTGTGTGTCTCGTTCTTATTTTGTCTTCTGGTGTCTCTGAATCTGCAGCAGTCAAGATAAAGTTCATATGAAGGCTGAGAAATGAAAGGACTCATTTGAAGAATGCTGATCAGAAACCTTCATCCGTGTTCAGTTGTCTGTGGCCTATGGTGTTGCTGTGGTTACCTTGGGACACCATCAGGTCAACTAATGACTCAAAGCAGGTAGATCCAGAGACTGCCCTGATCAATTCAACAAAAGCTGCAAAGATCCACTATTGCACCATTTCTGATGAGAGAACCCAGGGTCAGGAGAAACACCACTGAAGCTGCCAAACTCAACATAATCAGTCTGAATGGAGAAATATTTATCTCTTATCTGTAGCAATCAGAGCTGTTCTGTCACCTCTAACACCTCCAGATGAATGACAACTAAGTGGAATATGCTAAAACATCCAATCATCTGGTTATTTTGTGTGTTAAGGTAGAAAAAAGTGCAAAAAGTATTTTACTGATGACTGTAAAGTCAGTCTCCCACATCACCATAGAGGACTTTTGTCCAACTCTTCTCAGCAACAGTGTTTGAATTCAATCACGTTGGAGGATGTTCTAGAATAATGAGCCTGTTTAAGGTCAAAGGTCAGAATTTATTATCCGGGATGTTCTGCTAGAGAGCAGAATTCAAAGTTCCATCAGTTATTGCAAATGGTCCTGAAGCAGTGCATCACACTACCACCACCATGCTTGTCTGTTGCTATGGTGATGATTTAGGGTTAGTTTGACTCCAGATGGAATTCACACACCTTCCAGAAAGTTCTGCTTTGTCTCATCAGTCAGCAGATCATTTACCTGAAACTTTTGAGATGATGACAATCTTTGTTGTCAACGATAGATGAAGCTTAGTGTTCTAATTTGGAACTCTCCTGTGGATGTCATCTTTGCTACATCTCTCTCTTTTGTTAAATCGTGATCTTTGACCTTAACAAGTGATGTGCTGAGTTATGTTTGTCTTGAGTTTTCTTACATGTGTTGTTTTTTGTGATCTTGCAGCCTGTTTTCTATTGGAGACATCTTCTAATTAGGTGATTTATTGACTCTTGATGTAGATGAGGGGGCTTGCTTTTGTTGCAATAAACCTGTCACCTGAAACTTGCACAATGTGTTCATCTGATTCTCAAATGTAATTTCTGATCTGAACCCTTTAAAAGAAAAAATAAAGACAGTTAAAATTTGTGCTGGGCAAATACTTTTATTTCCCTCAGAATTTCATATGAACTCTTTGCTAATCAAATCACAGAAACTAAATATATATGTATATGTATACAGCTGGATTCCCGTTGTTGATCCAAGTTCAGAATGCAGTTGAACCACTCACCACTAGGCTTTAGGAGAACAAGGCAGGTGACTTTGGCAAAACTAAGCAAATAAATCACTTTTGACTAATTTAGTTTTTAAATTACAAACATATTTTAATATTGATATTTTATGTATTTATAGCGTGATATTAGTCTCCCATTCTTTGTTGTTACGGAAGACAACATGAACATGGAGGCGGTCCTTGCTCCAGTTGTGGACAACTTTTCCGTGCTCTGATTGGACAGAATTCCTTGACAGCCAGTTTGACCAATCACCTCTTGTTTTGGTGATCACTTTCGTCCAATGAGCGTAAGCTTTAGTGATTCTTAAAAGTGTTGGCACGCTTGACGTTGACAGGCTCGAGCTGCTATCTTTAATTTTCTGTTTAATTCTGTACATCCGGAAGATTGTCAAAGCGAGGTTGCTTCCACGGCAGACGTATCCGTTTGACGGTATCAAGGAGCGCATAGTTGGTGATGTTAGGTCTTGGTTAGCCGGTGATTTAGAGCTGGTAGCTAGCTGCTAGCTAACACGGTTTCACCGGCACGGGCAGGCGGACGGCTCTTTGTCTGACAGGGGAAGGCGTGCTCTTTTGTTAGCTTTTCTTTTGTGCACTCGCGAAAGAGGAACTGTTGGGTCAGGATTTTACTGTCACCCTCAGTCCTGGTAGGATTTAGAAAATGCAGGTCGCGAAAAAATACTTAACAGAAGGTTTGATTCAGTTAACGATCCTACTTAGTTTGATTGGAGTTCGAGTAGATATCGACAGTTACTTATCAGGCTACAACTCGCCTTTGGCAGAGATTAACTCGGGTCCTAGCTCAGCCTACATACAGACACCCTTTCACATTTTAAGAGACACCCTTGACGGAAACGGTGTCCATCCAAAATGTCCTGAGTTGGATTATTTCTTTGCGAGTCGTCGCCTGATAGAGGAGGTGAGGAGCCTCGGTTCCCCTCGGTTCCCCACTCAGCTGAACACATGGCTGGTGCATCAAGTTTCTGCCACTGACGAGGCTGACCATGGGCCTCCAACCAGCAATAACACCAACTCCAGCTCAGGGTTGGACTCTCCCGGAGATGAGGGAAGCGATGGCAGTAACCACCTGTCTCTCCGAGGACAAGAGGTGGACCAGACAAGACCTGAACCTGTACGGGGGCCTGGTGGAGCTGGGGCCTGTCTAGAGGCAAGTCCCTGTCTTAACTCTTCAGGAAGGCTGAAGGGTTAGCCTTACGCTGTGGCTTGTTGCTGCTGAACACTTGAATCCCCTCAGCCAGAGAGTCACTGCTGTTGAGTTTTCTGCTAAACCCGGAAATGATGTGAAAACTGTTGGTAGTCTGTTAAAACTGCTTTCTGTTTCATGCTGCATGCCTCTCCCACACCTGTTATCCCAGATTGGAAGTGGAACAGCAGCCACTCCTTTTTATTTACAGGTCTGACTCTTGAATGACTAGTTAACCACCTTATGTATCCACACAGTTGGTTACCATGACGATCGTGCATCACAAGAATTCAGCAAACTGTTGTCTGCACCTGTCGCCGCCGCCGTAGGACTTACTGACACTAATCCAACAAAATAACATTTTTGAAAAGTAGTGTTCACAACCGACAAATCTGATTAGTTAACAGCTATTGTGCAACCTGAAAACGACTCCAGTCTCCTAAATTTTACTGTGATTCACGCAAACCTAACTTTCTAAATGTTTACATCACCATCAGTCCAGACCCTGCTGCTGCTGGTTTTTAAAAAACAAAGAGCACGAGACCTAGCCGTTGGCTCATCGGTCCTCTAGGTCGGACATAATCTATTTCTTCAAACTGAGGCCATTCAGGAAGATGTTTCCTATGTGTAATTATTTATAACATTTTCATAGACACACACTTATGATGCAAACATCTATTTAAAGTTTTTAGTCAAGCTGTTTACGTTTTTATTTTTCTGATCTTTCATGTAAGAAGCGTCTGTAGCCATGGAGTCTTTCCCGTGATCAGGTTTTCTAGCCCCGATTAAAAGCAGCTGCTTAGTGGGTGTTTATATCCTAGCAACAGTTGTTACCAATTGTGTAACTGTATCACCTTTTCCTCAGTCTCACCCACCAGCTGCAGGCCTTGGAGGTGAAGAAACAAGCTTCAGATCCACGCCCTGATGGCTTATGAAAGCCGTGGTCCGTAATTGATCACAATCCCTCTAGGATCTTCAGACACAAGGCAGAGTTTACATGGATTTTCTCTGAGCTTTATCCATAACATTTAAATGTTGGTGTCACAAGGCTAGCTGAAACTGAAAGTAACCCAGACAGACGCGAACAAGCTCAGGCTGCTGGGGTGGTTTTATTTCTGCCTCCAGCTTTAACACGAATGAACCCAACCGTTCTTGTTCTGATTGGCTGGGTGAGAATCAAACTCGGCAGATGCAGGAAGAGACTTTAGTCTGCTTCCAGCCTGAAGAATCATGTATCAACTGGTGACCCACATTAGTGGAGGTGTATGGGGCCTGACTGTTACAGCAGCTCGTTAAATAAACCACAGTGCTCTGTTTAATTACCTGGAATGCCTGAATTGGATCAGTGACCTTTGCAGGATTTTGGTTGGAAGCTAACGAGGCTTTTCCTTTCTCTCCTTATCCGTGCTACTTCCTGTGTTGCGTTTTGATATTCCATTGTCCCGACTTCTAAATCTGCCGTTTTTCAATCTTCCAGGAAGGCGACGTTAAAGTTAAAGAGGAGGATGAAGCTGTTCCAGTCACTCAGCTGGCTCACAGTTCCACACTGGAACAAGAGGTACAAGTGTTCACTTATTATTGAAAGTCTCTCATCGCTGTCAGGATCGTATTTTTATACCTCAAGGTTACACTCATCAAGTTCTGTTAAGATTGACACGAAGCTGTTTGAATAAAAACACAATAACACAATTATGTGCTGTCAAAACGTTATTTAAAATATTACACAATTCATACGACACCGTCAGCATTTTGTCTACCCAGTAGTATCTCTCTCTCCGTCTTTCTCTCTCCCTCCCTAAATATTACAAAACCTGTAGTCACACCCACGCCCAGAAGCTAAAGCACCAGGGGCCTCATTTATCAAGCTTGCTTACGCACAAAACAGGGTTGGAAAACTGCGTAAGCAACTTTCCACGCAAACTTTGGGATTCATGAATGAAAACTTAGCGGAAAAATGTGCGCAACTTTAAGCTGACTAAGGACCTGGCTTACGCACATGTTGGACATGGAGAGCACCTGCAGTGCTGCTGTGGAGAAGGACAAAATTATGAAATCCTGCAGCATTATCACTTGTACTGCTTCATGTTCACACAGAACAAGAACAAGCCCCCCCCCACACACACACACACACACACACACGTGCACACACACACGTGCACACACAGCCTGAAGCGCAGAATACGGAATGCAGAAAATCAGCAGGGGGACAGACTGAGACAGAATGTCATGCGTCTGTGACAGTGTGTGTGTCCTGTCACTGTGACCCGACTGATCATGAACCCTGGCTAGTTGGACAAGGGAGATCTCCATTTGGGTGACTGGTTAGAGCACGTGACTTTCACCCAGGAGTCTGGGGATTGAATCCTGATCGGACCATTTTTTTTAATATCTGCCACAGATCTCTCCTAAGAATTCACAACATTGACGGCTTCAGCAACGCTGTGCCACTCCGTGGATTTTCTCTTATTTGTTTTGCAAAAGAACTTCCTTTCATTTCTCCACCTCACCCACAAGTACCTGAATTTCTGCCTCTGTGAAATAGCGCTTCCTTGATCTGCGGTCGTGATCGAAATGCTGCAACAAGCCGGCTTATGTACATGCATGAGATCCACAAGGCACTTTGCATTGATTATTTATGGCAGTAAGTGGGCGTGGTGAGGGCGGGATGTGACTAAAAGCAGCTGAGAAACATTCTAGATAGTTTCTGATTTATGAAGCGGAGATTGCGTGCAGCTGTGCGTACTCCATGTTTGATAGATCACTAACCTGCTTGGTGTAAGTACTTTTTTTTTGCTGAGCTTAAGTACGGTTTTAATAAGGATTCTACGCAGTGTTTGATAAATGAGACCCCTGGTCTGCTCTTTAAAGGTTGAGCCTGTTTCTGTGTCCTCTGGAGTATTTAAGGGTTTCTTGTTGTTTTCCAGAGTTTCTTTGAAGGCATCACTGCTCTGTCTAACCCAGTACATCACTATGCCCCTCCTCCTGCCTCGGATATTGACTGGAGCAACTTATTGTCTGTTACAGACCTTGATGTAAGTTTCTGTTTCTTTGATATCTAAAACCACGTTTTGGATAGAAAAGCTTGGAAATCTAAGAGTGATTTTTGTGGAACTTTTCTGAACGATGAAAGCTGTTTTTATCTAAAGTGCTCTGTGTGTTTCTTATGCAGGAACTGGACTCTCTCGTTAATGAGCGTCCATCTGAGCTCGATGCAGACATCACCAACGCCATCAGCCAGGATGTCAGTTTGCATGATGCCATGGTAACCGCTGGTGGAACGTTCGGTGTGAGCTCTGGAACAGCTGAGACCAGGATAGTCACCCAGCAGAGAAGAACCCTGCTACGGCGGGAATCCACAGACTCCTCGCTCTCAGATGCATCACCCGGCATGGCTGTGGGCCTCGCGGCGCTCCCGTTTGCCTCTGTGTGTAATCTAACTGGAACTATGATGTCCCAGAGTTCGCTGGGCAGCTGTCTTGATGAGGCCGTGTTTGATCAGATCAATCAGCTTGGCTTAGAAAGCCTGGACGCCATCGACAATCAGCTGATGGACACACTGAGCTGCATGGACTCTCGTGGCCTCGAGGACTTGGACTCAGACTCTGGGCTGTCCCTGGAAAGCAGCTATGGAGGTCCAGTGTCTCCAGGTTAGCTCAGACCACCACATCATATTCCTGTTGTCAGAATGTTTGTGATGAACGCTGTCGTTTACGTCTCGTTCCTTCAGGCTCATCTGAGATGTCTTCATCAAGCAGCTCGTACTGCGAGGACGAAGGTGGAGCTACAGGCTACAGCAGTGAGGTGCATCCGTTACCCCCAAAGGGTGTAATGAACCACGCCACCATGCGGTCGCCTGTGGATCTGAGTGAGAACGTGTGGCACGATCACAGCTACTCGTCTCCTGCTTTCCTCAACAAGGCGTCTTTAAAACTGCCCCACAAAACAGAGCCTTTTGGTGACGACGAAGAGCGGGATCTGAGTCGTGATGAGCTGCGAGCCCGTGCCCTGTGCATCCCGTTCTCTGTCCTGCAGATTGTCAACATGCCTGTGGAGGAGTTCATGGAGGTTCTGGACAGCCACGGACTCTCCCCTGAGCAGGTGACTCTGCTGAGGGACATCCGCCGGCGGGGGAAGAACAAACTGGCAGCTCAGAACTGCCGCAAAAGGAAATTAGATGCCATCACCGGTCTTCAGGAGGAGGTGGACATGTTGCAGGCTCGGAGGGAACGACTGCTGAGAGAGAAACAGCTTACAGCTAAGACCATGGGGGCTGTGGGCCAACAGATAAAGCAGTTGACCAGAGATGTTCTGGCTCGGCTCAGGGATGGGTCAGGACAGCCCCTGAGCCCAGACAGATTTACCCTGCAGTGTGGCGCTAACGGGAGGTTTGTGGTTCAGCCCATCAGACGTCCAGCCGTCTCCACATCAGCAGGCAACAAAACAAACAAGAGGAAAAAAGGGAAGAAGCAGTGATGCTTCGTTTTCTGCTGAGACTTGAGCTTTTAGAGGCTGTTTTGATATTCCCTTGACTGACTCTGGGTTTGGGGTTCTTTTTTTTGTGTGTGTGTGTGTTTATTCACCACTGCCACAAGCCTTCACTATCAGAAGCTGCAAAAACAAAACAACACTCTGAACACAAATGAATAATTCGATAGAATATCTGTAAATATTGAGACATTAGTAGTGGGCACACTGGACTTTGTGTTTATTAAAGCTGGCAGCAGAACCAGCCCCTCTCTGGGCCTGATAACGTAAAACTATCACCTTTACTGGGTATGGGTCCGAGGGGTTTTGTGTGTAACTTTGCCTTTTTAAATCTTTTGCGGAGAACTAGGAAGTTAAAGATTATATTTATTCTGGTTTGAAAGGTTTTTGAAGTGTTTTCATTTTGACGAAGACTGTTTCCTTCTTTTTTTTTTTCAAAATGGAAAAGTAAAATTTAAGTAAATCTAATGTTTACAGGGGCGTTTAAGGTAACTGTGTGTAATGTTATTTATTTAGGCTAAAACTGGAAAAAATAATAAAGATTTCTCTTTCTCATAGTTGCCAGGGGTGACATGCCAAATACCAATGATTACAATGAAGAGGCTTTATTTTGTAAAGTTGTATTTGGTTTCTTCTGGACGAAAATAATCCACACATGAATGCTTTAAGACACTATTGATGCAGATTTTAATAACAAATAGATGGTTTTGACTTGAACCCTTCATAGTTCGAGTTTCGGCATGCTATGCTCAGAAATCGGTTTTTGTTGATGTTCAGCTAAAATTGAACCAAAGCGGTGGTCCCAGCTTTGTTGAATGTTGTTTTATATGCAGCGCGCTTCTGTAAGGTTTGCTGAGTTAAATAGAACAATTCCAAAACGGTCTCACGCAACTACTTTTGTTTGATTTCCCGTTTGCCGGGATGACTTTCTGTGATTTTTGGCTCCAGTTTCATCCAAAATGGATTTTCTTTTTCAGTGAGGTTGTGTGAGGTATTCTAATCAGTTTTTTTTTTCTTGTTTATAATCGTTTTATAATCTCTTTACTCCTAAAATACACCCAAAATGATACATAAGGTTGTATCTATGTTACAAAGACCCATTCTGGAAAACATAATTTCTCACTTTTCCCATAAAGATGCTTCTAAATGGCACAAAAAGGCAAACTTTACTAATCTGCTGACCCTTTTGTGCTTTACTTAAGTCAGCTGATCTGACATGAATCCCCTCACATCTACTAAAGCACAACCTCACCTAAAAATAACTTTAGAACAGAAGAAATCCCCTGTCATGCAAAATATGTTATCCACTCGCTACACAAACAAGAATGACTGTTGTCTGTTTATATGTTTGGGATTATTAGAGAATGAAATATGACAGGCTGAGTGTTTGATTACACTAGGGCAGGGGTGTCCAATCCTGGTCCTCGAGGGCCGGTATCCAGCACGTTTTCGTTTTAACCTGCTTCAACACACCTGATTTCAATCAGCAGGTGATTAACAGGCTTTTGCAGAGCCTGATGAGCTGCTGCACAGGTGATTCAACCAGCTAATCAAGCGTGTTGAAGCAGAAAAACCACAAAACCTGCTGGTTACCGGCCCTCCAGGACCAGGATTGGACACCCCTGCACTAGGGAGTGTATAAACTTAATTGTGATCCAAAGATCATGTTTTCTCTTTGTCCTGGTTTAAACGTTTATTTGTGTGCATTTCACTTTCATACATCTTGTTTTTTCATGCATGAGTCACATTTGTCTGTCTGTTTGCGGTGATTATTGAAAAGATAAATCCGATTGAAGAATACTTGATTTCTTTATTAAAAACATTTAAATAATGTCTTGTTTTGCCTGGCTAAGAGGTTATATTTACCATTACTGTTATGGTGCTGTGTGCTGGTGAGCATAACAGCACTATTTTCCTCACCTGAGCTGAACACCTGTGTTGACTGGCATCATTTCAGGACAGAAGGCAGACAGATTTATTAAAATATGGCTGTAAAGCATCTTTAACAAATACTCGTTCAAAATCACAAGCCAGTCATTTACGGTATTCAGTAGAAAGTAAAAGAAATTGTTTCACTCAGTCTGAGAACAATCTAAATAACTTGAGACATCAGGTGCTCAATTTAATCTGAATTCAGCATAAAGTTTAGCATTATGACTTTGGGGTCAATTTGTTAAATTTTTCATTTTTGAACAATCTGAAAAAGAAAATGATTGCTAGTGTTTATGCTTTATTCATTCCACTACTTTATAGTTTAAAAAAATATATAAACGTTTTCATTTACTACCAACGTGTCTCAGATTGCGTTAACTGGTGGCTTGAAGCCTTGTTTCATGAAAAGGGCCCTTCTGGCACACATGGGTCAGATCGGCTGCAGACGAATCGCTTTTCCTTCTGGGCTTCCGTAGCCACAACTAGTTTTTGGCGCCGCCTTCGTTGTGGGACCGACTTCATCTGAGCGGCGTGGTGCTGAACAACTGAAGAAATCAGCGCGCTTTGGGTGAGTGTGCGGAGTTCTCTTTTAAAACAATGTTGAGTATTTATTTAATTACATCAGGCTACTCTGAGCGTGTTAAAACGCCACCTATACGTTGCTGGTTTTTTGGACAAACAGCAGTTTAGTTGTTGACCCAGCAGCGTTAGCATCGCCATTGTTTAGCTATTACTGTAATATGTTAAGCTAGCTGAAAGTAAGGCAAGAAAGGTGTTGTTTTGTGGGGATCTGTTGTAGTTTTACCCCAGTTTTTTATTTTATCTTTTACAATTTTACTAATTCTGTTGCTCAAATAAAATCCGCAGATGAGACTGTTAAAAATCGAGGACATTATAGGTAAGGGGTCAGCGTGTTAGCAACCTTTGTTACGTTTAGCTGCTAAATGCTGAGCTAACTAGCAATGCTAGGTGGGCCAAATCGGAGTAATGTCCTATGTTAGCCTTGGCTGAGTTATTTGTAGCCTAGCATCCGGGTGGATTTAAGGCCTTCCGAATAAATGCGGCTCGTCTTTTTCTTTAAAAAGCAAAATGGGCAAGAAACAGAATACAAAGCCTAAGAAGGAGACCGAGACCCAGGAGGAGCCTGAAGAATTTGTTGTGGAGAAAGTTTTGGACCAGCGGATCGTCAACGGGAAAGTAGAGTTCTACCTGAAGTGGAAAGGCTTCACAGAGTGAGTTACCCGGGACAACGTCCTGCTCTCTCCGCCTCTAAATGGCTGCATGAAGCCTCCCAGCTTTTCCCTTTTAACACGTTTGGGATGTTTTGGTTTGAACGCTAACCTGTTTTTTTTTTTTTGCTCCCTCAGAGCGGACAACACCTGGGAACCCGAGGATAACCTGGACTGCCCCGAGCTCATTCAGGCCTTTCTGGATTCCCAGAAGAATATAAAGGAGAAGCCGGCTGCAGTGAAGAGGAAGGCCTCCACAGATGATGCAGAAGAGGAACCCAAGAAGAAAGATGTGGTTAGATTATACGTTTTTATGTCTCTGACCTGCTAGCATGATTCCCTGTAGGTTGTGCAATCAGAATATGGTTTATAACCTGTTTTTGTTTTTATTTGACAGCCTGATAAGCCTCGCGGCTTTGCCAGGAACCTGGAGCCAGAGAGAATCATTGGTGCCACAGACAGCAGCGGGGAGCTGATGTTCTTGATGAAGTGGTGAGTTAGACAGACTTTACACCCAATTTCAACAAGAGTAGTTTGACATTTACCTCTGTTGCTTTGCATGGCCATTAGTGTTTATTTAGGGAGTCAAACTAAAAGCGGAAAAGGTTTATTACAAACATGTAGAGTATTTAGAAATAAAATTACTTGAATATATATATATATAAATTATTTCTTAGATTTTAAATAGGCTTTTCTAAGATCTGCTGTTTTATTTGAAATTTTATTTTTTTCTCCCCCAGGAAAGAGTCAGATGAAGCAGACTTGGTCCCTGCTCGTGAGGCCAACACTCGCTGCCCTCAGGTGGTCATATCCTTCTATGAGGAGCGGCTGACGTGGCATTCCTGTCCAGAGGATGAGGCTCAGTAGCCTTTGCCTGGATTCTGCACACCTTTATGTTTTAGAGGTTTTTATTGTGTTCTCTGTTCTGCTTTTTTTTTTTTTCTTCTTTAGCTACTTTAGCTGATTTGAGACAAAATCATTTGTATGGCAGTTGGGGTATTGTAGATTAAAAGTTTGTCAAAGCAGGCGACTGGGTTGGATATAAGATTAGTCAAAAAGCGATAATGTCAGTCCACATTCCAATTTGTTTATTTTTTTACTTGAGTCTGTGTCAACCTTTTTGAGTTTTCAGTTAAATGTTTTGTTCCTTGATGCAAGTGCCGACGTGTTTGAAATGAACGCTTTGTTTACAGTTTGTAAATATAAAGTTCAAATAAAGGTTTTATGTGGCCTAGTTTTACCCTCTTTATTTGTAGTTTAGGACAAATGCATACAGAATAAAGAAAACCTAAATGTTGCTTTATTAAAAGTGTCAAGCCAGCTGAGTGGTTCTGTCAGGATATCAATCCTTGGCCTACATCAGAATGTTATTATGGCAGCAGCATTCTGATCTCCTTAGAGGAACAGTGGTGATGAGACATTTATCCAAGGAGGTCCATGAATGTCCACACCTGTCTGTAGCTCTTCTTAGCTGCTCATTCTGTTCTGCACTTGGTGTAAATGAGGCTTCAGTCTGCTGGTTCTCAGTAATGGATAGTGATCTGGATTCTTCTATAACCACTTTAAAGACACATTATGGAGTTTATTTTAAAAGTAACTGGTCACATGTCAACAGCTAATTTCCTGTCGGAGATGTTAAACTTCCAAAAAAGCCTGCAACCGCTGGCAGAAAGTGTTGATGAATGGAAACATTTGAAGGAGACTAAAATCAGTCCAACCATAGTTTCACCTGTCATTTGATCATTGCATCTCACCTAATGATGCTCACACTAAAAAGGTAGAGATCGAAGACTTAGCTTTATCACCTGTACTAGACTCATGGATGGTGACAACCTAAAACTTCATATTTATGTCTAACTGTGTGGTGATTGGTAATTCAAATCTGAATTCAGGTGTCTATATTGGTGGTTTTTATTGAATGAATGGGGGATAAAGTTACATTGACGTTTCTGACTAAACAACATCCAGTTTCACCCCTCTGGCCTTTACCTACTGATAAAGTAACACAAGATAGGAGACGTCAGCGCAAAGGAGCAGTTATTAGCTGATTTACTTAAAATCTCATCACACCACTTTTGTTCAGAGGGGCTCCTGGGCTGGACAGAAATAAACTTTGCTTAGGTAAGATGACTTTCACTTGTTTGTATCTGGGGTCCAGGCTGCAGCATGCTGTTTACAGGAATTTATCATTAATGGCTGACGTCTTGTACAAGCTGAGATCAGAAAATTAAATTTTCTTTGATTTGACTAACAACAAAAACTTCTGTGTTAAAATGATCAATATTTTCTGTGCTGACGCTGGATGTAAAGATCCCCTTTTAACTAGTGTTCTCTATAAGATTCCGCATAAACCCTCATGCTTGGCTCAGGATAAGATAAGAACAACTTTATTTATCCCGAGGGAAATTCTTGTGTCATGTACATGCTCAAAGCAGTCGGAGACAAAGGAACAGGTGAAATAGAAATATGATATACAATATATACATTAAAAAAATGATCTACAGTAGTACCATGTAGGATAGTGCAAAACAAACAATCGCATATCTCAATAATTAAATACATGACTGCATTCTTGTGAACAAGTAATTAAGCCGTCGGTGCAGGCGATTCACAAAAGTGATTATTGTGATCCTCCCATAAAACAACTTTATTAATTACCATTTTAAATTTAATGAGGTTGTGTGTGTGTGTGTGTGTATATATATATATATATATATATGTGTGTGTGTGTGTGTGTGTATATATATATATAGATATATATATATATATATATATCATTATTGTCGTCTTCCTCCGCTCATCCGGGCCACAGGGGCAGCATCCCAACTAGGGAGTTCCAGACCGTCCTCTCCCAAGCCACCTCCACCAGCTCCTCCGGCAGGACCCCAAGGCGTTCCCGGACCAGATTGGAGATGTAATCTCTCCAACGTGTCCTGGGTCAACCCGGGGGCCTTCTGCCAGCAGGACATGCCCGAAACACCTCCCCAGGGAGGCGTCCAGGAGGCATCCTGACCAGATGCCCAAACCACCTCAACTGACTCCTTTCGATCCGGAGGAGCAGCGGTTCTACTCCGAGTCCCTCCCAAATGTCCGAGCTCCTCACCCTATCTCTAAGGCTGAGCCCGGCCACCCTACAGAGGAAACTCATTTCGGCCGCTTGTATTCGCGATCTCGTTCTTTCGGTCATTACCCAAAGCTCATGACCATAGGTGAGGATTGGGACGTAGATCGACCGGTAAATCGAGAGCCTGGCTTTCTGGCTCAGCTCCCTCTTCACCATGACAAATCGGCTCAGCGTCCGCATCGCTGCAGACGCCGAACCAATCCGCCTGTTGATCTCCCAATCCCTCCTACCCTCACTCTTGAATAAGACCCCAAGATTCTTAAACTCCTCCACTTGAGGTAGGACCTCTCCCGACCCGGAGTTGGCAAGCCACCCTTTCCCGGTCCAGAACCAGGTCTCAGATTTGGAGGTGCTGATCCTCATCCCAGCCGCTTCACACTCAGCCGCGAACCTACCCAGCAAGAGCTGAAGGTCAGAGCTGGATAAAGCTATGAGGACCACATCATCCGCAAAAAGCAGAGACGAGATTCTCCTGCCACCAAACTCGACACACTCCACACCACGGCTGCGTCTAGAAATTCTGTCCATAAAGGTAATGAACAGAACCGGTGACAAAGGGCAGCCCTGGCGGAGTCCAACCCTCACCGGGAATAGGTCCGACTTACTACCGGCTAAGCGGACCAAACTCACGCTCCTCTGGTAAAGGGACTGAATGGCCCTTAACAACAGGCCACCCACCCCATACTCCTGGAGCGTCCCCCACAGGGTGCTCTGGGGACACGGTCATAAGCCTTCTCCAAATCCACAAAACACATGTGGATTGGTTGGGCAAACTCCCATACCCCTTCCATCACCCTTGCAAGGGTATAGAGCTGGTCCACAGTTCCACGGCCAGGACGAAAACCACATTGCTCCTCCTCAATCTGAGATTCGACTATCGATCGGACCCTCCTCTCCAGTACCTTGGAGTAGACCTTTCCAGGGAGGTTGAGGAGTGTGATCCCCCCTATAGTTGGAACACACCCTCAGGTTGCCCTTCTTAAAGATGGGGACCACCACCCCGGTCTGCCACTCCACAGGAATTGCCCCCGATGACCATGCAATGTTGCAGAGAGGTGTCAACCACGACAGCCCTACCACATCCATAGCCTTGATATACCCAGGACGAATCTCATCCACCCCTGGGGCTTCGCCGCTGTGTAGTTGTTTGACTACCTCAGCAACTTCTGCCCCAGAGATTGGACAGTCCATTCCCAGGTCTCCTGGCTCTGGCTCCTCCTCGGAATGTGCGTAGGAGAGATTAAGGAGCTCCTCGAAGTATTCCTTCCACCACCCGACTATAGTCCCAGTTGACGTCAGCAGGTCTCCATCCCCACTGTAAACAGTGTGAGCGAGTTGCTGCCTCCCTCTCCTGAGGCGCTGGACAGTTTGCCAGGACCTCTTTGGTGCCGATCGATAGCTTTCTCCATGGCCTCACCAAACTCCTCCCACGCCCGACATTTTGTCTCGGCAACTGCCACTGCTGCACCCCGCTTGGCTATCTGGTATCCGTCTGCTGCCTCCGGAGACCCACAGACCAGCCATGCCCTGTAGGCCTCCTTCTTCAGCCTGACGGTTCCCCGAACCTCTGGGTACGGGGGTTGCCACCATGACTGGCACCGGCCACTTTGCGACCACAGCTAGCAACAGCTGCCTCAACAATCGCAGAGTGGAACAAGGCCCACTCGGAGTCGATGTCCCCCACTGCTCTCGGGACGCGGTCAAAGCTCTGCCGGAAGTGGGAGTTGAAGACTGTCTTGACAGGTTCTTCTGCCAAGCGTTCCTAGCGGACCCTCACTATGCGTTTGGGTCTGCCAGGTCTACGCGGCATCTTCCCCTGCTAATGATCCAACTCACTACCAGGTGGTGATCAGTTGACAGCTCTACTCCTCTTTTCACTCGGGTGTCCAAAACATACGGCCGCAGGTCAGATGATACAACTACAAAGTCTATCATCGACCTGCGACCTAGGCTGCCCTGTTACCAAGTGTACCGGTGGGCATCCTTATGTTGGAACATGGTGTTCGACTATATCTAGCCAGAACCGCTCAACCTCTGCCACAAGCTCCTGCTCCTTCCCCGCCAGCGAAGTGACATTCCATGCCCCAATAACCAGTTTCCTTGTCCGGGGATTGGACCGCC
>SSNQ01034660.1:679185-705198 GCA_006942095.1 Nothobranchius kuhntae
TTGTTGCATATCTGTTTGAGGTGTTTTTTTGCAGAGCAAAGCTGCCCTCCCGGTGGGAGGGTAACTGTGAAGTGCCTTTTTTTCCCCTCCACCTGAACCAATCCTCATGTAACCCTCTTATCTCTATTAAGGTAGTGCGACTCAGGGTTGCGAATGACCACAGTCACCAATTCTTGTCATGTGTCTTGCCCATGTATGTTTGATCTCTGAATTGTGTGTACTGAAACTCTAATTTCCCTCTGGGATTAATAAAGTATCTTTGATTTGATTGATTGATTTGATTGACCCGAGACCATGTTACCCCTAACATGGACTGATGTCCTAGACAACACAGCTTCATGGAGCATGATAAATGATAAATGATAAATGACCCGCACTTGTATAGCGCCTCTCAGAGTAAGGACTCCAAAGCGCTTTACACTACAGTGTATCATTCATCCATTCACACACACATTCACACACTGGTGGGGATGAGCTACGATGTAGTCACAGCTGCCCTGGGGCGCGCTGACAGAGGCGAAGCTGCTGAGCACTGGTGCCACCGGTCCCTCCGACCACCACCAACAGGCAACGTGGGTTAAGTGTCTTGCCCAAGGACACAACGACAGAATTCTCTGTCTGGAGCCGGGATCGAACCTGCAACCTTCCGATTACTGGGCAACCCGCTCAACCTGTTGAGCTACTGCCGCCCCAATGAAGGTTATGAAGGTGCTTCAACCCTTCCTCCAAGATTCTGCGGAAGGGATTTTTTAAAAAATATTTGATTTTTGTTTTTTATAAGCTTGAAATTTTTTTTGGGAGTGGAAGAAAGACTTCCGCACTGCTTCAAGGAGATTCTGGTCCACCATCCGGCATTAGGAGGGGAAAGCAGTGTGCTACCAACACTGTTTACAGTGAGGACGTTGACTCACCTCGTTGACCTTAACTCGTGAAGTTGTAGATTTGTGGGTGAAGTACTTGAAAGACCTCTGACACATCTTCTAGTGAAGAAGGGAAGTCCGGGAACTTTGGGCTGGGCTCTCCGATCTCTGGTACTGAAATTTCTGAGGTGGTCAAAAGGCCCCAGGGGTGGATGGGATACACCCGGAGTTCCTTAAGCCTCTGCATGTTGTGTTGGTTGATATGGCTCTGCAATATTGCATGGACTAGAGTTGCAGGAATTAACCGGTTTGACTGTTGACCACGGTGTGAACCGCTGCAGTTGCAGCGACAGCAATCACCGTGACCGCTCCATTTCCACCTAGGAAGCACTTGAAGGCTCCCGTGTGGGAATATTTTAGATTCCCAAAGCTGCTAAAGGAATAACTCAGGACGATGTCTCTTTCCCATCTGTAGAGCTGGCATAAAAAAGCTGCAACACTTCCAACTTCAACGTCATCGTGTCTGAGATCGTCACACAGACAAACAAGCTCCAACTGAGTCAGATGATGTTAGTGACAGATTTAGATTCGTTTGGAAATGTCCTGTTTCCTCTGTATTTTATTCTACAACACCTCTTTGTAATTCCTATATAGCTATAATATAAACATTTTCTTGTCCAAACAATTTTCTTACTGATGAAATTTGAAAATAAAGGTAAGAACTAGGGATGCACCGATACCTCTTTTTCCCAAACCGATACTTGGATCTGAGTACTCGCCGATGCCGATTACCAATACCGATACTTCCACCACACAAAAAAATGCAATTATTTGGAATACAGATTTTATTTTCTTCTCTGCTTTCAACAGGAAAAGACTGTGAGGTAGATAAAAAGTAAAATATATGAATAGAAATCATCACAAAACTAAAATATTAGGTGAACAGAAATGACAAGTTACAGTGAAGCCATTTTCAAGCAACTGCATTGGTATCGGTTAACTTTTACCGATACAGATACTGGTATTGGTATTGGTATCAGCACTGATACCGATACTAGTATCGGAATCAGTGCATCCCTAGTAAGAACAGGTAGAAATTATTTTTATGGATATTCATAATAACAAGTGCATTAGTGGGAATTTAGCCTCTCACTTAGTTAAGGTGTGTCCATCCTTCAGTGCTAACCCTGACCTTTTATCAACAGTTAAACTTTTTACAGAGCGTCAAAAAAGGCTATTAGGATTAGATATAATTAAAGGTGTGGTTTACTGAAAAAGCATTTTTAAATCTGATTTCTGATTCTAACGGGTCACTCTGAGTGTTTCATGCAGGCAGAACATGAAAATAGTCTCCTACACCTATCTCCCGCATTAGCTTCTGATAGAAAACAGACGGTGAAACTCTAGGATTAGAAAATCCTAACAGATCTACATCACACTGTCACCTAACATTCATGAACTCACCCATCTTGACTCACAATGGGGAAGGTTGCTGTTGGTTCTGGAGAGGAGGGTCCATCTGATAATTGAACCAGGAGGAGGAATTAAGGAGGAGCAATGTGGTTTTTGTCCTGGCCATGGAACACTGGACCAGCCTTATACCTTTAGTGGGGGCCTGAAGGGTGCGTGGGAGTTTGCTCAACTGATCTACATGTGGTTTGTGGATTTGGAGAAGGCCCTGTTGGGGGTATAGTATGGGGTACCAGGCTTTAGGTCCCTGTATGATTGTCGGGCTCGCTCTCGGTGAGAATTGGACTCCACCAAGGCTGTTCTTTGTCATATCTGTTCAGAACTTTTATGGACATGCTTTCTAGATGCAGCCAAAGTGCTGAAGGGATCTGTTTTGGCAGCCTGAGGATCAGGCCTCTGCTCTTTGCAGATGATGTGGTTCTGTTGGCTTCATCAGACCATGATCTCCAGATGTTGCTGGAGCAGTCTGCAGCTGTGAAGCAGCTGGGATGAGAATCAGCTCTTCTAAATCCGAGGGTAGAATGCCTTCTCCATGTCAGGGGTGGGGTCCTGTCTCAAGTGAAGGAGTTTGTAGTGACCTGCTCTGACATTTACATTCATCGTAATAGGACGCTCCTTTCTGCTGCCTGTGTAAAGTTACTGTTAAGTTGTAATATCCTCCAGATACCACTAGAGGGCTCCACCACTTCTGAATTGATCACAGGCGAAACCGTTCCACACCCACAGCGATCAGTGCTGTTTCTTTGAACAGAGCCTTTATTGCCTCGTTGAGTTTACAAACCAGTCAGACGGTTTTTATTTAACCACAGCAGCCAGTTGGAGCAGCTCGGCTCTATTTATGAAGGCCTAATTGCTCACCAGCTTCGTGTTGTGCTGCATATCTGTGAACGCCCAAACGCATGCTGCGCTGCTTCTTCAGCTGCTCATCGTCAGAGGCCTAACAACCCTCACTGGCACGATGAATTTGATAAATCCTCTCATCGCCCCGGGAGACAATTAAAGCACATGTGACAGGGGTCCCTATCTCCGCTCTCCTCCTGTAGCGCTTCATTTAGAAGCCATTTGTCTCCGCTATGGATTTCCTATTTTTAATGGCGTGCGTATGTGGGCATCAGGGCCGTGCTGAATAATAGATGCTTTTCACTTCCTCTCTTTCCCCTTTCATTGCCTTCCCTCTGGTTCATTTTTTCTCAACGAGGGCCCACAGGAAGGTGTCACTCCAGAAACCAGGCTGCCGTTGCCTCGTGCGCTCTCCAGAATCTGGCAGGAGGCTATTCAATATCGCCGACGAGGCTTTTGGTAGACGCCATCAGCAGACGGTAAACTGATATCAGCGGGCACACGTTAACCCTCAGCACCCCCTCCGTTCCCTCCTCCTCTCCCCTCTCAGTAAAAGACGTTTATCACTGAAAGCTGGGCCGCTGTGCGGCGTGGTGATATATCGCCCTGGCCTAGCGTGAATGAATAGACTAGTAATTATCCCGTTAAAAGGGTGGCCAGACAAAGAGAGAGCCTTGCTATAATTTAAATTGTTTTGTTTCCCCGCAGTCGAATCTTGGCTCGCTGACTGACATCACGAAATGGGAAAAGTGAGCCTATTTATAGCCTGAGACGCTCAGCTAATTGTAGGATTTAATAAGGTTTCTGGAAGAGTGGATTCTTTAAAAGCCCGAGGCCTGCACCTCCTGCCTCCTCCTCATATCTCCTTCACATCTTTTTCAGCTTTTCAGCTCCGTTTACTCAAGCACTTCTGTCTTTGCATCTTTCTCTCCCACTACGCTTCCATCGCCTTTTGTTCCTGACTTCACCCCCCATGCACCCAACAACCCCCCATTTTTTCTTCCCTTCCCTCACCCCGTTACCTCCTATCAGGTACAATCTACCTTAGACTAATACTCCTCTCAGTCCCACTGCACGCCTCTGATTGTGTGATTCTCAACATGTCACAGTGGTTTAAGGTGTGCAAGTGTGTGTGTGTGTGCATCTGTGATTACAACTAAAGATGCATCCGAATGTGTGTTCATGTGTGTGTTTGTACGCTGCTGGTCTCGTCTGGTGTGTGTGAGACAGGGGTAATTGAGCTCAGAGGGTTTTCTGTCTTTGGTGGCAGAGGGGAAATTGGAATCTTCAGAATTCATTAGAGAGGCACTCTCACAGTAGGTGTGTGTGTGTGTGTGTGTGTGTGTGTGTGTGCGTGCGTGCATGTGTGTGTGTGTGTGTGTGTGTGTGTGTGCCATGCCTGGTTGTTTAGTCTCAAAGAGACGCAGTGGAAAAGTGGCAAGTACCTGAAGAGGTAAGTAGCTAGCTGTAGTAGTGTATAGATATGGAATCTAAAGTTACAAATAAACTGAAACTGGCTTGCTTTGTTATGTGTTTAGACATGTGTGTGTGTGTGTGTGTGTGTGTGTGTGTGTGTGTTGTCTCGAGGATGAACACAGGTTCTCTGACACTAACTGACTGAGTACGTTTATAGACTGCAGGAGAAATGGGGAGAAGGAGGAGAAGGTGTGGAGAGAAGGCGAACAGCAGGTAGCCAACAGCAGATGGTCTCACACTTCCTCCCTGCAGAGCTATCACTCTCCTTCTCTTTCTCTCCGCTCTCCTGCCTCATGTTGTTTCCTGCTTCCCACGTCGTATAATGTATCATTTCACCTCAGCGTCCTTGGTCACGCGAAGAATTTACCGTCTTGAGCTTACCTCATTGCTAAACTACCTTCTGTCTGCAGAGTTTGTGGTTAATTGCTACAGGAAGGTGTCTAAGGATTCCTCAAAATGCTGCATTTCTCCACTAATGACTAAAGACATTTTGAAGAGTTTTGTTAACAGTTACTATTGCAAATATCTCCTTGAATGACCTCTGTAGAGGGTTCACCAATATCAAAACTTAATATTGTAATGAACAGAAAAGAGTTCATGAGCCTTATCCTTGGAGAAGAGGCTGCATAAAGAGGGTGGATAGTTCTGGTTCTGCATCAGGTGGTAATCTCCTCTACAGCAGGGAAGCTGCTGTTGGTTATGTTTTAGAGCAGTGCTTCGGAGCAGTTCTTATATAAAACTGTTGTCAGGGACATCTCCTCCAGCATTTTTCAGCCTCCATTAAATAGATGGGTTGGTCCATCAGACACTTAAACAGGTTCAAGGTGTTCTCTCTGCTGCTCCTGGTATTTCATGACAATAGAGCTCCGGACCCCACGTGACTCAGTTAGTAGACGCCATATTGGCAGGTAAAAGAAGCTAAACAAACACGGATCTTAAACATGAACGTGAACGGGATCGGCTTGGATTTTACTTCATCTGAGTTTACTTCACACTTTAAAACCGAAGAAATCGTTTTATATAATCAGAAATTAAATAGACTAAACATCTCCGACCCTTACCGTGCCCCTGGGATACTTTTTAAAAACGCCAGAAGCTGTCGGAGCGGACTTCTTACCGGACCTGGCCGGGGAACCCCTTGGGATTCCCCCGGAGGAGCTGGCCCAAGTGGCTAGGGAGAAGGAAGTCTGGAGCTCTTGACGCTACTGCCCCCGCAACCAGACTCCGGATAAGCGGATGAAAATGGATGGATGGATGGACAAATAACAGATTTACACGTAAGTAGTTTAAATAGAGTTCTGTGCTGTTTGAATGTATAAACTTAACGCCAAGAGAAATCACTAGTCTGATTATGTCAGGCAGGAGCGTCTCAGGATCTGTCTGAGATCTGTCTCGGTGAGACAGATAATAGCAATCCAAAGTGCTTTTTATGTGTGATCTGACAATTGATCAACCATTGCTTATAAATTAAATACAGCTTAGCCGGTTAATTGCTGTGATCATAAAACACGTAAACGGCAGCACGCAGAACTCACGAGGCAACGTTTTACGTGATGTTTACTTGTTGCTATGAGTAATAAGACTGAAAATGCCACGCCAAAATAAGTTTAGGAAGCCCACTAAGAATCGTAATAAAAGCATTTAAAATAAATACCATACACAGTTGAGGAAACGTTGGTTTAAGTACCTGATATGAAGGTCGCTGCATAAGTGAAAACCTTTACTCTCGGGATCCCACAGTTTCATTTAAGCCCGGTCACTAGCTCGTTTTATTACAATGGTCCAACGTTTGCGGCGCTCTGGATCTCGGGGAATCCTGTAGATGGCTCATTCCTTATGTCGTCCACGTCTGTTCTGCATCCTGGGGCACAACAGGAATCTACCATATTTCCCGTTTGAGTTTTCTGACAATAACAAATAGTCCAGCTGCCGGCTTCTACCTGCCAATATGGCGCCGTTTCGTTTCGATTTGAACTGTTGCATGCCGGGAGAAGTGACGTCAACTCCCGGAGCTCTATACAGGTGAAATTACAGGAGAACAACCAGTCATTTCTTTTGCAGTTGAGGGTTTTGGGATTGAGACAATAGTTGGCCGCATGCAAAAAGCTTAGGATGGAGAGATGTCTGAACGCACTCTGGGATGCTCTCTGGACCAACCTCTTTCCAAGGGTTATTCCTCTGCAGCATCTTCCTGGCATTTGCTGTTGGGACAGTAAAGAGCCACTCTCCTGGTGGGTCTGAACTGTATGGAGAGGCATTTGATGACCCAAAGCTGGATAATGAAGTTATTTAAAGCACCGAGCAGTGAGGGATCAGGAGTGCAGTTAGAATCCTTCCTTTTACACTCTGTGATGGTTTTAAAACCTGGTTCACAAAACATGAAAGACGCCATATGTGGTGGTAAAAAACCACAGATATGACAGTTTTGGTACAGTGTGTGGCCACAAGCTAAAACACTTGATTTTGTGCGTGAAATAATTTCAGAAACGAACATTCCCTCGACCATTCGGGAAACCTCACAAAAACTCTATGAGTCAAACTTGACTTTTGAGTAAACAAACACGGCGGACGAGCACACAGTGTGTATCATCTCACTTTCTGATTGCGTCGTTTGTCCTCTAAATCAAACCATGAAAATCGAACACATTTGATGTCCCTGATTGATGATCCAAGCTGTCCCAACATCCACACCAGAGTGCTCTTAACACACCACACAAGGGGGGATTATCTGATAAGATTATTTCTAGAGTCATTACAGTAATCAGGTTCCTCTAGGCCTAAATGTAATGATTGTTGGAAGAAGAGAATCAGGTTAAAAACTAGCTGCTGTGTGAACTGGGCCTAATGCTCTTCCGTGTGATTTTGACATTACTGGGAGCCAAATTACATTTTATCCTCTGAACACACATTCAGTTCTCTTCTTGCTGCTCTTGGTACCACTGGATGTCCAGCATCAAAAGCCGAGTCCCACGCCCCAGGGGACCCCCATGTGGCCCCTGCTGAGAGGAGAGCCTAAAGATTAGATGATGCTTCTCCGTCTGATTCTGTGCAGAGACACGTAACGCCAATATGTGTCGCGAGGGCCCTCCAGCAGGCTGGCAAGGACAGACGGAGTCAAGCCCACTTTTCTAAACATCTGTCGAATGAGACGGAGAATGCAAGCTTGTGATTGGTCAGGAAGCTGCTTCCTTGTCGATTCATCAGCAGCACCGCCATTGACCCCTCAAAAATATTAAAAAAGAGCTGAAGATATGAAGCAGCTTGAGGAATATGTCGGGGAAAAACAGTGAAAATATGACTGTTTATTCTTCCGTGATGGTAGGAGTAAAACGATTTTTATTTGTGGACAGAAATGACAGGAATACAGGTCTAGGGGTGGCGAGTGCATGAAGAGGTGGAGGAGAAAGAGGGCTACATTTCTCCATGTTAAAAGTATCTGAAATAAAATAAAACAAAACACTATAGAGAATTGTGAAGACGTTCGAGCTAGGGCTGCTCGTTTATGGCAAAAATAATAATCACGATTATAGTGACTGAAATTGAGATCACGATTATTTAGGACGATTTTTCTATTTATGTTGATTTTATTTGTTTTTATTCAGTCATAAAATTGCTCAGGACACAATCAGGACAAAAGTAAATAAGAAACAAGATGATCACTAAAATAACTCCTGATTCCCAGTATAAAAAGACCAATATACTTATAGCTCATAGTCTATGACCCAAGGGCTATAGACCTTGGTTTAACTCATTTAAGTCTAACCAGCACAGACCCAAATGCCAATATCTTGCAAATACTGACAGCAAGAATTATACAGTGGCATTTATAACAAATAAATGCAAATAAATTGATGTTCACAAAATGTTGCATAACATTTATTGAGTCGCGTCAAAGTGCTGTAGGAGAGTGCACTAGCACCGTGTCCTCAGAGAGATTAGTTATTATTTATCAGCGTGAGGAACTTATTTCTACCTTATTTATAAACTATTTATTTACAGGTCCATCAGTTAATGTAATAATTGTCCCAACCACAGCTGCACCCCCACCCCCAACCCGGTCTCACAGCAATCAGGGGCAAGCAGCACGTATGTTTAGCGCGCCGCACGCACACATTTAGCCATTTTTAGCGGCTCAGGAGCCCGCAGGTATGTGTGTGTCACTCACCCTGGTTACTCCAACAGGGAGCCAGCTCCGAGAGCCGTTTCTTTAGCGACTGACACATCACTACATCATTCCCTTTCCTAATGTCCTGAAGAACGGTCCGGAGCGCAGGCGGAGTGTTTAGCTAACCTGCAGGAAATGTCAACGACAGTTATCCAGAAAGTAACTAAGGGTTACCAGAGATGTTTCTGAGGTGTTCGCTAGGTACTTTTAAGATTTAAAAAGTCAAGAAGGGTGTCTGAGAAGCTGCTAGAAATAGCGTCAAAGTCGCTAAGTTGGCAACACTGTGGAGGAGCGCTTCATTTGTAACTCAGGGCAGCGCAAGTGGGAGGAGCAAATAATCGGCTTGTTTTGTTTTTTATAATCGTTCAAAACTCAGATCGTAATCGTGATTAAAATTCGATTAATTGAGCAGCCCTAGTTCGAGCTACATTTTGCATATGAAAACAAAAAACAGATCAAAGGTCCAACCCCTTTCTTCAGGTTCTCTCCTAGAGTTACAGAATCTGATGGTTGCAGAAAATGGCTCAACACTGCTTATACAGTGTGTGGTGTTTTTATGGTGAAAAAACGAGGCAATTTGTAGCTTTCTTGGTTTATTTCTAATTTCAGAATCACAAGAGCTTTGTACCACAGCCAATCTGGGGAAATCCCACCACCAACAAAGCCTCCAGAACATGAACTGGGCCGGCTCACGACGACACACGTGCATGCAATACTGTATCTAAATATTATAAGATTGCTATCAGCGGTGATTTTGACATCCACTTATGTTGTCCTGAGAACAAACTGGCAATTGATTTTAAATCCATCTTGAGCATGTTTAATTTGTGTCCGCTAGTGAGTGATCCAGCTCACTCTCAAGGCCATACACTGGCCTTAGTGACCTACGAAGGCCTTTCTGTTACCCTTACAGGTATAGAGGCCACAGGCCTCTCTGACAGCCTTCGCAGCCTGAAGCGCCAATGCAGAAAAATTGAGCGTTTGTGGAAGAAAACCCATCTCCACGTCCATCTGCTGCACGTAAAGGATCTTCTGACATCCTTTAACTCTGCAGTCAGAGACGTGAGGGTTTCCTATTTCTCCAACCTGGTGTCCCAGAGCAAAGGGAACCCCAAGATGCTGTTTAACACCATCAGCAGCATCGTCTCTCCTGCCTCTCCTACAGCCTCCATCCACTCTGTTGCAGACTGTGAGAACTTTCTGTCTTTCTTTGTGGACAAAGTCAATAAGGTTAGATCTAGCATCTCTCCTTCAGCCTTGTCGCCGCCTCTCCCGACTCCAACCAGGCCCATCATCCTAGATAGCTTTGCTCCTGTTTCTTTGCCTGAGTTAACTAAACTAGTTAACTCTATGAAGACTTCTGCATGCCCCCTCCACATCTTACCCTCATCTTTGTTTAAAAGTGCTTTTCAGCCCATCGGTCCCAGCGTGCTCTCTATAATTAATGCTTCTCTGGTTTCTGGTCAGGTCCCTGCTTACTTTAAGAACACTGTAATCCACCCGCTTCTTAAAAAAACGATTCTCGACCACTCTCTCCATAGCAGCTTCAGACCCATCTCTAAACTTCTGTTCATCTCCAAGATCTTGGAAAAGGTTGTGGCTAAACAACTTACAGCTGCTCTTGATGAACATAACATCTATGATTGCTTACAGTCAGGTTTTTGTAGAGCTCATTCTACTGAAACAGCTCTTCTTAGGGTCTCCAACGACCTTCTGACTCACAGTGATGCAGGGGACTGTTCTGTTCTGGTCCTGCTGGACCTGACTGCAGCCTTTGACACTGTTGACCATCACCTGCTACTGGAGAGGCTCAGAGACTGGGTAGGCCTATCAGGATCTGCTCTGGAGTGGTTCTCCTTTTATCTCTCTGAGCGTTCCTTTTCTGTGGCTGTCTCCAAGTTTAGGTCCTCCACCACCTCTCTTACACATGGTGTCCCATAAGGTTCTGTGCTGGGGCCTCTGCTCTTCCTCCTCTATCTGCTCCCACTTCAGCACATTCTGAGCTTCTTCAAAGGAATCTCCTACCAGGTTCTGCCAGGTTCTTGACGGGTACACACCGACGTAGCCACATTACCCCTGTCCTGGAACATCTTCACTGGCTCCCTGTCATTTTCAGAGTGCAGTTTAAGTTACTGACTTTTGTTTTTAAAGCGCTCAATGACCTGGCACCTTCCTACCTCTCTGCCCTTCTCACTCCATATGTGCCCACCCGCTCGTTGAGGTCGGCTGACCTTTTGCTGCTGTGTACGCCGCGGATGAGACTCAAATCACGGGGGGATCGAGCATTTGTCCATGCTGCCCCAAAGCTATGCAACTCATTGCCCATTGGAGTTCGGCAGGCTACATCTCTGGCGGTTTTTAAATCTCGGTTAAAGACCCACTTTTACACTTTGGCTTTTAGACAGTGACTCGTTTTAGTGTTTTATTGTGTCATTGTTTTAATGTGTTCTTAGCATTCATCATGTTTTCTCTGCTTTTAATTGAGATTTTTATCCTTTGTTTTAGCTCCTTGTAATGGTGTGTTTTGTTTTAGCCTGTGCAGCACTTTGGGCAGCTCCCATGCTGCATTTTAAATGTGCTATATAAATAAACTATGCTATGCTATGCTACCATCTTTATGCAGATGACATCCAACTGTACATCTCCTTTAAGCCCCATGAGATGTCTAAGCTGCAGCTGTTACACACCTGCTTAGACTCTATCAAAACCTGGATGGCTGGGAGCTTTCTACAGCTGAATGAAGATAAGACTGAGATCCTCATCTGTGCCCCAGACAAGCTGGTTCCCAAAGTCAGAGGCTCTCTTGGTCAGCTTGCTTCTCACACCAAACCTTCTGTCAGGAATCTTGGTGTGACCTTTGACCCAGCTCTCACCCTGGATTCTCATGTCAGTTCTCTTGTTTGCTCTTCCTTCTTCCATCTCAGGAACTTTGCTAAGCTGAGTCCCATTCTGTCCCACTCTGAACTTGAGACTGTTCTCCACACCTTCATCTCCGCACGCTTAGACTACTGTAACTCTCTTTTCTCGTGTTTGAGCAGAACCTCCCTGAACCGTCTACAGGTGGTTCAGAAGGTCTGTGCTCGGCTTCTGACCAAGTCCTCCAAACACACCCACATCACCCCGCTTCTCCTCCAGCTTCATTGGCTGCCAGTCAACTTCAGGGTTCATTTCAAGATCCTGGTTCTGGTCTATAGAGCCTTACATGGACAAGCACCATCTTACATTGGTGATCTTCTTATTCCCTACACCCCCAGCAGGTCCCTGAGGTCCAGTGATCAAAGCCTACTGGTTGTGCAGCACCAGGCTAAAGACCAAAGGTGACAGATCATTTGCTGCTGTGGCCCCCAGACTCTGGAACTCTCTCCCCCTGAGCCTGAGATCAGTGGACTCAGTGGTCTCCTTCAAAAAGCAGCTGAAGACACTTGTTCAAGCTGGCTTTTGTATGACCTTCTTCACCCTCTCTCTTTATTCTGCTCTCCCCACCTATTCCATCTTCCTCAGGATCCACTGATTTCCCTCTTTCCCATTCACTCTCTCTCTTTCTTAACATTTTTTTAATCACAATTGTCTATTTTTTGCTCATTTTAAATATATTTTTAAACATTTTCTAAATTCTTTTTAATATTTTTACATTTTTTTGTTTTTGTGAAGCGCCTCATGATTTTTTTTTATCTTGAGAGGCGCTATAGAAATGATATTTTCTTCTTCTTCTTCTTCTGACCACTGCTTTATAAACTTTGATGTAGCTACCTCCCAGTCTGCTACTCCTCCACTTCTAAATGCTAGCTGGTTTCGCACCCTCACACCTTCCACTGTTGAAGCATTCACCACTAGTTTTTCTAACACTGGTAATGGTTATGGAACCACCTACCTCCTCTCTCTCTCCACCAGAGACCAGTGGGGGCTCTAAAACTCCACCTGTCTGGGAATTTTGGCCAATGTGGCTCCTCTGGAATGCAGAGGCACTCACCAACCATCCAAACCTTGGTTCAATGACACTACACGCTCAATTAGGAGACAATGAAGGAGTGCTGAGTGCAAATGGAAGGACCGTCTGCAAATCTCTCCAGATATGCTTAGAGAGAGTTTAGCTTGTTACCAGGCAACAGTTAGAACAGCAAAATCTCAGTATCTCTCCTCTATCATTGCTACCAATAACCACTCTCCAAGGATGTTTTTTAGGACAATTGATTCTCATCCCGTCTTCGGCTGTCCTTATTGACACCTGTGAACAACTTTGTGACATTCCAAAGGTTTTTTGTTGACAAAATGTCATCAATCCAGTGAATGGTTGGTAAATTTGGTGCCACCATCATGGCTCCTTGTTCCGTTCCAATGCTGTCCTAGAAAAGTTTGATCTGGTGTCACTCCCCTCAGTGGCTGCCCTAGTGGGGAAAATGAAATCTACTGGGAACCTTTTAGATTTTCTCCCGGCTAGGATGGTAAAGAATATGTTCTCAGTTAATGGTCACTTCATCTTAACCCTCTTTAATTCCTCTTTACGTTTTGGTGTTTTTCCATCTGGCTTTAAGCATGCAGTGGTTCGGCCCTTACTCAAAAAACCTAACAGGGAGCCGACTGCCCTATCGAATTTCAGACCAATTTCTAATCTTCCTTTTTCATCCAAGGTCCTTGAGAAGATTGTTTTTAATCAAGTCCAAAAATTTCTTGATGATGATTCCATTTTAGAAACCTTCCAATCAGGTTGTAGATCACGTCATAGCACAGAATCAGTTCTCCTGAAGGTACACAATCACATAACTAGAGCAGTGGATGACAGGCAGCCGGTTGTGCTAGTTATGTTAGACCTCTTCGCCGCCTTTGATATGGTTGATCACAAGATACTTGTTTCACGCCTAGTACAGTATGTTGGGCTAGTACAGCCCTGAAATGGTTTGCCTCCTATCTGTCAGGAAGAACCTTTTTTGTGAAGTTAGGAGATGCCCTTTCTTCAACAGCTCCTCTATCTAGTGGTGTTCCCCACGGATTAGTCCTGGGCCTTCTGCTATTTTCCCTATACATGTCACCACTGGGAAATTTATTACAAAACATAACATTCACTTCCACTAGTTATGCTGGTGATGTGCAGATTTATCTTCCAATTAGTCCCACTTCAAACATTAGCATAACCTCTCTGCTAAAGTGCCTCAATGATTTTCAGCCATGGTTCTCAAACAATGCACTCCTGTTGAATGAAAAAAAATCCCAGAGTGTATAGTTTTTACCCCTCCAAAACATCCTAGTATTCCTGTAACCGACCTCAGTCATCTGGCCTTCAAATGTAAGCCTTATATCAGGAGCCTCGGAGTCATCTTTGATGAACAATTGAATTTCGATAAGCAGGTCTACGCAGTAGTCAAGACTAGCTTTAATCAACTTAGAGCCATCTCCAAGCTGAAGATATTCCTAAACCGCTCAGACTTAGAGAAAGTTATTCATGCTTTTATTAGTTCCTGCCTCAACTACTGGAATGCCCTATATGTCAGCCTGCCAAAGTCCACCATAGTTCTGCAGTCCATCTCCTCACAAACACATGCAAGCGGAACCACATTACTCCAATTCTCTCAGAGCTACACTGGCTCCCTGTATTTTTCAGAATACAATTTAAAATCACTACATTTACATTTGAGAGTATCCAGGGCCTTGGCCCTGCCTATCTCTCCGACACTTTGTCAATGGGCAAGTTCATTCTAGATCTCCCGCGGTCTAGGTACAAACATTGGGGCGACCGCTCTTTTTGAGTGGTGGCTCCTTCACTCTGGAACAAACTTCCTGATGACCTGCGCCTGACGACTGACATGTCCAATTTTAACCCTCCCACTTTCTTTATGGGTGACCCCACGGGGAAAGTTGACCATTGAGCAGGATTGATGGTTTATCCCTTCAGGTCCACTTGTCAGGGTTGAGTTTTAGGGATTTACTTGTACCCAACTCTTCTCTTTTAGCTTTTATGATTAGTGTATTTTTACAAGTGTAGTCTCTTAATGCTCTGGAGGCAGGCGTTGCAGATTTGCTACATTAAAACCTACCTACCTGGTTACTCCACATACGTATTTCAAGAGCATTTTTAACTCAGAAGAACCCCTGAAGGGCTTAGTTGATCGTCCTTTTATCAAAACTTATTTAGAGCCTGAGAGGGTAAATCAGTTTTTCAGTTAGAAAATTGTAATCCCTAATTTTTTACAGTATGGTTTTATTTTATTATGCAAAGCGCTTTGGCCCCCTTTTATGGTTGTGGAAAGCGCTATAGAAATAAACTTGATTGATTGATCATGCACACACTTGGTCCACAGTAAGTCAAGCTCGTTTCCAGTGAGAGTTGGACTCCATCAAGGTTGCGCTTTGTCACCGATTCTGTTCATAACATTTATGGACAGAATTTATAAGCGCAGCCAAGGTGTTGAGGGGATCCGATTTGTTGGCCTGAGGATCGGGTCTCTACTTTTGACAAATATTGTGGTCATTTTGGTTGCCAGGGAATGCCTTAGGATTCCCCCTTAGAGCTGGCCCAAGTGGCTGGGGAGAGGGAAATCTGGGCCTCCCTATTTAGGCTGCTGCCTCATGACCCGACTCCGGATAAGAGGTGGAATGGATGAATGGACATCTGAAACTACTTTATTGCGGTCCTCAGAGATCGTTGAGATATTCCAGATCAAAGCGTAACATTCAATGAAAACAATGAATGAAACAGCTCATTTAAGGCATTTTAACTCCTGAAAACTAACACACATTTGGTAGGTACTGTCCTGTTTTATGGTGTTACACGTGTTTCTGACAATGGTCTTAGCAGAAGACTGCTTCCACGGTCTCTTCACTTCCAAAGCACAAGCGTCCCACCGGTTCAATGACCCGTTTACATGCAGAATGTATTCGAATTACTAGCGCATTATCTTGGTGCTTCAGCTCAATGAGAACCAGTTTGCCTTCAGCCAGACTAACACGTTTACGTGCAATAAAAAAAAAAGATGTGAGTCAGGGCAATACTTCGGTTTTCTGATGCGCAAGTAAACACACTGAGTGATAGAAACTGATGGATGGGTTTTTTCATGTTTATAGTGTTCTTGGAGGCAGTAGAAACCCACACAGCATGCAGAAAAAGCTGTGACATGTCAGATTTGCATAACTGGTCCCATTTATGTATGAAAACTTTGATGATCTGTCTCTGTACTGTACATAATGTTTGTTACAGACCAAACCAGTCAGGTGACTCTAGAATGCCTAAATCTCTTATAATAGCTGCTGAAAATTTACTCTAAAGAGTCTAATATGGGCTCAGAAAATAAGATTCTGTTCTGTTCCAAATCCAGAGGAAATCCTAAAAGCCCAGGGTCTCATTGCGTAAAATCCTTATTAAAACCGTACTTAAGCTCAGCAAAAAAAAAAAAAAGTACTTACGCCAAGCAGGTTAGTGATCTATCAAACATGGAGCACGCACAGCTGCACGCAATCTCTGCTTCATAAATCGGAGACTAACGAGAATGTTTCTCAGCTGCATTTTAGTCACATCCCGCCCTCACCACGCCCACTTACTGCCATAAATAGTCAACGCAAAGTGCCTTGTGGATCTCATGTATATACATAAGCCGGCTTGTTGGAGCGCTCCGCCAATGACGATGGCGACCGTAGATCAAAGCAGATCAAGGAAGCGCAATTCCACAGAAGCAGAAAGGGTCGGTTGGTTCGCTGGAGTTTTTGACAATTAAAAGTGCGCCCACATTTTCAAAGTTAAACACATTTGTTTTAACAAGTTTCTGCATCTACTGTATACTGCTCTGCTTCAGCCCTCTCCCCCCTCCCCCTGCGCAGCAGCCACAAACTCACTGATGCGCCTGCAGCCTCTCAGAGTTCCTGCTGCTCTAAACATTAAAATCATTATTTAATTTTCTGTTCCTCACTTCTGATTACCTTCAATGGTGTCTGTTTGTTGCAACCACCAGGTACAAAAACTAACTTGTTTTTATTTGACTATTTTTCTGTCCTGCCTGTTTATTATCTTCCTGCATCTCCTCTCAATCCTAAAGAGAAACTGCTACCTGGGTTCATATATATTCACCTTATGAGTTACCTTTGAACTGCAGTTCTAAAAGATCTACCGACCGCAAAAACAGCGGAGTGCACACCGGCCGCCCCGGTGAGGTGCGTCACCAGAGGACAAGGTGATGCGCTCCGCTCCACAGCAGCGAAACGCATCAGGCACAAATAAAAGACAGAAAACATAAAAGGAAATGAGCCGACATGAACGATTGCGTGTTAAATTATTTTTTGAGGTGGTGACACCTGATTTGATAATGTTACTGTGGCCGTGCTCAGGACGCAGATGTCTGGAGTACGTCAACAATCAGAGCTTTGCATGCGCAAGCTGGTTAAGGTTAGGATGGGGGTGAGGGGAAGGTTAAATTGCAAGAGTTTATGTCCCCAAAGACCAAAGCGACTTACAATTTATAACCTATAGGGCATGTTGTGATGCATGTTGTGCAAGAGGGTAAAGGTCACAATTTGGTTAAATGTCCGTTTTACTGCCGGTGTCAGTACCGACGCTCTGGCACAGCGCGTCGCCTCCCGCCGCGCAGGGGCTCGTCACCTGCTGTCTTTTCCGAGGACTGCATCTTGTCGGTCATTATCACGTGACAGCGACTAGTCTATGAAAGGCATAAAAAGTCACTACAGAGCAGTGAAGTCGACTAGTCGACTAGTTCATACAACCCCTAGCGTGAGTCTGGATGTGAAGCTCTAGAATGTTTCCACGTGGATTCAACTTTTTTATTTATTTCAAAATAAAACTTGAGCGGTTTTTGCTTTTGTTTTATTATTTTTAGCCAGGAAAATCAGTTTGCAGCGTCTGATGGTTCAAGTTATTACTAAAGGTTTATCATTAAACGTATTATGTCACATTTCTAATCATTTGGTGCTCTTGTGGGAGCAGATATCTAGAGACGCTCAGTGAACCACAGTCGGTGTGAATGAGTCAATTTAAACAGGCTTCAGCTTCAAACAGACGGTTCTTTTACCGCCATCCCACTAAATCTGCAGACAAAAATAATGACAGTCTAAAGAATGAGTTGATTCAGTATAAATAATGAGGTGGATGTTTTTTCTTTGGTCTCTCAAACTGGGCTGAGAAGGATTTAGACTTTCCAGTTCTGCCGAGCAAACGCTTCGGGTGTGAGAATGCGTTGCATCAGGATGTGACACAATTTCTTCTTAATGCTGTCAAGGTGTCATGAGCTAAGCAATCACAAAGCTGCTTTTCTGTTGCAATCATGTTCAGGCCTGACCAGATATTTTAGCAGCTGCTTGATGGCTGCAGTACTTTAGAGAAGGCTGACGAAACACGAACACTGAAAATGTTGCTTTCTTGTCTATTAAAGTGATAAGTGTGGTGTTTTCTTTGAGACCTAACTGTGTGTTGTTGTCTCAGATCGATACAGTCACACTGACAGCTTTTAGCTGTAGCTTCTTTAGTGTGTGTGTGTGTGTGTGTGTGTGGGGGGGGGGGTCAAAACAAGTGATTATGTGTGTGTACAGTCGTGTTTCTGTTTGTTTCTACTGAATAGAAGGTGTGTGGTGCAGCCTCTCTCTCTCTCTCTCTCTCTCTCTCTCTCTCTCTCTCTCTCTCTCTCTCTCTCTCTCTCTCTCTGTGTGTGTGTGTGTGTGTGTGTGGCTGTGTAATGATTAGCCTTCTCTTAATGGGAAAATAACGTCAGAGCCACTGGGACGTTTAATCCATCTGGGCTGATTCTGTTTCCATCACAGCTATTGATCAACTCCAGTGACAAATCAACAGAGGGGTTCCTAGTGTGTGTGTGTGTGTGTGTGTGTGTGTGTGTGTGTGTGTGTGTGTGTGTGTGTGTAGCATCTTACACAGCATTTTACCATGTCACTAAGCTAACACCTAATGCAACAGAAGACTCCAATGAGCTGCTTTCCTGACTCTTTGTTTTGCTGTTCCATCACTCTCCTTTTGCTTCTCATCTTACTTTGTTGTGTCATTTTTCTGTTGTCTGATCCCCCCCCCCAACACACACACACACACACACACACATCTCCCCAGACTGTAAGTGGTATTGGCTTTAAAGGGGCAGCAAATCAGTTGCTGATTAATACTGAATTTTGGGGGCCATTTGTCTGCACCATTGCTCCTGTCTCTGTCACCCTCCACCCTCCGTTTTTCTCCTCTTTCTCTCCCTCCTCCTTTCCTCTTGTTCTCCTTCCCCAGGCGGTGATGAATGACCGGCCGATTGCCGAGGGATTAGACTCGTCACGGTTACCTGTGCCTTGACAAAGTGGTCCTGATTGGTGACCAAGGCAGTCCGTGGGGGGGTCATATCTCAGCATTGACTGCTGTGTGGGCTATGTGTGTGTTTTCAGCTTCAGCTGAACTTCCGTGTGGTCTGTAGGTATCGGGTGGGGTTAGTACACCCAGTTGATCATGTTTGTTGCAGTGACTGGGAGCAGGGGTGAGCTCCGGCTCTCTGGGACGCTGATCTGGTGTGACAGAGACTGGCGAGGTCCCGGCAGTGATGTGACCACGCTGACACCCGAGAACCTGGTAAACGGGTGCTATTGGACACTGATGAATCGGCACTCGGAGGAATCGAACGCAGGCCTAATCAGTGCATGGATCCCCCTGCAGCAACATTTTTCAGTTTTGTCTGGCCTTATCAGGTGAGGGCCATCAGCTCTGTCAGATCCCATCGCTTCAGCCCCTCTGTCTCTCACACTTGTAATTAGGAGCATCACAGATGATCACACAGAAGCAGTGCTTTCTGTGTTCAAGTCAACTTCACCTCAGATAAACAGTTAACCTCTAGTTTAGGTTCGGGGACAGAGGACAACTTCTTCTCCACCTCCTTTAGGCTCTCCTGTGTGTTTGCCTAGAAACACACACATGACAGGATGTTTCAGGGTTCTGGCAGGAAGAAGCAAACACTGCTTGTGTTAAGCACAGAACAGCAGTGTTTGTAAGCATGGATCGGTTTTAAATAATCATCTCTTCTTGTGATCTGATGCTTTTTCCTAAACATTTAGGGCTGCCAACAACAAAACCTTTTATGAAGTTTATTTTTATAAAGACCCACTGAATGAGAGAAAGTGTGACTCTAGGGTTAATATCATGCCACTGTTCATTTTCCCCATTGTTAAATAAAACTGTGGTAACCTCTACCTCTTTAACAGGATTAGTACATTCCTCAAAAACCTGTCGTATCACAGTTTTATGACTGTCTTCTTCCCCCTGGTGGTGCCAATAAAAATAGCTAAAAAGATCAAATGCTTTACTGTCACTGAAAGCACACATCTAAGGCTATGGAACAAGGATTGGGACTTTCGTTTTGTAGCATGTAATTCTTATTTTGTAACATGTCACTTTTATTTTGAAACTTGCTGAAAAAAATCAATGTACAACTCTCAAAACACACATCTCAGTTTACAGTTAAACAAACTCAAGTCTGCAAGAACAAAACATTTTGTCCCAATTCTAGCTTCCTTCCAACAGGAATTGTCTTCAACAGGAATCGAAGACTCATGATTGGTTGGCCAGATAAAGCCTGTCATTGGTTCTTTGGGAATGAAGCTAGAATTGGGACAAAACGTTTTGTACTTGTAAACTCAAGTTTTGTAACTGTAGACTTAAGTTTTGTAACTGTAGACTGAGATGTGTGTTTTGAGAGTTGTGATTTGAAACTTGTACATTGATTGTTTTCTGCAAGTTACAAAATGAAAGTTTCATGTTACGTACCAAATATTATGTGTTACAAAACTAAAGTTACGTGTTATAAAATGAGAATTACATGCTACAAAATGAAAGTTACAGTTACAAAACATGTTACAGGTTACTAAGTTTGGTAGAAGTTACATGTAATATTGTCCCAATCCTAGTTCCATATTAAGCACAATACATGATTGCTTATCACATAAATTCCATCCATTTTCTATTCCTGCTTATTGTCCTTCCAGGATTGCAGGGGGCTGGTTCCTATCTCCAGCATTCTCTAGGCAAACAAGCAAGGTACGCCCTGGACAGGTTGCCAGTCCATCGCAGGGCAACACAGGGATACACCACCAAACACACCTAAGGACAATTTAGAGACATCAATCAACCTGATAGTCATGTTTTTGGACAGTGGGAGCAAGCAAGAGTGAACCCATGCATGCACAGGGAGATACAAACTCCTTGCAGAAAGACCTCAGGTTGAGACTTGGACCCAGGACATTATTGCTGCAAAGCAACAGTGCTGACCACTTTAATTCCCCACATTGATCTTCAGATGTTTTATCATTGTTCAAACTTTCACCAAGAGATAACTGATCATGCTAAGTTAATGATGACTTGACTATTTCATTATTTAGATGACTTTTCTCTGGTAGGATCCTCGTGGATGCTGACAGAGAGGGGGATCCTCAGAGGAAGAGGAGAAGATCCCTTCTGTCCCTCTGGGCTGCAGGGGGATGAAAAATGGAGAGATGAAGATATGAAGGGGTGTCTGTTGGCTGGAAGACAATTATATCAGGGCAGCAGAGGTTGAGGAAGAGCCTTGACTAATTATAGTCATCTATTATAGACACAATTAAAATGCAGCTAATTTACTGCAGCTCCACACTCACACACACCCAGCTGATTTATATTATAACCCAATGATACCCAGAGGACAGTCTCACACACACTTCTGCCCTGTCCATGGCAAACAGTTCTCCAAACATAATTTGAGAATCAAAATTTTTGCTAAATGTTAGTAATTAGTTTGATTATGAAGTGAAAAAAGCTGTAAATATAACTTATCCCATCAAAGAGGGATTTTTTCATTTTCCATTTTCCCCCTAATATCCTAAAATTTGACTTATTGACAAATTAAATTAGAACTGCTACTCTCACCCATTGTGCTATGAAAGGCTGTTGGTAATGTATTCACTAAAAGGAATTATAGACTTTCCTGTCAATAAATAATCATAAAAACCAAACTGCACAACCAGTGGTAGCAGAAATATTCACACAGAAGTATAAACTGTTGTCTAGAGCTGTGCAAGCCACTGTCCGAACAGGGCTAACAGCTGTTAGCTCAGTAATAAAGCTGTTCTTTACACTTTAAACATGTTTTTTTGTAAGTAAAAAAAAAATTGCATTTTTTTTTGATAATTTCTGGGACTGAAATGACGAATCGTTGTGTGTGTAATGCATTCATGGTTTCTGATATGTCTTACATATCAGAGTTCACACAAGCAGCCCCTCACCTTCCATTGTCACGATCTGCCCCTGCCCGCCTGACTGTGTTCCTCTCCTGCCATGATTACCCTTATTGTTCTCACCTGTCCCTCGTTTACCTGCCCATGTTTCCCTAATTGGCCCTCTGTATTTAAACCACCTGTTTTGCCCCTGTCCTTGGTCAGTTCATTGTTGCTGTCTGCTGGTGTTCCTGTTCATCCCATCCTGCCATTAAACCATTTTTTACTTTTACTGAAGCCTGCATTTTTACCTCCTGCTCAGCTCAACCACACATGGTCCATCATCTCCACCTCCTACACCGTGACATCCATTACTAGTGTCATTCTGTTGCAAGTCCAGCTTCTGCAAAAAAGGTGGATGAGAAAAAGTGTCAAAACCACATTTGTCTTGTTATCAGTTAAACGTTATTGGTGACAATCTTGGTCAAAGCTCCACGAAGACACTTCAGAGGGGCTAAAGAGCCACAGACGGCTCCAGAATGCAGAACCCTTCACAGCAACCAGACATCAAAGCGTTTAACCACACAGCCTGACTTAATTATCCAATTAGGAGGGAAATGTTGTATGGGGGACACTACAGGCTTTCTTGAGTTGTACCGGGAATTTCGTCATATTCTGCATATTAAGGCCCAGTCCTGATACACACACTGCACCCTATGGTCTTCTGTGAAGTGCACTTGGAGGAAGTGTGCAGAAAGGCTTTGATTGTGTAGTACACAAGTGTGTAAATAACTGCCAGATTGGGTCAGTGACCGTTATGTCATCAACCACGATGCATGCTGATGTGCTGGTCACTGTTTGTGCTACTTAAAAACAAACAATTGACAACATTTACATTCATTGCTGTCCACATTAAATCAGTCTAAAACATTCAGAGAATAAATAAATATCATTAATCGTGTTAAAGGTATAACGGAGAATGTTTTTCTTCCAGGTGGATCATCTGAGCCATCAGTCTGCATGACTGTCCATTGTTCAGGTGAAGCTTTCACACAAGGCCGTCGTCGCTCGTGCTCGTTCCTGGGTTAGTTTTCACTTCCTGAGCATGCACATTCTGTTAATGTCTAGAGCAACATGCGTCCATTCCTTGCCGTTCTCACAGGGTTCTTTTGAAAATGGCTGAGAGTCCCAAGAGAAAAAGTGTCTTTGGAGTCTACGGTAAGAAGAGAAAGGCCTCCAGAGTGAGAAGTAAGACCAGTTTTTTCAACATTGGCGTGAAATCCTGAAAAGCGAAGGTTGAGCTTCCCACAGACGCCATGCCTTTAAAATGAACGTCTTTCATCTGAAAATAAATTTTTTCAGAAAAGGAACTTGAATCATTGCTCTGCCTTCTTCTCAAAATTCCCATGCAGCAATGGGTTGTGGGTAATACCCTTTGCCCAAGTCGGCATTGAGCAAAGCACAGCCGTATATGTTTAATGTCTATGAAGCAAAGTGCGGCTCAAGGGCGCAAAAGGGGCGTGGTCAGCTTCGGCACTTGAGGATCGGGACACCCTATGCCAGGGCTGTTCAATTCCAGGCCTCATGGGCCAGTAACACGTTTTAGTGGTTTCTCTGGTCCAACTCACTAGATTCAGCGGCTGACTCACCTGCAGCAGCTCATCAGGTTCTGCAGAAGCCTGTTAATAACCTTGAAATCAGGTGTGTTGAAACAGGGTTAAAACCTGGATACCGGCTCTCCAGGCCCGGAAATATATAGCCCTGCCCTACGCACTCGCATGGGATGTGCAGGGGTGGAAGTGCGAGTATTAGGATTGGGCCTGAGTCGTTCTACTGCTCAGATTTGATTTAAATGACAACAGTACCCAAATCAGATTGGATTCATTTGTCTGTGTTTGAATTTAAATTTCTCATTTGGGTTCTTGATGAATCAGGTTAACCACATCTTTACATCTGACAACTAAAGGAGGGATGAAAGAGAGGGAGAGAGAGAGAGAACAGTGTGTCAGCAATGGTCCGTTTTGTTAAACAGCTTGCAAGGTGTTAAGCTCCTCTTCCTCCTCCTGTTTGGAATGATTCAAATGAAGCTAGAAAGGTCCGCCCACCTGAGTGGGCCCACCAATAGATATCCCTCTCACTCCCTCCCTCTCTTACACTCACGCCATCTCTCCAGCAGCCCTCAGGTGATGCAGCACTTAAAGGGTTAAGTTGGCAGCATGCTGGATCTCTGCAGAGGTGACAGATGCTTCCTATCCCACCCAGCACCACAGGGGACCCGGAGGCACTCAGCATACCAATGAGCTACCGTCTGACACACACACACACACACACACACACACACACACACACACACACACACACACACACACACACACACACACACACACCTCTTCTGGGGTGAATAAAAGATGTTATATTTATGATAATCATCTGTGCCAGCATCATTCCCACATCCTGATTTGTAAGACCGCACCAGAGCAAACAGACGTGCATGACTTCCCTTCCAGCAGGAGGCAGACAGATGTGATCTTTTGTCTCAACACGTGACCTTTTATGGAGGGCCGTTGCACATGGCTATGCCAGAGCTGGCGCGCTCACTTGCACAAATGCAGATCCATTGCAACATATGGCACAAAACACAGTATCTGCACACAGGCAAGAGACGTACACAGGCAATAAAAGTGACAGCTGTCGTCATGATGGAGCACTCGGAGAAGGGGAAGTGAAGGCTTAGGCACTGCGCAACATGGTGTCGAGAAGACCTGCTATTCATTTTCAGCTTAATATGTTCCAGCCCATTGGAAAAACATTGCAGCACATAATGTAAGCTATTTCATATGCGAGCACAGCTTTCCCTCTGAAACGCCGGGCAAAATGAAGAGACCAGATTAAGATGATGCTTGGCTGGGTTCAAAAATAACACAGGCTGAGAGAGAGAGAGAATGTGTGTGTGTGTGTGTGTGTGGGGGGTGGATGTTTTACAAGCATTTGGAATCACAAGCATCATGCACATCCCACACGTGTGTTTTAATTGACCTGGTGATCTATCTGTGATGCACGCTTGGCTCGGGTGTGTTTATCCACCAAAGCAGAAAAACATCATCAAGTGTCCGACTCTCATCATCGCTGATGCAAATTAGGAGGAAAAATCTAGATGGAAACAAAACATGTGATGAATACGTCTACACACACACACACACACACACACACACACACACACACACACACACACACACACACACACACACACACACACACACACACACACACACACACACACACACACGCGCGCACGCGCGCACACACACACACACACACACACACACACACACACACCTATTCAAATGTTGAAAGAGCATCTTTAAGAGAGAAGACCACATGGAGGGTGGTAATGTAAACACACGCAGGCAACAGAGAAGTTCAGCTGAACCTCATGATAAAGAATATTAATGTGAAAACAGGGTGTGTGTGTGTGTGTGTGTGTGTGTGTGTGTGTGTGTGTGTGTGTGTGTGTGTGTGTGTGTGTGTGTGTGTGTGGGGTGGATGTTTTACAACTATTTGGAATCACAAGCATCATGCACATCCCACACGTGTGTTTTAATTGACCAGGTGATCTATCTGTGATGCACGCTTGGCTCGGGTGTGTTTATCCACCAAAGCAGAAAAACATCATCAAGTGTCCGACTCTCATCATCGCTGATGCAAATTAGGAGGAAAAATCTAGATGGAAACAAAACATGTGATGAATACGTCTACACACACACACACACACACACACACACACACACACACACACACACACACACACACACACACACACAGCATCTTTATAAGGGTAAATAAATGGCGGGCTTGGCAGTGTTCTCAGCCTTCAGGGCCCAGATGGCGGCCCAGTCGTTTGCCTTACCTTGTTTTGTTTAATTACTACAATCAACTCTATTTCTAAAATTAATCACCACCAACCTGTTCCATTACCCCCCTCCACACACACACACACACACACACACACACACACACACACACACACACACACACACACACACC